>VUYV01000187.1:1370705-1425533 GCA_008711295.1 Anarhynchus alexandrinus | reverse complement strand
TTTTTTTTTTTTTTTTTTTTGCTCAAGAGCATCAATTTGAAAAGCTGCTTAAAGGAACAACAAAGAAAAAGCTGACACAGACCTGAGCCGGCGAGAGAGAGCAGGTCGGGATCGCTGCGCTCCTCTGGGGTGGCAATGATGTTTGCATCCAAGCTTGTATCTCATTTTAACAAGCCCTGTGCCCTCCAGACATCTCTCCTACAAACCTGGAGGAAACCCGGGGCACCCTTTTGGGGGTGAGAGGGACTATCAGGTAGCAGGTCCAGCCCAGTCAAAGGAGCTGAGAGCACACCCTATAACCAGGGAAAGCAGCGGGCTGTGCTGGCTCTCTGCCTGACCCTCTCTGTTGGATACGAAATTAGCTGAGGGCCAAAATACTTTAAAGTCAGGTACTTCAGTTAAGTGCCGACAAGCAGGAGGGATGCGTCTGGGATTCTAGGGTATGTAATGCCTGGAAGAAGGATTTTTTTTTTTTTTTTGAAGGCTAAGATGATCCCCGCAGGATGCTCTAGAGAGATCACAAGGGCTACGCAGCTGCTCTTTCAGTCCAGAAGGTTTTATGAGATTGGGACAGCACCGTATGTGCATCTCTGTCTCCTGTCTGGAGCCAAGCTAACCCTGCAGGAGGTTTATTTTGGCTCATATAGCTGTACCTGACCCATGCCAGTGGTGTGGTGTCTCTACCTCTGGACACACCATCCACAGCTGGTAGGTCACAGTCTTGCTCATTACGCTTATTTCTTCATTTGTTTTGCAACTGAGCTGAAAAGCCTGGCCAGGACTAAGGTGTCCCCAGTGCTCAGTGCTGTACAAACATTCCCCACCCCAAATCACCCCTTTGCCCTCCCCAGCACCCAGGAGAGACTCGAGGGCTGAGGTTGTCAATAGTAATATTCCTTTTCCACCCACCTGGCTCCTCCATGGTCACGAAGCACCCCTAAGAAGATGAAGCCACTCGTTAGTCACTGGTTTAAGCCATCCCATGAGATCTTTCCTTGTGCCACTGAGGAAACGGTGACAGCGTTTTGCTTGCAAGGATGCAGGATGCTGATGTGGGAGGGGAGAAAAGAGGGAAAGCACCAGGATCCATTTCCGAGGCAGGCAGGGAGTTGTGGCTGATGTAGGTTATCTGCAGAGGAGAACGATGTGAACTTGGGGCCCACCACCAGCACAGAGACAGCAGTGTCTGAGCACTCCAGGTGAGACCAGACCCTGGTGGCTTTCCCTGTGGAGCATCCTTTGAGCACAAGGATGTCCATGTGCACAGAGAGGGGGAGATGTGCCCTGTTAAGATTCTTCAAACATCCACATAACAAACACTTTATATGGCCTCATTGATACAATCACCCACCAAAGAGCTTACAGGCAAAGGAGAATTAGGCAGAGGAGGTCTTGCCTGGGGCTTACACAAAGGGGAAACGAATCCCCTTTGATGCCTTGGGCTGGTGCTTTATTGCTTTAACAAGATTAGCGTATTTCTGCATTGCTGGCTCAGATTTCCAATGCCCGAATTTGAGGGGCTGTGAGCCCTTGTTAAAAATAGCTCTACAAGTGGATGATGAAATGACTGTCAAAAGGGCCAAAGTCAGCATGGTCACTCCTGAGACTTATCCGCGATCTTAAGACACCATTGATTTACGAGAGCAGAAGAAAGGGTCCATCCTGGCCAGAGCCCTCTTTCCAATGGTGGCCCTAAGCAGGTTCTTTCAATGGGAAAATTAAGGCAGGGACAAATGTGTGATACCTTTTCTAACAATATCCAGGGTTACAGCTGTTCTCAGCTCAGGAGATTTCCTGAGCCTGTTGTCACTTGTCTATTTAGTAACACTCAGTAGATCTCTTTCCCAAGAATGTGTTCAGTCTCCTCTTGAAACCATTAACCGAATCCACAGCATCCCCCATCAAGCCATCCCACAGCTCTGCAGTCTGGTATGGGAGGAGCATCTGCCTTTTATTAAAGCACCAACTCCTAGATCGTGTTTATAGGTAAATGTTTCTTAAGGTGTTATTATTTTTATAAGGTCATGTTCTAGACCTAATTGTCTAATTGACCTAATTGTGGACAAACATTAAAATATGGATCTTACAGACTCAAAGACAGGTAATCAAATAAAATTGAACTCAACATTTATTTCTGTTTGGAAAATGTTGTGTTTTTTTAGGTAGATTCATGATTTGGAGGACTTATTCATTGATTCGGGAGCTGTTGGTGGGGCTGTCAGGACTGCAGAAGGCTGCATGCTGATGTTTTAGCTTCATCTCAAGCTGCTAGCATTTACAGACACATCAAACTGGCTAAATGCACATGATGCCAACTCAGGATTTAAGCGAGCAGGGTGAGAAGGAGACGTCAGTCAATGTAGTGTCATCTCAAGGAAATTTAAAGAACAGCCCTCAGTCCTCCAGATTTGAAAAGATTATTATTGAACAGGGCCTGCCACATTGTCAATGAGTCTTTCCAGCCTCTTGAGGTGTCCCTGGGGCATTGGGGCAGGGACTTAGTACTAAAAGCTTTCCAGCCCACACTGCAGGAGATGCACGCACTTGGTGGAAGAGAAACTGGTGAGGTGCCTGCTTGGGACAGTGGGCCACTGAGCTAAGCCTTGACAGACCTGTGTCCCAGGCCATCTTGGCAAGCCCATTCCCTTCTCTGTTTAATGGCCGTAATCACCCCAAACTCTTCCACCAGAAGGACTGAAGATTCGTGGTAGTCTTTCCCTTTGCGTTACAACGCACAAGCTGTGAGCAACTCCAGGGTCCGCTTGGAACATCCCATACAGCAGAGCAGTAGCCAAGATCCAGCCTCTATGAACCAGATGATGATCACACTTGGAGCAGGAGAAAAAACACAGTGATGCTGCCCAAAATGTCCTAAGCTGATATCTAGGTACCATTTAAACCATGTATCAGCCTTCTTTCCAATACCACACCACCTGTGGGGTAACTGCTTGGGTAGAGAACAGCAGTCACCAATGCAAACCACCGAGTCTCACTGTTGCATTGACTGGCATCTTGGAGTGATGTTAGCCCAAAGAAGTCTCAGATCCTCCTAGCCAGGGAGGGAGAGAGACTGGACAAGACCGCTCAAAGCAAAGGCAGGCTATACCAGCAATCCCAAGGGTAAAAAAATCCCCCTTCTCCTGTTTTTGTGGTGAAAAAGCTCTCAGGGAACGGCCCTAATGTCACCTGGGTTCTCAATGGCTACCAGTTGCAGCAAGGGTTATTCCAATTAGATATTAAAAAAACAATCCTGAAGGCCCATGAGAGTAGTTAAGCAAAGGAAAAAGGGCCCTGAGAAGAAGTGGAGCCTCCATTCCTGGGGAACTGAACTGACCTGATCTTCCTGGATCTCTTCTCAGCCTCCCATGCGCCTCATTTGGCTTCTTGCCAGACCATGTGGATTTGGGGGGAAGGTCTCCAATTTTCTTCTAGCGATGTCGTTCTGCATAAAGAAGCTCTGAGACCCCATTTCACGGCTCAGCTCAATGTCTAAAGATGAGACATCAAGAAAAAACCTGGGGAAGAATATTCAGAGGGCAAGAAGACATCTCCCTTGTGGAAGGACTTTCAGTCCTCCCTGGTGGGTGGATATGGAGACTTTTCTCCTGGGGTGGGGTGAGATGCAACTGAAAAAAAAATAGGGCAAAACTGGGGAAATGGCAGAAGCATCTGTTCCTTGGAAGAACAGTCCAAGCAGAGCAGAGATGCAGCAATTTGCTGAAGAAACAGTCCCTGTTAAAAATGGAAAGGGAAGAAACAAATCCCAGAGTGAGAGAAGTCGCATCACACAACAGTGAACTGTCCCCTGACAGCACCACATCTCTCCAGCTCCCATGATAAATGGTTCCCTCAGACTCTGCTTGACCGGAGATGTGCAGGCAGATGAATGTCTCCCAACTCCAGCCAAAGAGCTAATCTCCTCTCGCTATAGATCTGGAGTCTCCTGGCAGCAGTGAGGGATAAGTGCACTCAGCAGGGTCCCAGGCTGGACGGTGTGGAGGGGAGGCACTCAGGATGGGCCCTGTGGGAACACAGCAACGGATTTGGAAAGAGTCCAAGTGGTCAACATGAAAAGCTTTTCCCCATGGGAACAGACCAGCGCTCTTCAACCACCCTCACCCAAGAAGACCTCCTTGCTTACAGCCTACGGGAGTAGGAAAGGCTGGTGAAATGCTGACTGCCTTTGTAAGGACCGGTGTAGCTGAGCTATCCATACCTCTATAAATGATGAGGTTTAAACAGCTATGGCTTTTTAGTAACCTCTTTATATCCTCTCCTCCCATCTCCATGGTCAGGGGCCTGGTCCTGGCCCAGGAAGGGCAGTGAGAGATTCTGCTCTCGGTTGTGAAAAGGAGACGCAACGCACGTCATGGGGATGGGTTTCCACCTCAGGTGGCCTTCTGTTCTTGGCTACAGTACAGATGAGAATAAGGAATGTTTCAAGCAAGATACCACAAGCCTCTTGCCTTTTTTATAACATACTGCCCACTTTTTCTTCTAATCCCTCTGGTTAGGTTGGCACAAAATCTCTGGGCAAACCTGAGCTTAAGTGTTGAAGAAAGGGCTTGTGGCAGAGCAGGAAGATGACCAGAAGTGTTTCAATGTGGATCTTTTGCAGACCAAGTTCCTACCCAAAGTGTCCCGCCTTCATGTCTCTTTTTTTTTTTGCCTTTTGTTTAAACACGGGGAGCAGTGGGTAAGGGGCATTGCCATGTGGAATGGGACAGCCAAATGCCTGCGTCGCACAGGTATCAATAGTTGCACGCGTAGCAGTGGGAAATCAGGACTCTGAGGGAAGTGTGGAGACAGGCTGTCATTCTGCAGAGAGTTCAAAAGCGCCTTGTTCCCATAAAAAAAAAGTTGTGTGGTTTCTGCTCTCTCATTTTTGCAAGAAAAAAACAAAACAAATTTCTTCCCTCTGTTCAGGTGTTTTCTTTTCACCTAAGCTGAAAAGTCCCTCAGATTGACAGTACAAGTCTGTTGGGTTTGGACAAACACAGTGCTGGAAGCTACAGAGGTGCGATAAATTATTGGACTTTGTTCGTTTAAGACAGTAGCTGCATTAGTAAATCTGCAAGCTTTCTCTTATAGCTTTCCCCCAGCATCCATCAAGCTCACCCTCTGGACTGATGGTAATTTGGATGGCTCCTCCTGTTTGCTTTGCCCATCGGTGACACCAGATTCTCCCCCTTCACATTGCTCGTCCTCCTCTCTTGTCTTTTAGCTGGTTCATTGCCTTGAACGGGCCAGAGGGGCATTCTGGGCGGGTTTTTCCAACAGCAGTAAAAATCACAAGGTACTGGTTAATTCCAAGTTCCTCTCCTTGTGGGCAAACCATCAATTTCAGCAAGCAGAGACTTCAGGAACTCACACTGGCTCACGCACCCACGTGCCCACACGAATGCACACTCAGACCTTCAAGCTGCTGCAATTAACAGGACAGCTTTTAATTGGCAATTACAATTCCATTAAGCTGGGTCTGGCAGATCATTTGCTCTGTCAGGAAAGCCCTGAGGCAAGGAAGATTAGTAGCTGGCAGGATCCGGGCTCTTGCTGCTGGAGCCGTGGAGGAAAAGACGACAGGTAACAGCTCTGCTTTCTCAACTGGGGAAGGTGGGAGGGCGAATTGCAATCGCTTGAAACCCACTTGTCTTCCCCACCCAGGGGGGACTGCATCCCACCAGAGCCCTCGGGAGGAAAGCTCTGCAGCACCAGGGATGGGGGAGGCAGTGATCAGAGCAGGGTCCATGAAGCAGAAGGAGCTTCAGCCCCGAGAGCGCCTGCGAAACAAAGCCTGGAGGTTCTGGATGGAAGGAGAAAAGCACGTGTGGCTGGCTGCAGCACTGTGGCTCTAAGGGAAGTCTTGGTGCTTGAAGGAGACTTGGTGCTTGAAGGTTTGTGAGGTTTGGATATAACATCTAGGCACTGCTGTACCATGGGCATCTTCACACCACAGAGAATTAATTGAAGGTGGTCGTTCAGGCGCTTCCCAAATTCTGTTCCTGGTTCTTCAGAAGATCACGTGTGTGGTGTGTCCACCTACACTAATGGAAATTTCATCCTCAGCTTTGCAGAGCACTCTGGGATCCCAATGTGCCACGGTTCCTAAACCAGGGTTTGTACATCCATCCCTGGTTTGCAGGACCCTGTCACTGATCCGACTGTGCTCCATAGATCCCTCTGAGCCCTCTGCCACACGGACCCACACTTTCCTGGCTCTCCATCATCAGCATGCTAGAAACACACTAGGTGTGTTGCTGGAGGGAGCCAACTCGTGTCAGGCACGATGGTCTCTGGGTGATTTGAAGGGTTGACTTGGAATCTGGTTCAAAATCCCAGAATCATAGAATGGTTTAGGTTGGAAAGGACCTTGAAGATCATCGAGTTCCAACCCCCCTGCCATAGGCAGGGACACCTCCCACTAGACCAGGTTGCCCAAGGCCACGTCCAGCCTGGCCTTGAACACCTCCAGGGATGGGGCCTCAACAACCTCTCAGGGCAACCTGTGCCAGTGCCTCACCACCCTCAAAGTGAAAAACTTCTTCCTAATGTTCAATCTAAACCTGCCCTCTTCCAGTTTGAAGCCATTCCCCCTCGTCCTATCCCTCTATGCCCTTGTAAAAAGTCCTTCCCCAGCTCTCCTGTAGGCCCCCTTTAGGTACTGGAAGGCCGCAATAAGGCCGCATTTGGGATTTCTCTTTAATCAGAAATATTCTTACTCATATATCTACATACTGTCAATATTCCCTTGGTTAAGGTTTTTTTCCTGTAAAAACCCAACTGTGATAACTTTGTAACAGGCCAGATGAATATTGCCGGTCCAACCTCACCAGGGCTTAGGGGAGGCCTGAGGGCAATCCCAACCCAACCACACCTTTCCATGCAGAGCCCCGATTTAAAGGAAAGGTTGGGGAACAGAACAGTACGTAAGGCTGGGCTTCAGGGATTTCAGGACAAAGGCCATCTTAACGGGGTGACTCAAGAGGGTTCATGGTGTGGCCAGAAAAAGGGAGCAGTTTTGGTCCCAGCAGGAGTCGTTACCAGTTTGTAAGAAGCAGACATGAACCTGTTGTTTGTGTGTTTGTCTGCCTGTTGGCCATCCCCAGCCCCTGTAAGCTCTGAATTCCCAGGCCATCTTTGATCAGGTTTGACAGAAAAAGAGGCCTGTTATATAATTCATTTCCTGAACAATCTGTGAAAATGTGTAGTTGGATAGAAGTGCCTCCATGGAGGTAAAGGTTGCACAGACTCCAAACAGAGGAGATAGGAGGAGGCTGGAAAGCAGAGGGAGATCCGTGGACACATGGATCTTTCAGACTCCCAAGAATCCCAGCAGGAGGCAAGACACCAGAGGAAATGTTGGCCACGCTGTTGGGTGACCATCCATCAATGACTGACTCGCTCAACAAAGGCAGCTTGGTCCTGGAGCCTCTAGGCACAGTTTGCTAGCTTGTGTGCAGCACTGCTTTGGCAGATTTGGGATCCATTTAGTGCATCAGCTACTTGTTTTCTCTGTCTGAGTTCTCAGCAGTCTGTCTCCATCCTGCCTCTCATCTCTCATTCACAGCCAGAAGACCAGTTCTCATCTCCGATCAAACCAAGAGTGCAGATGCTATTGCTCCCTTAGCAGATTTTCATGCAGACAGATTGATGCTTTCCCTGACTTGGAAGAAACCTCCCATGAACTTCTATAAAGTGACCTCTTCATTTTCTTTTCAGTCCCAGCATAAAATTCTCCTTTGATGAGATATTTAGAGACTTCTCTGACTACTTTTGAGAGATACGATTTCTACACTCTTCACTTTTTTGCCATTTCTTGGAACTGCCCCACTTGTCCATACCCATTGGAAGATTTTTAGGGTCAGGACCTACTATACTCCATTTCTTCTTTGTTCTCAGCATCTCAGCATGGGTGTCTCTCTGTGATGGGATGCTTACATGCTTATATACAAATAAATAACATAAACAACGATTTTCTCTACTTCTGGCAGATCTAACTCTATAGATGGATAGGAAGGAGAGCTATTGAGCAAGAATTCCATTTTAATACCTGATTCAATAGTTCTTGGTGTCTCTCGTGCTCCTCACCTCTCAGATACACAATTGTATGTTACCAACCCTCTGACAATATAAGAATATGCAGATACTATTGACTTCTGCTACAGTCAGTTTCAAGATTTATTGACCTGAGAAGGAAATATTGACCTGAGATGAAACTGAGGTCAATGTGTGGATCTCAGGGGAGCATAAATTTCAAAATTGACCCACCAAACAGAAGTCAATAAATGAATGGTTAATATAAACATTGTCTTACAAAAATTAATTCTCGGTGACATGGGTTCACATGCAATTTTTATTGTGAAATATGGAAGGCGATATTGGTTGCCGTGTCTGAAGAATGTGAGTCAGTGTCTGATTACGGAGAGTAATGAAACTGCTGGGAATGGGGGGAAAGGAATTGGATGTGATTATAATTTAATCTCCAGTCAGTAATGAAGCAGGCTCTTGTTAGCTGGAGTGGGGTTGTGAAGATAACTCTTAAATGTGCAAGGCAGGATAATGTTTAAACCTCAGGGAGCAAGTTTACAGAAGGTGGCAGCTGATGACATCAGTTATCCTGTGTTGGGGCTCTTCACAGATCTCAACAAAGCTAATGGAGGATCCTTCACTCATTTCAGTGGACTGGGACCGAGGTCCTCATTTGCAATCTGGTGTTTGTCAATTTATAGAGTCTTCAGTGAAGGTGGACTATGGGGAAAAAACATGTTTCAGTTCTCTTGATATCATTTGTGATGTGTGAGGACATGTGGAGTGGAGGTGCTGGAACCTGCAGGACTTTAAGTTCTCATGTGCACTCTTGCAGCCCTTTGCTCCTAACCACAGCTCCCCTACACACACAAATACATCCCATGTTTTAATTGATTTCCACCTGAAATTTCCATGTGAATGTTTGCATGGTTTTTTTTGTTGTTCACAAATGAGTTGCAAATTTTGGAAGTGTTTAAAAGCATCTGTAGTGAGAGAACTACAGACTTTATTTCTTCTTCTTCTTCTTCTTCTTCTTCTTCTTCTTCTTCTTCTTCTTCTTCTGCTTCTTCTTCTTCTTCTTCTTCTTCTTCTTCTTCTTCTTCTTCTTCTTCTTCTTCTTCTTCTTCCACATCACCATAGCATGGTCTCATACCTCTGTCTGTGATCTGGCAGTTCTTCAGCCCACACAATAGAGAACAAAATGCTATTTCAGTTTGGAAACTCATTGCCTGTGTAAACACATTTTTGAGTTCTTGAATGTTGGTAGAGAGATTTGTTCACAAAAGACAACTTTCGGAGCACTTGAAAAAGACATGAGAATTGGGACTACATTAGTTTTTTTGTGATCTCTCTTTGGCTTTCTTTAGGGTGATCACCTCATTGCCATTATTTATAGCCTGGTACTATTTACAGCCAACAGATTTGATATCTCATTGTGCTGGGGCTATATTGTTCTCAGATCAAAAATAAGACTAGTAGGAATAAACAGCAATGTGTAAAAAAGCAAGAGAGATTAGAGTCTAGGACAAATTCTATGGAGACTAGGGTTTTTGGGAGAGAAAGCAATGGTTCTGCTCCGGTATTGAAGGTAGGTTTCATCTGACCAGTCTAGATGCCTACAGTGTAGATATCTCAGGTGTTTCCCTCAACAATAATTTGACTCATCTCTCTATACTTAATGGAGAGAAAACTGGTACTTTGATGGGGTGGCTCGTCCCACTTGAATGGTCAAATAAATCATACCCAAGACACAGGGTTCTGAACCACTAAAACCATTCTGGTTTGCAAACCTCAAGGTCATGTTTCACAAGAGACACAGATGAGAGAGAGCATTGCCATTTGTATCCAACCTCACTGTCATCAGAGGTATCTCTCCATGGGCAGATTTTAAGTCAGACAACAAGCAAAACTACAGTAAACCTAGCACCTTTTAGTCTCTTCTTCACCCAATCTGGAATCATCCTGGCAATGCCTCTGCATCCTACTCCACGCTTGGCCATCCACCTAATCAGTGTTTCATATGGACATCTCTGGAGACTCTCAGTGCAAAGTGATGTCAGGTCCGCGGCCTCCCAGGTCCTGTGCCAGTCTGCAGTGCACAGCCAAATTGAACTCATCTGTCTTGGCTTTAAATCACTGTCCAGATTGAACTTCTTTCAAATGTTTAAACCACTCCAAGGATTTGAATTGCAGGGCATATTTAAGAGTAACTTAAATTATTAAAGCCCTTAATGTTTGGGGTTTCTTTAAGATGCATTTTGGAGCTGTCAAGCGAACAATCTTAAATGACAGATTGATGAATTCATTGTCCCTTACCACATCTCCAGGAGGAGAGAGGAATATGGCTCGCAGTGAAACCAGCTTTGCTAACAGAGAGACAAATGACTTTCTACTTCTCAGCCTTTTGTGTCGTTAGCACGCTTCTGCTTCATGCATAGACAACATAGCAGGGTCTACGGCAGCCACAGACTCTCTAACTCAACCTGCTGATAATGAAGATTGACCCTGGGTAGGGCTCATCCTTTGGTAATAGGGACTCTGCTTAATAAATCAGGTCTGCATTCTGGCAGGGAATGCATGTTCTGCCAGACAAACAGCTCTGCTCCATCGCTGTAAAACCAAGTTCAGATCCGCACACAAACGTCATATCCTCAGACCTTATCTTGACCCTCGTGGACCGTTCCTCCTGCATGAAAGAAACAGGTCATATACCATAAGGATTGGTGCAAACAATCTGAAGAAGGAGTTGTGTGAGGAGTTGAGTGGAGTCTTTAGATATAAAAATTGGTCCTCTGGCTTACAGTTCAATTCCTTGTTGCCTTCAGCCTCTTCTTTGGGATCTCATAGCCGGGGCTGGACATTTTCTCCCATAAGTGAATTACAATATGTTGGGAATGTTCCCCATTCTTCTTTGCAAGGAAAGTAGGAGAGCCAAGATCACTGGGCCCACACTGGTACTAGTAAATTCAAGAGTGCCTGAGAGTGTATCTATCTGGCACTGGGACCCAACTATTAAATTAGTTAGTTGTTAGAACAGTCCTGGCCATACTAACGACCTAGCACAATTAGCCCTTTTTCAAATGCTTCCCAGGAATCCGGGAATCATGACCAGCCACTGGCCATTACCACCACGCAGTTGTGGACATCTTGTTTGAAGGGGAAGGGATTTTAATAGTAAGGCTGTGGGTTGTTCAGTGCTGGCTATCCTCAGGGCCAGAGGACAGTCCAGGTGCATTTAATGTATAAGAGTAGTCTTAAAGTCTGGGCAAAGCCCCTGTTTGTTTGGTTTTTTGCAAATCTCAGCTCCCAGTCAAGAAGCCACTTCACGAGCAGAGCCGCCTTCCGTAGCCTTCTGGAAATAACGAACAGCAGAAAGATCAAAAATCCCGGAGGGATGGCGGAACTTCAACGTTAATGTATATGGAAAGTTGTGCTCATTTCTGGGCTTGTTCTTACCAGACAGATATTGTCAAATGGCAGCGAGTTCATATAAGAACAACCGACAAATGACTGAGGGCTGGAAGGATTGATTTACAAGGGCAAGATGAAAAGAGCTGAATCAGTACAGCAGTGATCAAGACGTGATGTGACATCTCCCTAAGTATCTGAAGGGCGTAAACACGGAGAAGCAGTGTCTTTGTGGGAAATGTCTTGTGTCTGCTTAACAGCCCGCTTCATTGAGATGTAGCAGGCTACTTACTGTCTATTAAAGAAGTGCCACTTGATCATTATCAGTGTATTTATGGAGGGTCTAATGGCTTTAATAAAGTGTGAATTGCAAAGGTAAAGAGCAGAGGAATCAAAGCCATGTCCCTCCCAGGTGAAAGAAACACAGCACCATTTTTTATTTTTTCACAGTTCTGTGTTCTGGGATGAAGTCATATGCCTGCAAATAAGTTAACAGAGAACTAAAGAGAAGGTGACCAGTATGTGGTATGTCCTACAGCGGAGTGTTTCATTGTTCTAATTGTCCATAAATGCCAAATTTTACCATTTACTCCAAATTCACAATAAAGCAGGGACTTGCCCACAGAACTTGTTAGGTCTCAGCTGAGACCATTTTCCCTTCTAGCTGGGGAGTCGCAAGGGTGGAGTTAACCTTTCCTAATTTTAGGTGCTCATCAATCCATTAACATGTCCTTGATGGGGGTTTTCAGTGGACTTCAGGGTGTGAGTTGTCTCATCACAGAGCAGATGCCTACTTGGGTCAGAGGAGCCCTGACCATATTTCGCTGGCTATCCTGGGAGGTCAGACAACTAGCTCGCATGCGGGCGCTTATATTTCTTAAAATTAGGAAAGGCCAACTCCACCCTTGCCAACTGGTCCACATACAAGGAGAACAGATTTTTTCCAGCAAAAGAAATTCCTCTTTTATCTGGATCACATGGGTCTTGCTGTCTAAAGCCCCGATTTGAACCTCTCTTTTGTGCATCCTCGCTGTCTTCCCCTGCAGTACAAGGAATTGGTAAGAACAGCAATGGGAGCTAATGTTGGCCGCTGTGAGAAGGGGTGGTGCTGGGGTTGTGCCATTTGACATGCCCATGGATTGTGCTGGATCCTTTAATAGCATGCAGAGGGTGCTAATTCCCTCTGGAGGTGAAGCTCATCTCTCTATTTTTCCTCCTCTATCCTTAGCTCGCCCCTGGGCTTTAAAGAGAAGCCACCTGGCTGTGCTCCTCTCTTGCACCTGCTTTCCCCTGGATTACATATCGGCCGGAGCCGAGACACAAGTAACTTAAGAATGTTCCCTAATGGAGACTGTGCTGCCCTTATCTCCTCGCGACAGAGGCAGGCTAGCGTGTGAAATGTAACCCCCTGTTTGCCGCCAGCACGGGCAGACCCTTCGTGCCTTCGTGGAACTGGGCTGGTGTCGGGCGGCCAGAAGGAGACTGCTGACAGACACAAGAGCCAAGGGCATCCCGATTTGGAGCTGTCTCCAGCTTTTAAAGGACTAGGAAGGGACAGCAGCTCCCTCAGGCTCGTATCGCAGGGAGATGAAGGCTCCTGTTACTTCTGCCCTGAGCCATGTTCCAACCCGTGAGCTCTCCTAGAGGACGTCCAGCTCGTTGCTGAGATAATCCATTGCTGTTGCAGGGCCAGCTGTGTGCAGACTCAGAGAACTTGTAGGCCTGGGATCTCGTATACCCTGATCTGCTTTGTAAGAATGTCTAGAGAGTTTTGTCCACTGCAGAGTAGCGGTGCGTGACTTGACTTGTTCACCTTTCCATACATCAAAACACTTTGGAGTAAAGGTCTCTTCTCTTAGTTCTAAGACAGTGGGAACTGATGTCCTGAAACAAGACTGGGGTCCAGAGACTTGAGTTTTCTGCTATTGTACTTATTATGTGTCTTCAGGCACATCATATATCTTGTCTATACCTAATTTTTTTAGTGATGTGGGGAATTATCCCATGAACACTGGATTACCCCTATTCCCACAGGAACTGTGAAGATCATAATTTCATTGTTCAACCATGACTTACTTTCAAAAAAGATCTGTAGGCCCACTCACCAAAAAGTTGGTCTTAAGCTCACTAAAAGCAGTCAAAGAGTCCTAGAGGCTGAACTGGGTGTCGAATCAAGCCTTAAGAAAGGCAACTTGGCCTTCTGCAAGCCTATAACTGAAAAGCAGATGAACTGTGCTCACTTGGTGAGTTGCCTGCTGCTCAGCTCCCTGCTCCCAAGTGCACTATGAGATTACTTCTGTTTACATTCCCACGATGAATTCATGAGATTCTGGGGTCTAGAGATGCTGTGGGAGGCTCTGAAAATCCACATAGAAGAGCTGGTGGTCTATTTGCAGCCTGACACTTTAGAGTCGACTTTCTTGGCTGTGTTCTCAGCCACTGTGTTGGACAGCTAAATTCAACATGAGCAGTTGAAGTGGGGGCTGCCTTTCTCTGAACAAACCATTGCCATCTCTGACACTGTCCTGACCTCCTTCTTACCACAGCTTGGCTTAGACACTGCCAGATGGAAGCTTAGGGAGCTGAGATGTCTTCTCCTGAACCTGTGCACAATGCAAAGCTTTGGTCCATCGGAACCGATGGTCCAGTTGTGAGCGCTCAGAGGGGTGGGACCCCCACAAGGGGGACCGGGGAGAGGAGCCTTCGGGCAGCGCTCAGCACCACGGACAGAGGCAGGAGCGGACCCGGGGGGCAAAGCCAAGCCTGAGGTGGGGATGAGAGCGGAGACCCCAAACTTCTCCTGTGTTGCCAAGGGGGCTGGTGAGAAGCATCTGAACCTTGCAACACAGCCAAGGTGGACAATCAGCCTCCCTTCCTCATCAACAGTTTCCTCGGGGACTTCGAAGGAGTAAGTGGAAAAGCTGTGTGACCACCAAGAGGGAAGGCTGGGGGTTGGGTGCTGATTTGGGAGGTTCGACTCAGAGCAGCTCATATGTTTAAGAGAAAGGGTGAGGCTTCATGCTTAAACATCACTGTGATTCTGCCTATCCATCCTCCCTGCCCCCATCCATCCATCCATCACTGTACATCACCTAATGTTCTCTCTGTCCATTCCTTATTAACTCATGAGCTCGTCTTTGCAGAAGCTGTTTTTGGGGCATATCAGCCCTGGACTCAGCCTCAGTAGAGTCTATTACTATAACAAAAACCATACACAATAGCCGGATTCTTCCTGGACCCATCCCGCTACTCTCCTGCCTGTCTGACCCGGTACAGAACCATTCATATTTCCACCTAATCAGTCCTGTTCTAATTCATTTCTGCCCAGTCCTCAGTCAGTGGGACTGCAGAAAGAGACCTTGCTGTTGTGCTGAGGCCTGCGCCTTCTTCTATCAGTGCTGTTTAATTTTCCCCTCATCTTAGCTCAGCCATATAGTCCACTAAAAACCTCCTTTCCCACCCTTTCTTCCTCCTGCCACCCTCATCCTCTCCCTTTCCCATGCTGTCCATAGGGACATGCTGAGGGTGAGGAGTGTGAGTGATGCTGAGGAAGAGCAGGAGAAGGTAGAAAAGCTCCATTTCTCTACACACGAAAGCTCCTTGGAATCACATTGCTGACCTCAATACCAGATTTCTCCCATTAATTTTGCCGCAAGCGGGGTGGGTGCGGCCCCTGTTCATGTGAGGGGAAGTTGCATCGCCAGCACCTGTCGAACACCAGCCTAGCACTGGTATATAATTTAATGGTCACTATGGGGAGAAAGGTACAGGCTTCCCCCCACCCCCTTTTCCCTTTAACGGAACATTATCTAAACAAACGCACTCCAAAACTGCTGAAGCGCAGGCAAATAATGACACGGGAGCAGGAGCCAGGCATTAAAAATTCATGTCGGCGAATATTAAAACTTTTTACTTCATCATGTCAAGGCACCAGGCAAATGCAAACAAATGAGACCCACTGAGCGCTGCCTGCATGGGCCAAGACAGAGACGAGCCACTCACACTGCTGGGGAGAGACCTGCATTGCGGTCCCTGTCTCTCCTGAGATGTCAGGCTCAGAGGGGGACGGGGGAGCCGACGGGGTAGTTAATTGCTTGGTGTCTCTAAACGAGCTCTGCAAACTGACAACTCTGAGGCAGGCAGCTCGCTGCATGAGCTGTGGGGCGGGTACGTGGTGGCCGGGAGCAGCCCCATCCCTTCCCACATGCTGTGCTGTCAAGGCTCCTGAAATGGGGGAACATCTGGAGGGGGGGATGACGACTCCAACCCCCTTGTTTATTTGGTCCTGTCTTTACTAATTAAGGCACCAGCCCCTGTCTGCTGCTTGCTGTGCTGTTGACAACAGGCGTGTTCACCAGGGGTTGGGTTGTGCTGAGACCCAGCAAACTCAAATCACGGAGCTCTCCCTGCCGCCCCGGTGGAGATGACTCTGTGGGCTAGTATTTGCAGGCAGGGTGGGCCACCATGGGACCAGTCTGAGTCGCCTCCTGAAGGGGATTATGTTGAAGAGGGAGAGGATCGCCAGGAGGGCGAGCACAAACAACCACTCCTTGCCTAAAATTGGTCCTGAGGATGTGAGCTCTTGGGCGCCCGCTGCAGATATCAGAGCCCTGTTCGACCCCCCTTCTCTTCTATTGATGGCCCAGCTCATTTATGCAGAGCTAAAGATCTCTGCCCGGGTTCCCTGGGGAGCTGGTGGAAGGATGGTCCAACTCCAAACTGCTGTGTTACACCTGCAGCATTTAGACAGAGGCAATGTAACACGAAAGAAACCTCACTTGTGCCAAACGGTGATTTCACTGGCCACATTTTCAAGACAAGGCATGAATCAGGCTGAGTAGAGTTGGTGGAAAGAGCTCTTCAATTAATCTGTTCCAGCACCATCTATCACTAATTAGGTAATTTTCCCTGTTATGCTGCACACACTTTTAATGCACCCTGTTTACTTAATGACTCTTGTGATCCCCTTAACACAATTACTGGTAATAAGCAACTGATGAAGAAAAGGATTAGACCAGTAATCTCTTGCTGTATGATGCTTTATTGGAAGTGCACTGAGCATCACGTTTTGATTTTTAATAGATAACTTCTCTAAGTAATTGATTAATCATAAACTTACAGACTGCAAGAGCCAGAGATAATTTTATGGCACCTAAAAAAAGGAAAGGATCTAGATGATGTAATAACTAGCAATCTAGAGGCAAATAACGGAGGGGAATGTTTGATTAAACATTCAATATATTTTTATCGCTTTGTGTGTTATGGAACTGCCTTCATTGGTTTATCGTGTGGGAAGAAACATCATAATAACAGCCAAGGCAGGTGTTCACGGAGCCAGATGCAGCCTTCTGTGAGCAGGGTGTAAGGCTGGCAAGATGGTCAGAGGAGCTGTTATGGGGATTATTTTAAATCACTCTGCCTCTGTAGCCTAGATAAGCTGTGAAAAACGAAGCCTACAGCAGGATGTGATGCTGTGTCACACCACAGGTACCATTTCAATGCCTGGCTTCTTACGATGGTGCCCCCAGCCCAGAGCTAGCCAGCCAGGTGCCCTGCAGAGTGTCCTAACCAAGGTTTCCTGAATATTGGACAATGAGTGTTAAATATTGGAGGTGAAGTGGCCCTGCCTCAACTAGCAACACTGAATGGTGATAGACATGATAGAAATGCTTGGGCCTCTTCAGTGCAGGCTGATCAAGGCTGAAGGACACCTGGGCCTGTCCAGAACCATAACGTGAACTATCCGGAGAACATCAATACTGGAAATAATGGTGTTTCCAGAAATAGGGTTCTTCTAGGGCAGGCAGGTGCAGGGCTGGGCTTTGGAGACTACAGATGTAATTTCTCCCAGGGTCTAACTCAAACCTTTCAAGCAGTGGAGAATCTCCTATTGACTTCAACAGGCCACAGGCAAATCCCTCTCTATGATTATATGGGTATCCCACAAAACAACGACAACAAAAAAGGCATTACAGAGTTATTTGGTGAAGGATAGTGTTGGAAATGGGAGAAAGAGGTGGTGACTATGAACTCTGACATAAAACATCTTGCTGCACATCAGTCCTGGTAATTGGTCATGGATATACCCTTAGCTCACGTAAATGAGTTTTAATATTTTAAAACCAAGCTGCACAAGGCATGGAAAAGTGTTGTTCGGCCAACAGCCCTGTCCCTCACCTCTGCCAGCTGCTGCTTCTGCTGTCTTGGACCACAGTGACCACAGCTGGAGAGAGAAGGGGGCAGCCTTGGTTGGGGTGGTGATGATGGAAATAAGGAAGCCCTACAGCTGTCATTTCACTCCCACTTTTCAGCGTTGCCAAACCCCATGCACAGGAGAAGGCAATTTCAGCCCAAGCAAGCTTTCAACCTAAACCCTTTGTCTGCAACCCACCAGAGCTTTTCTTCTGGAAACCATGTGGACTGGCATCAACAGTCAGTCCTAGGACAGGCAATGTTGGTGACTGGACTGCCGGCATGGTTTTGGTGGCTGCTTTCTGGTCCCCAGTGTGGTGGCAGAGGATCCCACCGTGCTTGCTGAGGAGACCTGGAGTCTAACCTGTAACTGCCCTGCTCAGGTACAGAGTGTGGTTCATGGTTCCTGGCATCCTGGTGCTGTGCTTCAGCAGATGTACAAAGAAGAAAGGTCTAGGGGAAAGCAGGAGTTACTGCTTGAAAGTTCCACTCTAAGACTGTAAATACAGCTTGTGCTTCTTCTCTGCCATAGGAAGCGCTTTGTGGTGTGCCTGGTCCTCCTCTGCAGTGAGCACCGCACCGTGTGGTGTCTCCTCTGATCCCTAAAAGCTTCCTAGCTTTTTTCTGGGTTCTGTGGCCCGCTTGGCAGCTCCCTGCTGCTCCCTGCAGTCTCTCCATCTTCTAGCAGGAGCTGCAGGCTGTGTGCCATGATTCTTCCTCTCTGCTTCTCCCCTGAGCAGGCTCAGCAGATCCCCAAGAGCAGCTCCCTCAAAGGGTCCCACTTCAGCTCTCTTCTTACAGAAACATAACATAAACAGGTAACAAATGAGTAGCAGAGAAAATGCCCACTACATCTTCCCACACCCTCGAGGGTGAGCGGTTTCAAGGTGACAGCAGTCATGAGTCCAGACAAGAACTGGGGAAGCCCTCTCCATGCACGTGCATGCAGGTAAGCATGAATCTCATCTGCATGGTGCAATTTAGGTAGCGGCACATGGACTTCTGCTCTTTTCATTCCCAACTTCTTCCAAAACCTGTCTTGGAGGCTGCTCTGTACATGGAAAGGCACTTCAGAGCCAGGCTTGAGGGCTGGATGCAGACCAGCTCCCAGGTTCTGCAGTCTCACCTCCTTAACCTTGCACCGGGGCTGACGTATGTCGTGGGTACCATCTGCTTCAGCCTTGGGAGCCTAATTCAGCCCTAGACCAAAGCCAAGGCTGATAAAGAGTCTAAAAATCTACACGCTGGCTCCGATGGCTACAGGTAGGAAAACAACCTGAGGCAGAGGAAGAAGAGTTAATGATTGGGGTGCAGGGGAAGAGAAGAAGGGGCTTGGATTACAAGACAAATAATAGATAAATCAAGCAGCAGGAGACAGTTTCTTCAGTGCCAGTTTATTTATCATTGTTTTCTCTGGGCACTGACAGGCCGAGGAAGATGGGGTGGGCAAACAACATCATCTGGCTTGATGGATGAGGCGTGGAGAGGGAAGGAGCCTCTGGCAGGCCTTGGAGAGGAGGGAAGCAGGAGGCAGCCCGGGGAGGGGTGCAGTGATGCAGTGGGGAGTGCACTGTGCTTGGCATTGGGTGGCCATTCTCCTTCCCGGCCTTGACCACCTCCTCGGAGAAGGGAGCAGCTGGTACAGCAGGCGGAAAACCGAGACCGGGTACCAAGTACTCGCTATTTCTGGAGATGTCTTGCAGAGACAGGTCTGAGATTGAAGCATCTTTAGAGCCAAGATCAGCATCCTCACTCCCTACTGACAGGGAGTGGGGCTTTACTTACATCTTTGCTGGACCCTAGAACTCTTTAGCTGCTAAAATTCCTTTCTTTCTAATATATGTATTTTTATGTCCCCAGGAAAAACTATCCTGTATACAATCTTCTGGGTGCTGCATACTCCAGGGAAAACACAAAAGCCCAGATCCCTAAAAGTGCTTATGTCCCCTGTGCCTTTTGTGGATATTCCTCCTGTTCAGGCTTTTCCAGAGCAGATGCTCAACTGCCATTTGACCCCAGAAGCACTAAAATACCCAGTATCCCAACACACTCTTCTGCTTCAGAGCTGAGTAGAGCCCTGGCTCACCTAAAAACCTTGGAGATCCAAAATGTACAAACTCAGTCAGGGATGGGGCACTGGCTTCCTGTGAAGGGCTTAAAACTGGACCTGTTCTCCAGTGAGGAGCATTCACCCAGAAAGCCAGACATGGGAACAGGGGTTGAAGGAAGGTAGGAGGGAGAGGAAAAGGCATATGGCTATAGTTGCAAGGATCCTGGCTACTTAACTGTTTGGCCCGGGAGAAAGGCTTGGGATGCATATAGGTCTGTCTGCAAAAGATCATGGGGATTTCACCCATCACCTACTGACGCCTTGAGTGTGGAGTTAACACCGATATAACAAACCCACAAGACTGTGGCTGTTACTTGAGCACAACTCTTACTTGGTCAATGTTACTGTTGGCTTCTTCTGTCAGGCATTTGTATTTTCTCCTTTGACCCTTCTCCTCATTGCTTGAGCGCTGGCTGGTTTAGCTGGCCACCTTCCAGAAGCCCCTCATCAAGGATGAACATCCGGAGCAGGAGGCATTTAATGGCTCCTCATTGCTATATCAAACAAAGCAAGAAGTCAATGTAGCTCCGTTGGCCATGCTCCAACCCCCGTGGATGAAATGCTTAAAAGTTGCCAGTCTTGGTTGCTGCTTGTGCTCAGGACTCTCAAACTATGCTTGGGATATCTGTTAAGAAGTTGTTGTGTTTTATCTACCTGTGCCTATGATGATCTGCCCAAACCTTTCCAGGATAAATATGTCCAAGCTCTTTTCCTTGAACCATTATGCTCTGGATCTTGGGGTTCTCTGTTGGAAGGGTTCCCTTGAGGGAAACATCTGCCAGAAGGCCTTGCAAGTCAGGTAGGGTAGCTTCATCCTCTACTGACAGGCTAAGTCCCAGCTAGGCTTCTCAAGGCAAGAAAAAAGGCAATTAAAGAAGATCCAGCTGAGAGTGCAACAGGAATGTGAGTCTGTCGTGGTTTAGGCTGAACTGGCCACTGGGGATGTGGGGCACCCCAGATGGGATGGACAGATGCTCCCTCCACCTCTCTTCAAAGAGAGAGACAGAGGAGGGAAAAAGAGACTTATGGGTTTAGAAAGAACTAAACTACTTTAATGAAATATTAATAATAAAATAAAAAGAAAATAATGAAATATATACAAAACTATATCAAGCTCCCAGGATGACTCTCACATTCACCAGCTGGCACTGGGGAAGTCCCAGGCTGGACTCAGTGATGGACAGGAACTGGATTCCGGATTTGGATTCAGGATCGGGATCAAAGGCAGATGAGCAGACGGAGTCCTCGTTGTACGCTGGCCATTGAAGAAAGAGAGCTGACCCTTTGATCCCTGAGCTTTATACTGAGCATGAGGCAGATGGGATGGAATACCCCGTTGGTGAGTTTTGGGTCACCTGGCCTGTCTGCTCCTCCCCGCAGGTGGGACCCCTCTACATTTTTCCACTTCCAACCCTCCGACGGGGCAAGTAACAAAGTTAGCTGCCCTTAGTTTGTTATAGCAATAAGTATAAACAGGACCCTCTCCGCATAGCATGCCTGGGCATCAGCTATAAACATAGGTCTTATCACTCTGAGAGCGAACAGTTTCTGCACAATATGCTGCCAATTTCAGTAGTTAGAAGAGGCCTATCCAAGAAGCTAAGTTACTGAACAAAATTGGTCCTGTTTTACCTTGAACCAAGACAGAGCCACTACAAAGATAGTGCTCCCTTTTGAAAGAACCAGGGTTACTTCCTCATCTGCATTAAAAGAAAGCTAATCGGGTGTAGCAAGCTGAGTGTCCTTCTAGAGAGTGAGCTGACACACACCAACTGGGGCTTCTTTCTGCACAGATTGGATCAAGATGGATCTACCTCTCCTAAACACAGAGGTAACACGCCATGAATGTAACGACAGATCTCAGTCTTAACAATAATTTCCAGGGGACTGACAGATCCCTGCATTGGCTTGGGCAAGCAAGGTCTCTGTGACCTTATAAATAATGATAATTTTGGTTCACTTTCTGGGATTTTGGCTGTTTCTGTTACCAGAACCCACAAAACAAAACAAATCCCTGTAAGAGGCAAGGGAAGGGATGGGGTGAGGGTTGTAGCAGTCTTATTGTTGAGCTCCCAGGCTCCTCCACAGCCGTGGGGGACTCTCATTTATTTAGAGAAATTGCCTTCCCCCATAGCGGCACTCGCCCCGTGCAGCCCCCTGTTATGCATCGCTTGGCTGTGTTCACCTTTCCCCATCATTGGGAACCGAGCAAATCAATGCAGTCCTTTGGCGGAATTAAAAATAAAGGAGAACTTCCTTTTAATGTCCCATTAAAGACCAAGGCAACACTGCCTCGCTTACTCCTTTTTTTAAAAAAAAAAATATATTTTTTTTTCCTGCTTTTTGGTCAGTTGCGAGGAAGCTTTCGGAGCGAAGAGGGATTTCAATAATTACCTTCCGATTCTGCCCCCGATACGGTACCCTATCCCCAAAGCGCAGGCCTTGCACGCCTGCCCTTCATCTGAAACTCCAAGGGAAGCAGTTTAACATGAAGCCACATTGATATTCAAATAGATTATCATGCAGGCAAATGGAGGCAGCATTCCAGCCAGCAGCGTGTGAAAGAGCAACTAATGGATTAGTATTTATGGTCGAGCATAATCCACATTTTAGGATACTGCATCTGGAAGGGACATATGATGAACTCTTTTTTTTCCAGCCCCCTCCTCCTCCATCCCCGCCTCACCCACTCCATCTCTCCTTCTTCTCCGCATCTCCCTCCTCCTCTCTGGACAGGATACAGCAGCCTCCTGGCACCGCTGAGCTTGGCAAAATTGATGACAGGACTTTAGGATCCATTAGAAAAACAAATTCTTAAACAGTGTCTTCTAAAATCAATCACTTTTACCTTTAGTGGGATTTATCGCTAGCCTGCCTGCCCCGTATTGCAAAGATTCATGTCTCCCAAGAAGAAAAAAATGACCAAGTGGCTAAACTCAAAGCCGGAGGCACTGGCCTCTCCTCTTCTCCCCACGGAGGTGTTTTTGGGTGCGTGCAAGGGGGATGTCTGGGTTTGCAAGGGATAGCACTGGAGGCAGTCGATCTGGCTTTGGGGGGTCTTATCCAGCGCAGACCTCCTGATGGAGATGTGCCACAACCCTCAGTTAGGATCTGGGGTCCAGAGCTGGTGACCAGCAGCGCTTGGGAATGGGGAGAAAGATGCCGCAAAGGCAATCAAAATAGAGGGATGGGGACTTAACTACTGAACACTAAGGTGGGATGATTAGGAGCGTTTCTTCCAACCTAATGGGTTTCTTGAATTCTGTTTGCACCACAGTATTTCTTTTAATATCAAACATCTCCTGATGAGAAATCTGTAAAGGGTACACAACACAACATGATAAATTCATGAGGAAGAAAAACAACCAGTTAACCAGAGCAGGAAGGGTCACAGCAGCAAGAAGGGCCTTCATGGCACTGGGTGCCATGTATGGGTGTAGGTGCACAGAGCGGAAAACTTTCCAAACACAGAGACGTGCACAGGAGAGGGGACTAATCTCCCCAGGGATGCACTTCAGCAGCACAAGAAACAGCCCTGGCTGGATTTGCGGCTGCAACTGAAGAGCTGATCATGCCCTATACCCAATTTGTTTAGGTTTGGGCTCTTATTTCACATTTACTTGGGCTGTACTTCCAGTGCTGTGTCTGGAGATCTGCTGGAAGAATGAGAATTGTGGCCACCTAACACCAAGGCAACCAAGTCAGCATGAAAAACATCTTCTGAGGTCTCCTTCCAGCTAGATATTGCACAAGGTTTGAGATTTCACATCCCTGGGGAGGGAGAGAGTCTTGTTGCAGATACTGTCATGGCTTTTCTCCCTGAACTTTTTAATTTAGTGATCAGAGAAATACGGACAATGTCTCTCTCCAGGGACATGGTTTTTGAAATATGGGAAGCTTACCAAAAGTATGACCTATTCTTGCAAATTTTAAGGGGCTAGGTTGGTTCCAGGCATCCCTTCATTTCATTTTGCATTGGACTTATTCGTAAGAGAAATGACAGTGAAAGCTCTCAGGCATCTTTTTTCCAGGTGAGCTCTGCCTCCAGGCATTTAACCCAAGCTGGCACAGGTGAGAGGCAAATCTTGCCCTTGGCTTTAACCTCATGATGTTTCTCAGGGTCTTCTCCGCTTGCTCTGGTCCAGCTCAGTACAGGCAGACCAGGCTTGTTGGGTGACTTGAAAACCGAGGAGGTAGAAGGGGTATAAACAGAGAAGAAGGAGGGTAGTGATACAAGAGGTGAGTCAGAGCCTCCTCAGCCCCATGGCTCTCAGCATCCTCCCCATCTTAGCTTCAGGGATGCGAGGGGATGATGCCAGAACATTAGTAAATTCAGGGAGAAGCTCATAATTCCTATTGATTCGCAACCAGCCAGTGCGAGGTGTATAAAAATGCTTGTTCTATCATTTAGAAAAATGGCAATGTTATGATAGAACTGATTGATTTTCCTCTTTAGGAATATTCATAAACACTGGTTCCAAGAACTGATAAATCTCCTTTCCCCTGCGCAGAGTAAATCACTCCCCAGTGCTTCCCAGAGTGCTGGGGGCACGGGAGGTTGTTATTTCTAATTCCTTTCAAAGGAGCTGTAAATGGGGAGAGTCTGGGGGTACAGGGGCTTGGTGGCTAGGTCACCCACAGCCCGTGAATGCCAGACCTTCTTTCTAGGGGGACTTCAAAAGCCCGTCTCTCCCGTTATGTCCCTGGCTGGGGAAGGCTGGTGAAAGAGGATCAAGAGCTCCCTCCTTGGCCCCCGGCTGGGAAGTACCTCTTGCTCACGTTTAATTAGCTGCATGAATTTTTGGTTTTGCTGCAATTTCCAGTTTGCCCCCCCTCCCCGTGAGATGATATGCAAATTTGAACTCCAGCTGGGATGGAAATCCTCCTTCCTCTAGGAGCCTGCCATTTCATCAAGGTCTTCGTTCCTCCAGGACACTCTTGCTGTTGTCAGAGACAGGACCACTGCCTGCATGTCTGGTTTGACCCACTCTGACATTCCCTATCTCCTCCTCAGAAAAGGCCGATAATGGTGCTCCTCTCCAGGAGATCCTCATGAGCTGTTCCAGAGGACTGTGGGTACAACTGGCCTCCACCTCCCACTCCCTGCTTGGGTTTAATGTGGGCAGTTCCTCCACTCCACGGCATTACAGACCACCTGCAGGCAGGTGCCCCCATACAAGACCCAGCATGGGACCCCTCTGGGATGGAAAAGACATGGTGGAGCCACACTGCAGGTGCATTCCCACCTGAGCCTCCTCCCCTCTTAAGGCAGTGTTGTCTGGGAGTTCCCCAAGAAAAATTTATCCCAACCAGCCCTGTAAGTGTCTAGTTCTGCTGGAAAAAGTCTGGTGGGCTAAATAAAATGCCTCCAACTGCATTAGCCTGCTGCGATTGAGGGAGACCTTGTCCATCCTCTTCTATGGGCTTGTGGTGGCATTGACCAGATGGTGGATCCCCTGCCTGCTGGTGTTTTTGGGCTGCTGCTGGCTCAAGTGTCTCTGGATGTGATGGCTGTGCACACAGGCAGCCCTTTCAGGCTGGCAGGAGACCACGTGCCAACACAAGTCGCCACATTTGTGCTGCTTGTCACTTTTCTGGTCAAGCACCTGTGGTTATGAGCCGCCAAGCAACGCTCCTTGTCATGCCCTGGAGGTAACCGCACAGAGCACATTTCTCATGGAAAGAAGAAAATTAATGATTCTTGCATCTTTCATCAAGGTGAGAATTTGGAGAGATAACAGCTTTTATAGGGCTACTTGATATGATTAGAAAAACCAGGACCTTTTTCAGGTTCATGAAGTTTCTCTCCCTGGAAACCCAGTCTTGCTTATAAGCTTTAGCTCATCTTGGCTGCAGTCACATCGCTACATCGCCTGTATAAATTGCTAGAACTGCAAAAGAAGTAAAAGTAAATGCATTCTCCCTTGTCCAGGTCACTACTAACGTCTTGCCTAGAGGGTAATACTGCAAATGGGGATTTTCAGCGGCAGGCAGGATATTTTGATATCCAAAGAGGAGCTTTTTCCAGTGAGATACAGAGGGGAGAAAAAAAAAAAAAAAAAGAAAATACATGTGTGTCCCGGTAAAAAATATTGGCAATTTTTATTACCTTTTAGATTTTACTTCTGCAGTAATCTATTTTAATGAGGTCAGCCTGCCTGGCACCAGGTACCCAGTCTAAGTGGAGTAGTTTAATGTCAGGATCAGGGAAGAGAGGAGCACCGAGGAGGGGGGGTTCTGGCCGTCTGAGACACAGGGGCCCTATATCACACAAACTTACGGTGTAAAAATTGACTCGGTTTGCACATTTTTAACTGTATTTGAAATCGACAAAAAGAGTAATTATAAAAAGGGATATATCTGCTGGGATAGGTGGGGAATTTGATGAAGCCACTTTGAAAGCACCGGCTTCTCTGTAGAAAAAAATATGCTTATTAGTGCACACTGGAGATTTATTAGATTATATGATTATTTATTAGAATATATGTTGTGGAGAAGGGACTATATTATCTATATACTTCCTCTATTATGGCTATAGATAGTCAATATTAATATTGCTGCAATTTAAGATGAGGTTTTAGAAAGCCACTTTTACCTATGTTGTTCCTGTCCTTTAGGGAGTAGTTACATGTATCGCAGTCAAAGATGGGAACGTAAAGAAACCCTTCCTCTCCATCTGCAAAACTGTAAATTTACACCAAAAAGGTTTCTCCTGCTGGAGACAGGGCTTGAGGCTGAGCCCAGAAGATGTTCACCGTAAGAGGTGTAGGGTCCATCTTTCTCCAACCTGTCTTCTGATCTTGGTCATGACAAACGGTTTGTGTCTACAGTGTCTGGAGGTATCTTGCACCCTCCCTATTGTAACCTTTCAAGTAGATGTGGTCAGACTTGCTTGTAATGTGGATGGGCCAGGCTGGCCCAGGTAGGACACATTTGTCAGCATGCTGCTTCCTTTCATGGTCAACTGAGAGGACAGCCCCTCGAGGGATATTTCTGCTACTCCTTCCTCCCCTTTTGCACCTTGTTGTTGACAACACAACTGCTTGGTTTCAGGACAAGGGGCAATGGGCACAAGCTGGAACACGGGAAATTCCATCTCAATGTGAGGAAAAACTTATTTAATTTCAGGGTGGCAGAGCACTGGCACAGGCTGCCCAGAGAGGTGGTGGAGTCTCCTTCTCTGGAAAGATTCCAGACCCACCTGGATGCGTTCCTGTTCAACCTGCTGTAGGTGACCCTGTTTGGCAGGGGGGTTGGACTAGATGATCTCCAGAGGTCCCTTCCAACCCCCACCATTCTGTGATTCTGTGCTTGGTGCAGGCTTGGCCCCACTGCCTTGGGCTTTGGGGTCCAACTGGGGCTTTTCAAGCAATGTGTACCAGACCATGCAGGACAGAAAAGGGGCTTTATTGCTATTAACATATGGTATCTGCTCATACATTGGACTGTTCCTTACCATTGTATGTCTGCTTGGTGTTATGTGCCCTGG
The DNA here is from genome assembly GCA_008711295.1 of Anarhynchus alexandrinus. Classification (NCBI taxonomy): domain Eukaryota; kingdom Metazoa; phylum Chordata; class Aves; order Charadriiformes; family Charadriidae; genus Anarhynchus; species Anarhynchus alexandrinus. The sequence continues at coordinate 1,398,306 of VUYV01000187.1, read as the reverse complement.
GGACATGTAGAAGGGAGGGAGACCGACAGACATAAAATTTGATAGAGAAATTGATAGACATCTATAGTGGAGATGGGCAAATGACTGGAGGGAGATTTGAGGATAAATAAATATGCTTGGGGGATAGCTTTGGATGGATACTATCTGTCTCAGATAAAGATCAATATATCCATAGCTCCTTTACACCCATCGGTTTGCTATCGGTGGCTACCTGACTTATTTTATCTTCTCTGTTTTGCAGGCTGAAACGTTTTACCGGCATCCACACACATGCAAAGGAAAGTGAGAGCATCAGCTACCCAAGAGACAGATGCTACAGAAGCCCTAAGCTATGCATTTTACCCTCTCTCTGGCTAGCTCTGCTCCCCATCACTCTTTGCTGCCAACCTGGCGTTGACACCCAAGAAGTCCCACTGGCAGAGAGGTGTCCAGATCCTGGTTCATCAAGTTTGAGAAGATGGGATCCATCTATGTAGCAGTACTTTATGCAGGACTTTCCCCCCTGGCAGCACCAAGTCTTGCTGTTACTGTTAAATCCAAGTAATAAGCCCCTGGGAATTGTGCAACAAATTGCTTAACTTGCTGTTTTCACTCTGTCTTCTCCCCCTCCCATTTCTCCCACCACCAGCCCCCATATACGTGAGCCTCCCCCTGGGCTTGGCCGCTTATTGCCAGTGGAATCGATTACCGAGCGAAACCCTTTGGGATGGTTTCCTCCCCTTTCCCTCTGCCCCCATCTGATGCCCTCTCTTCTCACTCCCATCACCTCTCCCAGCCCTCGTCAACCCCCCACTCCCACCTCCTCCCTCCCCACCTTCCTCGAGCTCTGGTGAGCCCGGTCAATTCATCACCCTGTCAAACCTGTGTGACAGCCCTTCATAAATGCACCACAATGAGCCGAAATAAGCAACAGAGCAGCCCTCAGCCCAGCCAATTTAGCAAAGCAGGCAACATCTGAGAAGCTGAGTCCCAGTGTGCCGGAGATTGAAATTGGGAAATTGGTTCTACTCCTCTTTGGCAGTGCATTTTTTTTTTTTTTTAAGTATACCTATATATTCTCTCCCTATATAGATATATATTTAAGGTAATTCTCTCCCACTTAAATCTCCAGTGCTTATTACACACGGACACTGCGGCCCAGTTGCTCTCTCTCTCTTGCTCACTCTCTCTCCTCAACAGTGGTAGATTATGAGAGGGTTTTATTGGTAAACTTGCTTAGTCTGCAGAAACGTGCTGGCTTCAGCAGATTGAGTCTGTAAGCAGGGCTGGGCTCCTGGCTGCCACGCTGAGCTCCCCCCAGCAGTCTCGGGCGGCAGGGAGGCAGGTTGCTGGTCTCTCCTTCTTGATGCTTGCAATCACACAAAGCCACTTCTGCCAGAGCTGCTGAGCCTTGCAGGAACAGCCCATGTGGGGTGCAAGCACTTATTCCCACCCAGGTGGTGGAGAATGGAGCTAATGCACATCCTCTAGCCATCTACAGTGGAGGCTCAGATATCTGACCTCACTCTGGGACCACTCTGTAGTCAAAGGGCAGTGACTCAGTGGAGATCATGTCATCCTGAAGCACGACGTCTGCATAGCTCAGATGAATGATGATCTGAGCCCCATTGACTTGATCGCCATCAACCATAATGTGTTCAAAGATAACTGGCGTGGATGGACATACCCCTTTTGTAGGCACTTAGGGGAGATGAATCCCACACGCAGTTTGAACTGAGAGCTTTTCAGAGCAGAGATGACCTTGTCAGAGTGTGTTTCTGCAGTGCTTGGCAGGAGGGGACTCCTGGTATTGCTTTCTGGTACCTCGCTGGTGGGTGAAGCCGAGGTGATGAATTTCAAGGTAGCTAGATCCAAGCTGGCAGATGTACCTTGTCCATGGCATGGAGAGGATACAGATATTGTTTTCTGAGCTAGCATTAAGATGAGGTGGCAAAGGCAAGCTCACAGTGATGTTCTGACCTTGGAGGCTCAAGATTAACCACCATGATACCTTTCCCGAGGGCTACAGCTGTGCATGACCTCTTCCAGTGGAGGGACTGGGGGACATCGCATGAAATTAGGAGATGACGGTGTTGAAACAAAGCAGAAAAGTGGAGGTGGTACTTCAGACAGCACACAGTTAAGCCATGGAAGTACTTGTCATGGGATGTTGTGGGTGCCATGCCTTGGCAAGGGTTAAAAAAATAGGAAAAAAAAAGACGGGATAGATTAAGCTGGGAAAATCTGTAAAGGGCTGTGAAATACGAGACTGCCTCTGGCTCAGGAGTTGCAAGCTGTACGGTTTTGAAAGCTGGGATGGTATTCTGGGGAGTTTTCACTGGGACCAGCTTGTGCTTATACTCTCTGTGAGGTCCTGCTGGCAGATGAGCTCTTAATCTCGGCTGGTATGGCCCTTCTTATGAGATAACCTGAATGCCATGAGATACCTGAGGTGTTTAATGTGAGTTCACCTGAAAGGAGGCCACTCTTACTTTTCCTAGTTTTTATGCTGTGACTTCTGGCAATGCTACCATATGTGGGATGTGTGCAAATCTCTTCAGAAGTCAAAATAATTCTAGGTGGGCACTTCCCAGCCAGACAGGGTGCAGGACACAGGCTCAAAACAGGAGTAAAAGTGCATGGAAAAGGCTCCACCCAGCCAGCTTCCCTCCCAGATGCACAGCACCAGCTAAAAACAAAACCATTGCCCAGAGAAATTGTAGATGCCCCATCCGTAGGGGGCTTGATAGGGGTTTGAGCAACCTGGTCTAGTGGGAGGTGCCCCTGCCCATGTCAGGGGGATTGGAACTAGATGAGCTTTAAGGTCCCTTCCAACCTAAACCATTCTATGATTCTATGACTTTGTAACTCACCATGTGGAGCTGACCTCCCACCAGTGGGGAGCATGGACTTGGATCTCACTACATCCTGGATGACACCTACATACTCATTTGCTGACCATTCATCTACCTACATGTGATATGGGTGGTTTTCAAGGCACATAATGACCTGAATCTATCGCTACCAGAGCAGTGTCATGCAAGGAAGCTCCTCACCACAACTGCAGAATATACTTCGTTCACCTCTTGCCATTTTAGCCATTACACTATCAGCTTCCCTAAGAGCCCAACGGCCTCTCCCTGGTGATCATTCATCCCAGCAAATTGTTAAGAGGCAGATAATTAATTGTTGCGAGTCACTAAAAAAATGATCATTCTTTTCAGAAAATTACCATGATGTTCTGCAGAAATGTTAACGCTTGCAGCCATAAAATGAATGGTGAGCTACAGCACCAGCTGCCAGGAGAGCCATGAGTTATAATCCCACAATCGGTTGCAAAGAGGCAGAGCTTCCAGACTTTTCTGAAGAGAGGAAATGCATATTCACTGGATAGCAGTTTAGTTTTATGATTATTTTTTTCTGCTCCAGAGTCCGCAATTGACTATTAATGACTGAACCAGGGATAAGAACTGTTTTGCTGATACGAGGTTGGCACAAAGATAGTCTTCATATTTATTTTCCATCTGGCTATTGGGATTTTACTCCAAACAGCTGGAAACCAGGACTTGGAAAGTCAGGGTAATGCTGGTCAGACTATCAGGGCTGTATTCCACTGCCTCCTGGGGCTAAATAGCTCAGAGTTTAAGAACAGCAGGGAGAGAACATTAGATTTACCAGGTTTGAGAGTTAATTGATGAGAGTTAACAACTCTTCGTATGCTTTCCAACCAATGTCTAGTTGAGGCAGCCGGAAAGATGCTCTGAACACAGTTCTTGTCCTCATATTCCCATAAATCCAACCCAGTGAGGCTTAGGGAGCAAATCTGGTGGGTCTCCAAAGATTTGGCTTTGGAGTCAGGATGACTCCTGACTTTGCATCCAGCAGAGTTCTCGTCATTCACAATGCTAATGATGCTTATTCGAGAACCCAGCTGAAGTGGGCAGGTGTAAAGAAGGACACAGGGTGTTTTTGGAAAGCATTTATCTCATCCCTCTGCTGGATAAGACCTGACATATTTATTGATTTCCATTTCTTATGGATTAGCATTTGCATCGCTTAGTGTTACTCCACAAATGGAACAAGGAGATGACTCAGGTCACAGCTGGTTTCCCAAATACGGGTTGTTTTTTTGTTCAAGAAATGTGCGGTTTCCAAATGATTAGCTCTTGGCCTTCTCTTCCATGCTTGTATTCCAGTGACTTCACCTCCTAGCAATGGGGTGGGTTTCCTGGCTGTCAGACCACTTGCCTGCAGGGAAGTCTGCAAGTGATGCAGACACCTCCTCCCTTCTTCTCCAAGCGGGGTTTTGTTTTCCCTGTCTTTCACACAGCTGGTTTTGAATCTATCTGTGGACAGCAGATCCAGGGTAGAAGGAAACGAACTATCCAACCCCGCTTCTGCAGCAGGAGTCCAAGACCCAACATATCCTTATCATACGCCAAGGAAAGTCACTAATCAGGATACGCTGTTGGTTAGAAGACATTTGCCCAACAGAGGTTGAAACTGCACGTTTATGCCTGGAGTAAGAAGAGGACAGAGAGCAGAAGTGTTTCTGCTTTAGAGGAACATTTCCACATAAGAGTTTACCTCCCTCCCACCAGAACTAGCCTCCCTATTTCCCTTACCAACTGACATCTTTCTCACAATGTGGGTACACCTGTAGGAAATGCCCAGCTGCTGAGGATACTGGTGGAATGTCCAGTTTGGGGCCAAGGTGGTGAGTTCAGAGAGAAGCAGCCAGGATGACCGGGGAGCTACAGGGCAGGAACTACAGGAAAAGACTGAAAGAATTAGGGCTATTTCTTGCTAAGAGAAAGACTGCCTTCAAATCAAATAACAAAGCAGCAAGAGGGAGGGAATAGTTTGCTCTTTGTGTCCCTGGTGGGCAGGTTTAGAATACGATGCAGCAAGAAAGATTTCGGCTAGACATTAGGCAAAACTCCCTAACTGGAAAGAGTGAAGCAATGTCTGGGGAGGAGGGGGTTCTCAAAGACTGGAAGAGTTCAAGACCAGGTCAGGCGAAACACCTCTCAAGAGCAATATGGGTCTTGCTGCTCCTACCCTGAGGAGAAAGAATGACTACATGACCCTACAGTGCCCATTCCAGCCCTGTTTTCCACGGATTGCAGGCTATGTTTCCAGGTAACCAGAACCTCAACTAGAAAACAGCCTTCACACAGTCAGACCTTTGGTTTCTACTGATCAAAGCCAGACTCAGAGGACTGACTGAGAGCTTACTGACTCCATGGCTGATCACTCTTCAATGCTTTCAGCTTTAATGAGCTGTCTGCGAGGAGAAAAGGGAGACATGAAGGTGCTCTGCCATATTGAGGTGACACAAACATGTCACCGATGCCTCCTTTGATGGCCTCTCACTTGGAGGATGTGCTGCAGGGAAGCCCAGCTTGCTTGGGGTTTGTATTTTCTGCCCCTCATCATTATCAGCCTTTGACATGTGACAGCAACAGGTATCACCCTATGGAAACAGAAATCATGCAAAGCCGCACCAGCAAAGAAGCAAGGATAAATGCAGCAGGAAGCCCACACAAGAAGGCCTTGTCTGCAACCCATCCACCTCCGTTCAGTGCAGGCAGGTGGCACTGAAGATGAATAGCAATGGCAGGGCTGGCAGAGCAGGCAGAAATGCTCAAAGACAGTGACATCAACCGTCACAGCCAATTATAGCAGACCTACCGAAAAGGAGCTTCTCTACTGACGCTGGTCTTCTCCAGATGGGGCTGCCTGCAGGTCCCAAGACTGTCTCCTCCTCCACAAGGTGTCTAGATGTCTTCTCTGATGTGGCAGCAATCCGTGCAGATGTCATATTTCTCTCTACGTACACAGATCCATCAATATTTTCAGTAATTTCCAGCCCAGGACCCAGAGTCCTTCTTCCAGGCAGCCTAAGGAAGAACAGAGATATGTTTGGGAGTTGAGGTCATGTCTTCCATTAAGTCCAGGAGAGACACCACTCCCAGAAACCCACCCAGGATATACCATGTGAAACTCCACCTATACACCTAAAGCACATTGGGATCGACTACTCTCCGGCCAGAATCCTGGAAGAGCTGAAAATAGGAAACAGCACAAGCTGAGTAGGAGGATTGTGAGCCTGAGTGGAATCATTTGATTGGAGACTGGCAGATGTATTCGCTGGCTTAAGAATACACTAAATTGGGCAATTACAGGGCTGTTAGCCTGGTCTCAGGGGCATGCAAGGAGCCACTTATTGAAGACTTGGAGCAAATGATAAGTGAAAGGAAATACATTTATTAAAGATAGATAGTGTCTTTCTCTCTTGAGATCTTCCTTGGATAACAGATTTTCCAGGAAAAGCAGAATGCAGTAGGTCTCATCTATCTGGATTTCGCAAAGCATGTGATGTGGCACCTCATGGATGATTAGAGATGAAGCTGGAGAAGATAGGATCTGTATGAGAACCATGAGATGGGTAAAGAACTTGCAGACAGTGAGAGAACAGTGGCTGAGAGGGGAAATATCAGGCTGGAGGGAAGTGAACTAGTGGAGTTTGTTAAAGATTTCTTTGAAACCACTTTTATTTCATAATTTCATGCATGACCTCATTTCAAAGAGGAGGAGTCCACTGATGAAACCTGCTGATGATATGAGTTTAGGAGGCAAAACCTGTGTCCAGGAAAGTGCTGGATGACCTTGAGAGATTGGAAAAGGAGAAATGGGATGAAATGTAGTTATGCAAAGCACAAGACGATGCGTATATGGACTAACAACAAGATTCTCTGTTACAAACTGGATGATAAAAAAAAAATAGAGAAACGGAAAGCTGAAGTTAGTCACTGACTTGATGCTATGAGATGTTGCTACATGCGACCATGAAAAAAAGGTGAATGTGATTGTAAGATGTACCACAGCAGGGATTTTTCTTAGAATTGGTAAAGAAAGAACGCTTTTGCTTGAGGATGCTATGGCAGAGATGATATTGAACTGAAACAGAAGGATGAGGTGGGGCAGGGGAACAAACAACACAGCTTTTAGGAGTAAGCAAGAAGATTTTGGCTTGGTTAGCCAGCAAAGAGTGATTTGAGAGAAGTTATGGCTGATTTCTATAAATGTGTTTGGGACAAAAACAAAGCAGCGAAAAGAATGGTTTGCACTGAGCACTGTAAGTAACATAAAGAAATTAATATATATTGTCCAAAGAGTTTACAGGGAAGATGGATTCGGATTCTTCTGCACAGTGATAGGAGAGGCAACAGATGGATGTTACATTAGAATAAATTTTAACTTGACACGAGCTTAAAAATTTGCTAGTGAGGGTGATCAGACGTTAGGTTAAGGGGTCAGAGGGCATGTGGGATCTCCATCCTTGGAGATATCCAGATCTCAGCTGGAGAAGGCCCTGAGCATCCTGCTGTAACTTTGAAACTGAATCTACCTTCAACGTCGATACGCTATAAGCAGAGGTTTAGACAAGAGGTTGCCAGAGGTCCCTTCCAGACTGTCTTTGGATTCTATGATTCAAAAAGAAAAAAGCCTGAAAATTCAAAGTTGGCTTTTAATTGTCAGATTAATGAAGACGTTGAGAACTGGGCCTTCATGGGTATCCTGCCTACCCCAGGTTAAAACATGTTTCCAAAATGCCTGCCCACCTCAACGTGTGATTCTGCTAATCAGTTTGCATTTCCTCAGGATGCAATCGCATCTTATTAATTTTAAATTGCGCAGATAGTCATTACCCTGGTAATTGTCTGCTTAGTAAATAGACTGATCCCCAAGGGCTTATTGAGGCTTATCTATTCCTAGGTGACCTGCGTGGGTATTGATTATTTGCTTGTTAGTCTTCATTAAGTATGGTTTTTAATAAACAATTGGAAGATAATCAAGAAGCAAGCAGAAGCTTTTCTTGGGAAACATTGCACACCTACTTCAGATGGGCCATCTGAATAAGCAATCATGTTCATTTGCAGTTCTTCAAGGGCGAAAAACTGAATCTTGGATTTGATTTCCTGACTTTTTAATGACCTGGGCTTATTTCTGCCTTATGGTGTCCTCCAACAATGTCTCCCAATCAGGAAAACATCCTCAGAAATGGTACCTGAATCACACGTTTTGCAGCCTCTTAGAAAATTCAACTCACTTTGGTGGTATCCCTCGCCTTGCCTGGCTGGATGTGACCAAAAGTCACTGACACCCTGTGTTGAACAAGCTCTGCTCCAGGATTAAGGGAATATTGGTGTTAATAAGGCCCTTTGTTCCAGGGATGTTGTTGTAAGCATAGTGGATGTAGAAAAACCTCTGCTGTGGAGAACAACTGAGCTCCTCTTTTGTCCCTTGCCTTGGTCACCAGGTGGTGAGACTGGACTTGCACCCCCTGAGCCTGCAGGACACAGAAGCAATGATGGTGATGGATGTGACCTGGCAGAGGTGAACTCAGATCCTGCCTCTGCCTTTCCTCCCCAGAGCAGCTCTCTCTCCTTTCCTGCCCAGGATTCTGGTATTATGGACTCAGTTTAGAAACATGGGGCATGATGTGTCATCTGAGCTGCCTCAAGGTATCTGGGACACCCTCCAGGGGCTGGCAGATGTTTTATAGGACCTACAAGGAACCTTCTTGACCCTCTCTGGATCAGAAGCTGGAGGACAAGCTGGGGAATGGAAAATGCAAAGACAATTGAGAACATCATCATTCCTACTCCTTCTCCTCTTGCTTCACTCCTTCTTATGATTGGGGACAGTTGTCCTACAGGCCAGCCTGACATAAATGCACCCGACCTCACTGGGAGAGGCTTTACATTTTGGGGTGGACTTAACTTGTGAAAGCATGAGGGGTGCAGGATCTGTGCACCAGCCTTTTGGAGATGCACAGGTTGGGCAAAAGAGGTGACCGGACTGGAAATGAGTGTGTGCACCTGGGTGAGGGCTGGCAGGGTGCACGTGGGAAGGTGTCTGGGCATCTGTCTGTGCACCCACATTGTGAACGAGGCAGGGAAAGGACGCAATATTCTGCTTCAAGTGGAGCTGTGGCCTCTCATCAGAGCATTGCTGAGCAGGGGCGGTGCAGGGTTTCCTACCTGGAAGAGGCAAGAATCCCCCCTTGGTTTCTGAATCTGAGTTTTCCACCTCTTCCTTCCCAAAAGTATTGGGAAGCACTGACTCGCCTTGCTGTCTGGGGGTGCATTTAAAGACAGAATTATGAAGGGGTGGGGGAGAAAGAAAGATTTCCCATTTTTTGGGCCAAATTAATGAAAAATCAATCCAGCCTCAAAAATCCATTAATGGTGATAATGCACTGGTTACGTAGCAGGAGCAAGAGCTGCAGCAAAATCCAATAGCGCGAGTTAAAGTGGGCTTCTCACACCTTCCTGCAGTCATGGTAATTTGTGGGGGATCGTGCAAGGGGCAGCAGATTCAGAAGAGCACAGCAGCCCACTTCGCCTCCTTCTAAGATGTCCTGGCTTCCTGCTGCGGCCATGCAGGAACCTCCCACGCCAGCTCCCTCCTTGCCCAGAGCACGATGCTGTTGTGCACATGTATTTGGGGGAGGAGAGTCCACATGCGAGTCCGTGTAACGTTGATGTGGGTGATGATCTTGTGCAGGGCTAGGACTCCCATCTGCAAATTAGCTGCAAAAATTCCCTCACTCTGCACAGCAGACATTAATAACTCTGTCCTCACATGCTCCTTACTCCTTCTCATCATCTCTTGAGCAGAGACACCTCGATGAGTAGGTTAGTGTCCACAAGCAGGCTAATTTCTGCCCCATCTCCCTCCCTGATGGTGCAGAGAGAAGATCTTCACTTGGTTTGGTGAAGATGGTTGGAACTAGATGATCTTTAAGGTTCCTTCCAACCTAAACCATTCTATGATTCTAAGATCCCTCAAGGGTGTTTGTTCTGCAAGGCTCTGCTGCTCTAACCCAACAGCCAAGTGGTCCATGGGTCTCCAAAGGGAGGATGTGATTCATTTTCTAGAGAAGGCCAATTCCTGGGTGTATGAAGACAGAGACAAATCCATCCTGCCCTCAGTTTGAGGCATAGTGGAATCTGTCACAGGCTGGATCCAGGCTCTTTCAGAGTCCTAGGGTGTCCCAGACACCTTCAGGGAAAAAGGTCCTGGTCTGCTGCTGCTTCTCTGCTTGGCTGATTCCCCCGGGGGTAGGATACAACTTTTGGAAGGAATGAACCTTGGATGAGTGCTGCCCCTCTGCAAAGTGTTTGAAACCATATTGGGAAAAGTCATGAATCCTTGATCCTCAGCCATGCAGAACCTTTAACTGGGATGTCCTGGGCTAAGCACAACATCATGCCATGAGCTTTCACCCCTCTACAGCATCTTCCACAGGGTGCGAGGTTTTGCGACAGCGTGGATGACACTCACCAGCTGAGCTAGGCACATGGAGTCCCTGAGCGGGTCCCAGTGTATCACAGCACTGTCCTACATATGGACATACAACGTAAAGGCTTGGGGAGACAAGATGAGCTCTGGAGCCCATGCTTGGATGACCATCAGCCCCCACAAAATTGTACACCCACATGTCCCCATCCTCTATCCTCACTTCGTTACTGATGGACCTTTCCGATTCCGCATGCGATGAAAGCTGTCTGGCAGCTCCATCCAGACCCGCAGAGGTTTCCCCTTTCCCTCCTCCTTCCCCCAACCCAGTCTGCTCCCCCACACCCCACCTCACCAGATCGCTGAGATTTATGAGCCAGACTTGCATTATGAGGTGAGTGACTTATCGGTCTGTCAGGGGGAGCGTTTTAAGACAGAATTATATGGGAGAGGGAAAAGATTTTTACCAAATTAATGAAAAATCAATCCAGCCTCAAAAATCCATTAATGGTCATAATGCACTGGTTACAGATAGAGAGATACCGCAGAATCCAATAGTGCCTGTTAAATACCTCTCCTGGAATGGAGCGTCTGGGATATAACTCATTCATTAGGCTGCCTATGTTTACTTTTTAAAGTGACACCAATCTCTGTCCCTGCAGGACTCCATGCAGCATTTATAAGCCACGTTCCCCCAGTGCCCATCTCCGGGGCCGACCTGGCCTCCGCGCTGACGGAATTGATCCTCCGTTCTCTTTTCTCCCTCTTCCCCTGGACAATCCCTGCTGAGGTAGTGCTGGGCTGACTCCGTTCCTATAGCTGATGGTTTCCACCCTTCCCTAAGCGCTGGCTTTCACCCCAAATAGCTCTCTCGAGGTCCGACCTGCGACCGAGTGTGTCTTCTCTCCACTTTCCAGGTCTTAGCTTAGTGCTCGACTTAATCTCTCCCCCAGCTGTGCCGGCAGTAGCAATACTGCTCATCCTGGGGACTGGCCCTGCTCCCAGCCCAGCGTCATCCAGCCATGGAGAGTGGTGATGGCTCTGGGGAGACGCGGTTATCATCTCCTGCCTGTGAACTGTTGCTGGCGCTCCCCCATTTCTCAGCTCTCTGAGATTTGTGCTCTCAGCCAGATGAGCAACTTGACATCTGGTTTGAAGTGTCGACACCGGCCACCTCATCTCTTGGAGAGCACCCTCGATCCTTTTTCCCCTTGCTTCTGCATGTGAGGGTTGTTGTGTACTCTTTGCCACCCTCTGCCCCCCACACTTCAGACCTCTATCTACCCCAGTTGTTCCAGGCCTCATGGGGCTGGTGGGTCTGGCTGCCCAACACCCCATGAGTTGGCAGCCCAGACCACCCTGGCAGGTGGATCTCAGGTGGCTTCTGATGGGAGCCACCCTCTCCGCATCTGTCAAGCTGCTCTCCACAGCTGTCACTCACTGCCTGGTGGAAAATTAGCAGAGGCAAAATGCACAACAAGTCAGGGCCACAATCAAATTAGGAAGTGCAGATGTCTGGGGGACATTACAACCTCTCTAGCATAAGCTCCCCATTATGGGTCTAAGAAACCTTAACAGAGAGCAGTATGTACCTTGGAAGAATGGTTCATACCATTCTTCCTCCATTATTAGATCTCCATGGAGTGGTCCAATCTTCTACATGTTGTAGAAGGCACTGCAGAGGGGCAAGTCATGGCACTATGGTGTGTCACGCTAGCGTCAGGATGTTGAACAAACTTAAAGATGCCAAAGAGGGCGTCTTCCTTCTGCAGAGTGCCTAATCTCCCAACTAGACAACTTTTCTAAGATCATTGCTCAGCCTGAGGGAAATTGGATGAACCACTCCCAACTGCCCAGCATGTCCTGATCATAGGCTGGAACGGGGTGGGAATTCTGCTTTTCCCATGAAGCTGAATGACAGTGCAGCCAAGGATGCAAGTGCTCGGCAAAGTGACGTCAGACAAGAAGGACTCTCAATCTACGGCCTCAAAATGAAGACGTTTCCCTTGAGGGGGGGTCTCAGTTGGATCTTGGCCTTTTGCTCGCGTTATAAGGATCCTCAGAGGTCACTTGATCAAACGCACCCAGCTCCAGTTGTGCGCTGACGTATCAGAGCACAGCTCCGTGCACTGGATGTGTATCACATGTGTGTTGCTCTTCTTTATCGGGCCTGGAAAAATCTCTTCCTCCCACTGTCGTGGAAAAGTGCAGAGTGTTAAATCTTGGCTTGTCTACGAGCCAGAGGTGAGTTGTGCGTTTGGTGTTGCTCTGATCTCACCTCCCTTTGCTTTACAGCCCTGGGATTCCTGCACCTGCCACCGATCCTCTCCTGATTTATGCTGGGCTGAGCAAGGGTGGGATCAGGACCCGGCATGTTTCGGTGTGGTGCCTGGATAGAGTCAGATACACATATCGACCCTGCTAAATGTCATAATGCACCAGGGTTTTGTTTCCTTTAAATCTTTTAAAAAGCAATAAAAGGACCCAGAATACTCGAAGCACCAAACATCTAGCAAAGTGACAGGCTGTCAAAGCTGCCTCACCAAGAAACCCTGGGCCCAGCAAATTTTAAGCAGGAAAATTTATTCCTGTGTCGCTCATCTCTCCGAGTGAAAAATGGCCAGGGCTCCTCTTTTGCATGAAGTCTTGAAACCACCACAGTGCTCAAACAAGCGGATCGGCCTGAAACAGAACCATTCATCATTTGGAACAGGCAGCCGCGACAAGCACCACCACCAAAAAGAAAAAAAAAAAAAATTAAGTTGTGGGTTTTATCCAAGCTTAAATGATCCTGCCCATTAATACGACACGACAGGCTGCAGAGCACGCTTCCTTGGCTCGGCCTGTAAACGGCTTTGCTGATATCTAACAGAGGTCTCCAGGAGAGCAGCTCTATTAGCTGGTCACCTTTGCTGCCGTGTACCTCTGCATGGGGTTTCCCAATTCCAGCCCTCCCCCCACAGGGAATTTTTCTAAAGGAATTTGGTGACAGACACCTGCTGCCCAATGTCTGCACTGAGTTTGCGTTGTGTTGACTCCTCGGATGGGACTCAGAGCGTGAGGCTAGGACGAGGGGTGGAAAACAAGAAGATGTGGAGGGAAGCACTTTCTGAGCAGAGCTTTCCACCCCTGGGAGATGGGTTGGGAATGGATTTTGCTGGAGATGGTTTTGAGTAAGCAGGTTGAGTCCGGCTATAATTTTTTTTGCACTGCCTGTGCCATGCTTCCAGCTTGACTTTTGTTTGACTGTCTGCACTTTGGGTTGGACTGCTCTTGAGCTAGGAGATGATCCTTGTAAATCAACTAGCTGTCACGGATCCCTCTTCTTTCCAAGGCTGAATCCCATGGGATTCTTCCAAACAGTCCTAGGTCTTCTCTCCAGATGTCCAGGGCTGTGATCCTGCTTTTTGTCTTGTTCTCTTCCCTCAAGATCCTGAACTTCACTATTTCATGATCACTGCAGCCAAAGGAAAGGCACTCTCTGACTCCCTCAAGAGAAAAAAACATTTAGTCAGAGGCTGTGTGTGGCTCGTCCATCCACCAGATCTGAAGCTTAGTCTTAGTTCAGGAAGGTGGAGACCAAACAAAACAGCTTTTGTTTCAAGTTCAGACTCCAGATGTCCTGCCAAAGCACTGAAAAAAGCCACATCATCTGCGTGTTCTCGGTCTATGGGCACTGCATTGCTGGTAGCAATTCCTGAGTTAAGCACACCACTCGCAGGACACTGGTTATTGGCACCAGCCCAGTAACACAGCCTTAGCTGCCACCTGAAATGCTGAACTGGTCATACAGACCCCTGCCCAGTCTTACCTCAAGCCCTAAGCCCAGCTGAAGGTTGCAAAGGTTTGAGGTGGGGACACCACACTTGGGACTTGCACAAGGTGTTTCTATCTATTCCCTGGGTGTCCCTCCACAGAGTAAGCTCCATAGAAGTGGGCCAGTGGTGAAACCAGTCTTTTCTTGCTGGTGTTACAGGACGGTAGTGGTGAAGTTGGGCAAGGTGAACACAGAGGTGGATTTTTCCTGGAGGTGACAACGATGCAAGCAGATGGTCGCAGCTGCAGCCGGAACGTCTGACCTTGGTTCCAGGCAGAGGTGCGATGTTCTCTCCTCCCGCCCTGCTGGGACTTTGCCAGGTCCTCACACTCAGACCCGTCACGTGTAACACAACCGTGGCCACTTGCAGGGCGGTTCCATGGGCTACAGGCAGACGTGCATCGGGTTTTAATTTAGAAATGCTGACAGGTAAGGAGCTTAGATCCAGCATCATGGGCAAGTATATCTTGTGGCTCTTAATTCCCCTGGCAGTTTTGAATATTAAAAAAAAAAAAGACAACAAAAAGAAGCAACCTTCACTAATTTCCCAAGTCCCCTGCTCTCAGAGCTGTATTTAAAATGTTGGCTTAATAACTGTCTTTAAAAAAACAGACTCCCCAAAGTATGCTATTGGTTACCCCAGTGTCAGTCGTGCAAGACAAAAGGATTGCCAATTTTCACTCCGTTGTATTCTCCATCTTTATTTGTGTAAGAAGCCCTCTGGAAGCACAAAGGGAGATGAGTAGATGGGTATTTCTGGTCACTGTGTGCCATCCTTGCCCTGTCGGTGCTGCGCAGAAGGTCAGTGTTTCTTTCCGGACTCAAAATCTATTACCCTGTCAGCATTATTTCTTGCCTCATGCGAGTCCCCTGCTAAAATCAGACCCCACCTGTGCCTGACGTTGCGCAAAACCTAGGTCCCAGCCTCACAAGCTGTCCTGTGCGTGGTCACAGAGACCTGAGGGGGATGGCAGGGGATTTGTCACCTGCAGAGCTACGTGCAGTGGATCTGCGGTGACGTGGAGCTACCTACGACAGATCGGTGGTGACGCTTTGTCCCCCAGCCGGCTGGGTCTGTCCCACGTTTGCAGCCCCGTGTGGTGGCCTTTTTCCCCCTTTGCAACCCCATGTGCATGTAAGACACTCTCAGGGACTTGAATGATGATGAAAAGCTCAACTGGGAGCCTGACAACAAGTTTCCCCGCTGTGATGCAACCCACGGGTGCAGACGCATTCCCACCACCCCAACCACCTTACTTTGGCACTTCCTCAAGCCTGGGGAGACCCTGGAGAGGTGTAGACACTGTAGCCCAAACCTAGACATGCCACACAACCCCACCGCTCACACGGGTAGAAACATCACATCTGCAGGGTAGATCTTTCCCTCCCCCTTCCCCAGCACTTTGCAGCTCAAGCAGATGTAGGATCCTCTTCAGATTATGGTCTTTTCCTTCTCTGTCCTGGTCCTCGTGACCCCCAAGGATTCACTGATCGCAATACGTTTTGGGCAGAGCCTGGCGTCTTGCCCTTGGCTGCACCGCGCAGGGTAGAAATGCTGCCGGGAGAGGTGGACGGGGAGCATCAGCGCTGGGAACAGCATCGGTGATGGGATTGCTTTTATAGTGCTCTTCTGCTGTGTTAAAGCACATAACAAAAAAAACCTCAGTCCAACCTTTTATTTTAAAACAAAATCTATATGTCGGGCTTAGCCAGAGCTGAGAGCACCTCTTAATTTTTCTTTAAATAACACGTTGAGCGCTTGCCAAGACAAGAGGAGGAGAAAAGGGAAAAAATCAAAAGCATCTTCCTAACGTGTTTGGGAAGCCGAGAAGTCCCCTATTACACAGTCGCGGTATCAAACAGCCTTTTTCCCCATGCAGATAAAATAATTCCCTAGATCTAATTTTAGACGATTTGCCATTTTGTGTGGAAGCTTAAAAAAAAAATTTAACTGGTGTCTCATGAAAGTCAAATCGAGTTGGGTCTTTTTCTTTCTTTCTTTTATTTTTTTTTCCCTTAAAGATGATTTTCCCCTTTAGATTTTAATACATCTTGGTGTTCTCACTAAGTGAAGCCGCGAACAAAGTCCTTCGGCGCAAAGTGAGCTCCTCCTTGGCTGCTTTCATGCTGCGCTCAAATATGAGAGGGAAATACATATACATATATATATGTGCAAGTGTGAGAGCACGAGATACTTGAGAGTGATTTTCTTCTTTTCAAATATTAATACTTAAGCTGACCCACCTCGACTGTCCACCTCATTATTCATTTTATCCACTTTAGAGATGGGGAAACTGAGGCACACCGACTGTGCCCACGTTATGAGGGATCCTGCTTGCTCAGCTCGTGACCTTGCACCTTGACTCTGCCTTTTGGGCTGAGTCCTGGTCTCAAAGCACCTTTGACAGGACAAGCGTCCTCCCGGTGACAAGGTACGTGCTTGGACATCTGGGGAGTGTCATGAGGCAGAACCGCTCAATGACCCTGGTCTCACACGGGGAGCTCCCGATGGCTCCTGAAGTAATTTGTAAGCAATTGCTGACCAGTCAAGCATTCAAATACTTTGCAGGCTCAATTAAAAGGTTTGGGGGAGTTGCTGGGTTTTTTGGGCTTGTTTTTTTTCCTAAAAGCCTTTTAAATACCAATAAAAAAGTCTTTATTCATTTCCGCTAGCCTGATTGGCACAGCAAGGATGCTGAAAGCCTGGGGTCATTTGGTGAGCCATTAATCCTGCTGGACATAAGCTTTGTTAGCACTATTTTGTTCTCCAGCTGGGTGAGATCTGACTGTCACTGTGAGCCTGGTGCAGTCAGACCCACCTTTGGTCTCAGGCTGGGGCAGCAAGCGTTAAGGTCATCAGCACAACACCAAGTCAGGCATGTCTTTATCTCCCCCTGTGAGGAGCAACACAGAGCTAAGACACAAGGGTGTCGTGATGGCAGGTTCTCTTTGCTGGGCATTTTCTTGTCTCTTCAAGCACTGTTGCCCTCTTTGTTTGGTAAAACACAACGATCTGGGCAAGTCTTGACTGTTGGTTAATGGCAGAGAAGAGGTGCTTTGAAAAGCCCTGAAGGCAAGGCTCCTCCAGTTGCTGGTTGAGTTGGCCCCATGAATTTGGATCTTTCCAGTGACTGCTTCAGCTTTCCTTCCAGACTGTCAGCTCCACAGGGGACATTTCATCTGCAGCATCACGTGCATTTCACTGTGTGTTGAACCTTCATGGAAACCTTCATGGCTTCATGGAAACCAAAACCTGAAGGGCTGCAGCTCTCAGTGGCTGTCTGTCAAAGGCAGAAGGCAGGACATGCTGTGTGACGGCTCGTGATGCTGAGGTCCTTGCAGCAGCCAATAACTTTTTGGCTGGCCAATCATCTCCTGGGCTGGAGTGGAAGGCAAAGTCTCCCCAGATGCCTGCCAATCTGCCCTGGTGAGCAAGGTTGCTCCTCCGGCCCCCTCCTGGGATCCGTCAGACTCTGAGCACCCGCCAAGTGGTGGGAGGATGCCCTGAGTTCACCTTCGCTTCCTCTCCATGACATCGTATTTCCCACTCGGGCTCATTTCTTGCCCTCCTGGCACTTTTGGAGCATCTTTAGGAAAAGCAAAGCTCGCTCTTTCCCCTCCGCCACCCTCCACCACTGCTGTCATCCCAGTCAGTCCAGGATGCTGTCCATAGCAATACTCATCATTGTCAATACCGTCTTTGATGGCTGAGTTCGCCAGGGTCAATATGGTCAGAATTCACCCCAGAATATTTTACAGCGGTTGTTACAGATAAAATCAATCAATCCATGAGTGACTCATTACCAGCAAGCATGGGTTGGGCCTTCTGCATCCCATTGTGGTGTGAGATTGGGGGATAAATTAATTTTGCCTCTTTCTCGCCCCACCTTGTTCCCCCTCTACCCACCCTGCTCCTTCAAACATTCATATTTCCCATCCCAAGCCTTGGAAGGTGCCTCTAATGAGCCAGCTGGGCTCCATAAGCTCTTAAGCAGCTCTGGACATGTCCACGTCACAGAAACCATCGCTGTGATAGCGGAGGTGAGCAGGACAGATTTTCAGAGGAGCTCATCTTCCACCGAGATGCTCCAAGGCTTGGGCAGACGTTGGATTAGGTGCTTATTATCCTCACCCAGTTATAGCAACGCATAATCCAGGGATGATGCTTTTGACAGGCGGAGATGAGCTAGAGGACCCATCCCTCCTGTCACTAAGGAGCTTCCAGCAGCTCCGTAGCCGGGCAGGCTCCCCGTCATCGATCGGAGACGCTACCCCAACTCTGCCCCGGTTTTAGCTTGCTTCTGGCGAGGTCCTCAAGGATCCTCACCCTTGCTGCTGCTGGACCATCTCCCTAGCCTTCAGCTGGAGATAATAAGCCCCTTCGATCTCCCATCAGATTTGTGAAAGGGTTTCCAGTGGGACCGGCGGGTTTCCAGCAGAGTCAAACAGGAGGGACCATATCTAGGCACCCTTACCTCCCATCCCTGGGGACGGTGGTTTTGGGACACAGCAGCAGGCTAGCAGCTCTTCAGATTTTTCCTCTAGTGCAGCAACTGACTTGGCATTTTTGCATCTGTGTACTAACGAAGCAGTGATTAATTTCACTGGGCCATGCTGGGATCTTATTAAAGAGAGAGCAAGCACATCCCGAACCTGTCCCCGGCTCCCCTAGAGTGGGGCTGGGCTCTCTCCTCTCCCCCCTCCTTGCTTTTCCACTTTGCCTTCTCTCTCCTACTAAATTAATCTCCATTGCTCCAAAGGTCTCTCTCGCACACACCGCTGACCCAAGCTCAAATTGATTTTTTTCCCTTACCCCTCACCCCCTGCTGTTTTCTGCCAGCAAAGCAGAGAGAGGATTTTTTTTTTTTACTAGTATTATTTTTATTTTTTATTTTTGGAGGTACTAAACTCTGACCTTCTGGGCTCTGGAAAAAAAAAATAATTTAGAAGTGAAAACTAATTATTTCAATGCAGGAAAGTGGGGAAGGAGCCTGCAGGGTGAGGGCTCTTTTTAGTGACTGCTTAAGGGGTGAAGTTATCAAGCCAGCTGCTGGGGTTTCATTCTTTCTTGGTTGCTCCCTGCCTGCCCCAATTCATCTGTGGTTTGGGGCCATTTATTTCTTCTGGTTTTGACAGATCCGGGCAGCAGCACCCTGTCCTGTGGCTCTGAGATATTTGTGATGGTCCTGTGTTTGGTAAGTCCTTCAAATTCTTCCTCTTTGGGGGATGATGTGGTGACGACAACCGGATTTTGAGCAGAGGAGCCCGGCACGATGCTCTGAATTACAATGATGCAGATTGCGGTGCTGTGGGAAAGAGCCTGCCTCTCTCCCCCACTCTCCACCTCTCATTAGCAAAGGGGGCCCTTGTAATTAGGTTCATCAGCCTGGGAGCTGGGGATCTGCTTCGTGCCGGTCTCGGAGCTACCTGGGAGATGTTGCTGCCAAGACTCGGCACCATCTGCATTCCCGGTGCTGGTCGGTTTGTCGGCTCAGTGGAGCTTGTCTCTTACTGCATCCCTCCTTAGCACCCCACTTCACTAGGGGTTTTTGACGCGGCAAAAGAGAGAAATAAGAGATGCTGCAAAGCTCTCTTCAAGCAGAGATACTCAGAAACTGCCATTCAAATCCTCCTGCTGACAAAAAAAAAAAGAGATTACCTTGGCAAGTGCCTGCTTTTGATGAAGTTTTTCAGTTCTCTAGAAATAACCAGCAGTGGAAATGTTTCCTGCAAGAGGAAACCAAAAGTTCTCATGTCTTCATGACAAAGACATTTAAAGTTTTCTACAAAAGAAGAAATCTTCACACCAGCGTGCGGCAGGATGGTGGGGATGAGAGCTGGTCAGTCTCCACTTTCAGTCCTCCACATAGAGGAAATTTCTCTAGCAGGGGCATCAAAACCCTGCATGGAGAAGGAGATATAATTAGTAGCCCTGTTCAATAAGTTATGGCTGAATTAGGCAAACAGCAGGCTCGTGGTGTTTAAGAAAATCCACAGGACAGAGAGAAGAAGCATTACGCATGGGAAGGGGAGCTGTGGTGAAGTGTCAGGGTGCTTCTGATGATCTAACATCACCACCAGCCTGAAGGGGATGGCTTTGCTGATGGAGCAAAGCTGTTGGTGGTACACAAGTTGGAGGAAGCCCTGTGAAGGCCTTGTCCTGGTGCATCGGGGCACCTGAAATGCAGGGCGTCCCTACAGCACCGGCCAACAACTCCTCTGTCCTTGGGTGCATGCTGTCTGCCAAGGGCAGGGGTAGTCTGGTGGGTGTAGGAAGCAGGAGGAAAATCAAGAGGTGACTCTGATCCACTGATCTCCACCTTGGGGTTGAGGCACCAGAGAGTTTTGCCTCCTGGGAAGTTGGAAAGGGATAGAGGGATGGATAGGGCCACGCAGGTCACTCAGCTCAGCTTCTCCTGGCTTGCTTTGTCACACAGCTGCATCTGGCCCACAAGTATCCTTCCATGAATTCCTCATCTCTTGTGGGGTCAGGTGTAGCACAGTGGGTGCTGGATCCTCCTCTCTCTTTCTCCTCCCACTGCGGAGCCTAGAGATGCTGCAGGAATGTGTCCCGTGGAGGAGCACGTGGGAACTTTGCTTTACTTCTGCACTGAGTAAAACATACCACTTGCCATGGTGGGGCCTCTTCCTTCCATGCACAGCAGCCCCATGAGGAGTCTGCAGGCTGCTCCTGGGCATGCAGACAGGATGTTCTGGAGTCTGTTACATGCAATGAGAGGACTGTTCTCAGCCTTGCTTATGAAACGGTTGACTCACCTTGGCCAAAGAACAGAGGAAAATATGTGTCCATCTCTACTGGCCCTGTAGGTCTTCCTTCTCATTCCAGTGCTTGGACAAGGAGATGGTCATGATTATGGTAGGTGCTTATACAAGGAGATGGTAACAATTATGGCAGAGGCACTGAGGTCAGTGTTAGTTAAACCCCATCAAGGCCCGAGGGGTTTTTATGCAGGATGAGGGTCATTCTACTCTTTCTTGGTACAAGCAGGTCTGAAAAATGGGTGGGAAAGCTTAAAACCCTGGTCTGATCATGCCACGGACAGGAGCTCTGGGAGCAGCATCCCAGATCTCCGCAGTGAAACTCCTTCCTGGCAGGGACAGGACGGTCAGCCTCCTTCCAAGGGTCAACCTGGTGTTGGATTTCAGCTCCAGGGCCCAGGTGGGGAAGCTGGCCCCAAAATGCCTCTGTGCATGAGCGCAGCCAACACATCAAGTCAGCAGCTCAGGAACTGGCTCCTCAGCAGCTTCTGGGGGACGTCTCAAGGACGATGCTCCCGCAGAGGCCACATGGGGCTGGGATGCCGGGATGTCACACACAGCATGGTGTGGTCAGTATGTGGCAGGGGTGGAGTGGGAGGAAGAGGGCAAGTGAGAAGTGCAAGGAGTTTGGGGTGGACTCATCCCTGAATCTGGTATAGGAGCAAATATGGGATAGGTAGATACTGGGCGAGTGTACACTCTGCAAGTGTCTTGGGGCTATCTGTCCATCAGACAATTTGCCTTACTGCTGAGGAGCACCTTGGTCAGATAGTGAGAGGTTCAAGACACCCTTTACCATGACCATAAAGCAGGACTTCTGGGGCCAGCCCAGCATGTGGACAGCCCCTGCGCCAAGGACTCCCAGTGTTCTTGCGAAAGTGGAGAGAGACGTGACCTTCAGGAGGGAGACAGAAGTGACCGACCCATCACACAAGGGCTCTGAGACACCAGGGAGCATCACACATGGATCACCAGAGTCCCAGCCTGGTGCATGAGCAGGTGGGGAAGAAAAAGGCACCAGGTTGTTCACAGGCAGTGCTGCTATCCTCAACGGGAAGATTTGCCCTTCTTTTGCTGAGCACTAAAGCCCTGGTGCTGTGATGCTGTCAAAGACCGTCCAACAGCAGAATGAGACTGGACTTTCTAAATATTGAAACCAGCCCAAATTCCAACCTCCTTTCTAGACTCAAATGCAGCCAAAACAGGACTTCCCCCCCCTCCCCCCCCCCGAAAAATCATAGAAAAACATTTCCTGGTCTCCTTGGGCACCAGAAGTGATATTCACAGCTTCTCTAGCCTTCTTCCCCCAAAGAGGTCTCACGTGGTCTGGAGGGGCTTTGCTCCTTTCACCCCACCAGAATCACCTCCCAGCTGCCTCCATCTTGCAGCTGCCCACGAGCGAGTACAGGAAGCCAGGGATAAGAAAAAGGAAGATATGGGGATCAGCATGGATGGGGTCAGCCATTCCCTGAGCTGTGTAAAGGTCCTTACTTGGTGCTGGAAGAAACCATCTCCTCCTATGGTTCTTTACTGTTGGCCCTTCACAGCCTGGAGGTCGGCGGTGTCAAAAAAGGGTTGAACCATCCAGAAAGAAAATAAACGCTTTGGGGACTCATCTGCAGGGTGAAACAGATCCAGGTGGTTATGTTGTGTCCTCAGAGGCTGCTCAGGTTTCTTCTGCTTCGCTGTGCAAAACAGCCTGGCGTTGGATGGCAGGGGAAGGGAGACATGGTAGCTGGGGAAGATGTTCCCCAGCAGAGCTGCTGGGGGACAAGTCCAGCTGCTGAGTGATATGGGGGTGCAAATGTCCATGTACTGCTGGCCCACAAATTAGGGGATGCAGCAGCCAGCAGGGGGGTGTCTGCAGGGCAGGGTGGAGGTCCAGAGCCTCCCATGGGGGATGGTGGAGCTGGAGGAGTGGGTGTCGCGGTCAGTGGCTGAGGTGCATCAGGTCCTTTGGGATGTGTCCACATCACAGACACGTGTATCAGCATAGGCAGTGCCCAGCTACCCTAGACTGGTGCAAAAATAGACACAGCCCCTTGGCCAGAGCCTTCAGAGAGGCTGGGAGATGGTAGGAAGGCAGTCAGTTGTGCGAGGTTAGAGCCAGCCCGGGCACTCCAGAGTGATGCTGTAACCCTGGCAGATACATCAGTGTAGGCATGACCTTCTTCTCTTGCCCGTTTGCCCACATCTCTGCTGTGCATTGCAGTCAAGGCTGCAGGATGCCAGGTGAGGGCATGTGGCTGATTGTCCCCACAGCACGTGAAGAGCAGTGGGATTTTGGGGTGGCGGTCCCTAGGTGTCACGGTGAGGCTTTCCTGCCCCTTAGCAGAGCGGCTCGGTTTGAGTTGATGGGATCCACTCAGATGCCCGCAGCGTGTGCAGAAAGGAGAAACAAAAGGAAAAAGAAACAACCCCAAAACAACACACCCAACAGCATGTTTACCCAGATGAAACATTTATATGCCCATTTGATCTTGGAAATGTAATTACTACCGCTTGCCCATTGATCGCAGCGAGGCGTATTGACCAGCCCCGGTGCTTGTGGAGTCCTTATCTGACTCCACTAAGATACGTATCACTGAGGCCAAGACCAGAGCCAACTCTTCCCATGGCTCCAGCCCCTTACAGTAAGCCCACCTTGATGTGCATCACCCTAGAGACAGCAAATGCCTTTTTACTCTCTAAAAGGGTTGGTTTAGGATGTGGGGTTTGTTTTTTTCTTCCATCACCAGCTTGGTTCCCCTGGGGCCCAGATGGATGGAACCTGCATCTCTTTGGGACAGGAGGGTCTGGGATGACCCTTGTTGTGAAGGTGCTCAGCTGGAACCAGGTCAGGAGCTGGGGTGATGGAGAACAGCTGGTAAACAGCATGGGGTGCCAAATGGAGAAGCTGGGACCACTGGGCACCTGGGCTTTCCATCTGAGGAGAAGATGCCTCATGCTCTGGTCCCAAGGAGTCAGGAAACACCAGCCTTCCTGAGGGCTGCCCATGCACATATGGCATCTGCAAACGTACATGGGGATCCCATGCATGAGGATGTGTGTGGGACAGCTCTCTCATGGGCACCCATGCTTTTGGGGCAAGTGGAGGCATCAGGTCCCTGTGTGCCCTCACCTCCCACCCATCACTGGCAGCCCTGTGGGGTTTGTGCCCGTTTTGCTGACCTGGTTGCCCTTGCAGCTGCACGTTGGCAGGGAGAGCAGCGAGCTCACATGAAGAGAAGGTGCTCGATTCCCTCTGGATGTACGGGTGCATCATTTCCCTTGGGTTTAGGGTGGAAAAACCCAGAGTAAATTCACAAAAGTCCCCTGCCCCAAGGCAGCCATCACTTCTGCACCAACCTGTATAAGCTCTCAACTACCCAAGGGCGAATATAGACACGCACGCACACATCCAGTGTGTTTCCCACCCTCCATGGAAGGTCACAGTGCAATCATAAACAGGGGAAAACGTCTGATTTCAGCCCCTCAAAACCCGGAGTGGATCAGATCAGCCACTTTTTACACCCCTTTCACACTACTGAAGCAGTTTGTAAATTCAGTAATAAGGGCATGAAAATCCACGGGTTTTCTGCAAGTGGTGTTTTCTCTCATTCACGTTTATTTTTCTTGAAATTCTCTGTGTTTTCAATGAGAAAATGAAAATGCAAAGCTTCAACTTCCAAGTTTTTAGTAAATTAAAACACTTTTTAAAAGCAACCAGATAAAACCAGTTGGTTAGTTTTTAACAAACATACCTAAATAATACCTTGAATGGGTAGGTGGGATTTTTCTTGAAATTTTTCATAATTAAGAGACTCCATTTCCCAACTCCTTCTTCAGGTGGAAGTTTATGCAGGCTCTGGAGGGTTTTAATCTTTTTTTTTTTTCCCTTTCCCTTTCTCTCTCTTTATTTTTTCTTTCTTTTAAAAAAATAATAATCTTTTCATTTAATATTTCTGAAGGAAACCTACCGTTAATCTGTCCAAATGTCGCAAGTAAGGGCCGCCCGGTGTGTGGTAACAGCCATCTACCTGACAGCAATAATGCCGCAAATGGATCCCCGAGGGGAGGTGAAAAAACTGATGTATTATCGGCCGCGAATCCCTTTCAGCAGAGACGTAACCGTTTTACAACCAGGTAGGATCGTGGAGAAAGGGGGGAATCGAATCGGGAAGGGATGAGTGCACTGTTACTCCATAAATGTAGAATTGGGGCAGGAGCCTGGGACCTCTCTACCTTTGGGTTTTGGGGGTTGCAGGAATACGAGTGGTGGCACATGTACGGTGACATTGGGGGGACACCGTCCAGTCTCTTCTGGCTTCAATCCATGCAAATCTGGTCATGCCACAAAAATCCTTTCTGGTTTTCGCGGTGAGCCCTGAGTTAATCAGGGATGGGGACAAGGTAAAGGCCCTGCGGGGAGGGCTCAGATGGAGGATAACACGAGTGGGGTTGCTAAGGGGGAGAGGGCGGGATGTTGGGATTCATTTCCCAGCAGGTTCCCCAAAAAAAAGTCCCCCTTCTGTTACTGGATGCTCTGAGAAGTGGGGTTCATCTCCACCCCGTGCCTCGGTTGCAGGAAGGGGTTCACACCGCTGGCCCTTGGTGGTGGTGCCGCAGGACACAGAGCTGTGTTGGACGTGCTCTGGTCTCTGAAATCCTGAATTTGTGCCCCCTTTGAAGCTGGTCCCAAAGCAAAGCAGCCCCATGGGGGGCACATGGGGAGGTCCAAGGGTGTGCAGATCTCTAGGACCACTCCTGGTCATCACCACCCCTTTGAGCTGGACCTTTCTGGTCTTGCACTCTCTGTTCTGAGTCTTGCATGGGCACTTTACGCTCTCAGGATGCAGAGGGATGAGGAAAGGGTTAAGAGGATTGAGGGTTGCTCAGGCCTCCTTGCTGTGGGGCTGGCAGCCCCCCACCATGGTCTCAGGGTGGAGAGGAGGGCTGCGGGTTAAGGACACCCCAGGGAAGGCTGCCTCGCACGCACGCAGCCCATTTCTAAAGGCTTTTTCCAAGCTGTGCTTTATTTACCTGTTCAATATCAGAGAGCAATTCCCACTGCAGCCTTAACATTACACGCTACAAAGTGCTAACTCTGCGAAACACGGCTTCCTCTTAAAGCAGCACGTGCTGCAACCCCCTGCACCCCACCGGCGCGTGGGGCAATGGTGCACCCACAAAAATGCCCCATCGAGGGGCCCGCGGGCTGCACCAGAGCATCTGCACGTGGATTTGCACCCACAGCATCTTCCCACACGCACACAAATGGGGCGCGTTTGCACACTCAGAGATGGATGGTGGCCCCATGTGCACGCCTGGAACAAAGCTCTGTTCATGGCATGTTGTAAGTGTGCACTGTGTGTGGGTACACACACACACACACACACGGAGCTGGAGGGGAATTTGCTCAGATGCTGCTGAACGGGGGCTCCAGAGTGCTCGTCCTGTGCCCATCTGGCTCCGAACCTGTCCCTTGGAGGCTGTCCAGGGAGGTAGGGAAATAGGAGCCCACTGCAGCAACGGAGAGCGAGGGAAAAGGAGAGGACAACACGTGAAGGGGCAAGGAGATGTGTCCCAAAGCTCTGTGTGCTGCTGTTATTTTTTTTTTTTTTCAGTGGGGTCTGGGTGAGCTCCAGGAGAAAAGGGGCCGAGAAACCGCTGCCAGGAAAAAGACGCTACAGGGTGGAGAGTCCTGTGCAGCACCTTGCCACGGACAACGTGCCTGTCACCCACCAGGGAGAGACAAGTCTCAAAAGACCTTGCTCAGCCTCGGGTCCTCCCTTGGGTACACCAGCCCCCAAGCCCATGGGCAACCCAGGAGCTCTTGAGCCACCCATCTGTGGCGTGACACCCCTGTCCCTCCCCAGCCTCCTGATTTACACCGCCCTCGACAGCATCGGCTGCGGTACTGGCTCATATGAAATCCCACTTCCATCTCCACTGTCGGCATCGGTGTTGTCCCAAGGTAGGGAGGGAGATGAAGGCTCAGGGCCTCGCCGCTGCCCCGTTCCCCATCCAAGCACCTCTCCCTGGGAACTGGGATATTGCCCAGGGTTTTCTGGTACAGGGGAGTCCCCCTCCTGCCCGCCAGTGACAGATGTGCTCATCTGCTGGCTGCTCGTGGCTCTCCTCCTCACGCCGGGGTGATAAATGGATTTACCCTGCATGAAATTGCTGGCAGCAGCTCGGCCGATCCATCAGCTGCTCCTTGCTCACCACTTTTCAGTTCCCCAGGTGAGCTTGGTATCCGCAGCCCTTCCCCGAGGCTCGGAAAGCCTGGGGACGGGGACAGGGACAGGAACAGGAGGAGCTGGGCTCCAGGGAAGCAGGGACGTCCTGGTGGAGTTCACCCCACGGGCTCCCTGGGGCTTGGCGTGTGGTTTCGGTGCTTGCAAACTGGCCAGAAAGCATCTTCACATCTCTGGTTTTAATTCCAGATTTTTAATTTTAAATTCTCCCGCATAGCACCCCCGTTGCGTGATGGGTATTGTCCCTTTGGAGAGCCTGATCTAAGCGGGGGGGGAGTCAGCTCTGCCCTCCATTCCTGAGGTGGAGAGACAGACTGTGGGGTGGCGGAGAGGGATGGTGGGGCTGGGAGAAGGCGATGGGTCAGGGATCATGCTGGGGAGCGGGCCTCTGCCTTGAGCCCGTGCCTGTGCTTGGCAGAGCCGGACTCCGCGGAGCCCGAGGATTAATGCTTGTCTTTGCATTTCCGATGGAAAC
>VUYV01000187.1:1326073-1370206 GCA_008711295.1 Anarhynchus alexandrinus | reverse complement strand
AGGAGCAGGTTGGGTGGGGGCTGGGGAGGGGAAAGGAAGGGAAAAAGCGGGTTAACCAGAGGAAAAAAAAAAAAAGACAGACAGAAAAAAAAAAATCAATGGGCAGGATTGAGATGACATCATATCGCCATTATTATATCATCAGCACCGCGCTGCTGATTTATCGCTCGGGTAATCACTCTCCTTCTGCACCCGCCGGCCTCGGCTCGGCGCCTCCTGCCCTACTTACACCAGAGCTCTCAAAAAGCAACTCTGGGGTTAAAAAGCAGAGATGGGGGACATTATGGGCCCTGTGACATCCTGCTGGCCTCCTCCTCCTCTGCAGGTGTCCCCAGAGGGATCTGGGGGAAACATCGTTCCTGGTTCTTCACTATTTGCCTTTTCGCCAGGGCACGCTGGTGCATCGTTTGGGGATGAGCCTTCGCTTGATGGCCTCCTGAGCCTGCGCTAATCTCTTTGCTCTGATCATGTTTGCATCGTTTGCCTTTCTTGCCGCCGAGGGAAACACGGAGAGACCCCTTTGAGCCGCCAGATCCTCGGTGGGGGGAATTAAAAAACCTTCTTTCAAATCTTCTGATGCATCATCCGTTATACCTGTCCTGGAACCAGGATAGGGTGTCCCTGCCCATGGCAGAAGGTTTGGAACTACATGATCTTTAAGGTCCCTTCCAACCTAAACCATTCTACGATAGAAATTCAGCTTGGTGACTTTCCCACTTTCCCAGGCTCCTTTTTCCCATTCCTATCTGTCGGCTTTCGGTGGAGATAACATGAGCACCACATGATGCCTGCAGCCTTTTGCTGGGAATAGGGAAGGGAAAAGGCTGCAGTGAAGATGCCACCGCCAGCTACAGCTTTCTTTTAAATCAGAGAAACAATCACGTTGGCCTCAGTCTGGTTTAAATAAAAGACCACAAAAAAAAAAAAAAGTCAGGAGAAAGTAAAGATGCCCCAAATCGGGTAATTAAGAAGTTCAAGTCTCTGTAGAAACATTAGCTGAGTAGCATTACACATATATGGCAATTTTTAATAGCTGTTCAAGCAATTTAATACGCACTTTAATATATCTGTGTTCTCCACACTACGGGGCCTGGGCGGGGAGGTTGATTTCGGCTCAGCAAGGATTAAATGATTTGGTTATATCGCATAAGCAGCTGAGGAAACGCCACCTCCCATCCCTCAACCTGGCGATTAGAGAAGATAAGGGGCAGGGGCAGACCCAGCCGCACCAGCTGACCCCACGTGCCTCAGTTTCCCCTCTCCATCAACCAGACTTCTCCGAGGAAGCAACAGCACGAGAGATTTGGGGGGGCTCAACCGGAGGGCCAAGATGACTAGACATGGGAAGAGCCAAATTTTCGTGCAGGGCTTAGCTGAGTCTAAGCAAAGCATCCCTCCGGGGTCCCTTCAAGCCATGCAACCCTCTTCCCTGTTTTTCACAGAGCCCCGAAGCACCCTCCCAGTTCAACCAGCTGTTCCCACTGCGGGGACAGACACTGAACCCCACAACCCTCTGGGTCCCACCACTTGCTATTAATTTTTGAGCTTTGCCAGGCAGCGACTCGCTGGTTTTACTCACATCCCACTATAGCCCGCTGCTTCCCCTCTGCTGCTAATTTTGTTGCCTCGTTAACAGTGAAAACAACACTGTGGCAATCATGGTGCTTTTGGCAGGACTGATTCCCCACGAAGCCCCTCGGCCATTTTTATCATTGTGCTCCCACCGTGGGAACAGCCCTCCCCCTGCCTCGCCATTAAGCCTTAGTTCGTTATCCGATCCCCGAATCTCGGTGCTCCGGGGCTGCAGAGGTGTTGAGGCCGCGCAATCTCATTGCACTTGTCTGCCTCCCGGGCTGTGCAGCATCCAGATGTGCAGGGCTCAGCATTCAGCAGTGCTGGGTTCGGCATCCAGCTGTGCCCAGGCTATGGATCCCTATGCTGAGCTCAGCATCCAGCTGTGCAGGATTCAGTATCCAGCTGTGCAAGCCTCCCCATCCCTGGATAGGACTCAGGACCCGCTGGGCAGCACCCACATGTGCAGAGCTCAGTATCCAGATGTGCAGAATTCACTATCCAGCTGTGCCGAGCTCTTCATGCCTGTGTGAGACTCAGCACCAGCCCACGCACAGCTCAGAATCAGGCCTCACAGCATCCAGATGTGCAGAGCTCAGCAACCAGCCATGCCAGAGTCATATCCAGCTGTGCGAGGCTCCTCATCCCCGTGTAGGACACATCGCCAGCCCAGCACGGCTCAGCATCCAACTGTGCAGCATCCAGCTGTGCAGCATCCAGCTGTGCGGCATCCAGCTGTGCAAAGCATTAGAGTGCAGCATGGAGCTTGCAGGATTCAGCATCCAGCTGTGCAAAGCATTAGAGCACAGCATGGAGCTTGCAGGATTCAGCATCCAGCTGTGCGGGACTCAGCACTGGGCTGCCCTGGGGCATCCTGGCCATGCGGGGGAACGGGCTTGGCCGTACGTTGGACATCCCCACCAAGGCAGGAGTTCAGGGAGAGACAGAGAGGATTTGCAGCCAGCGGCTGACAGCAGGAATTCGCTCCGGGGAAAGGGCAGGGAAACTTTTGGCAGGATGGAAAGGTTTCATCACCGAGATATCATCAAGCTGAGATCTTTCCTCAGGGAATTTTTTTTTTTTTTTTTTTAACAAAACATTTCCAATGAACTTTTCCTTGTCTGAAAGATTTACCTGTGTGTTATGGGGGAGTTGCAGTTTGGTTTTCCTTCGAAAAGTTGGGCGTCTCATATTCCTGGGTACTATGGCATGTGAGGTGCTGCACGTCAATGTGTTCATTGACCCCGGTTGCAGCATCCCTGTGTCTCCTCTTGGCACCTTGCAGCATCCGCAAGGGGCTAACGAGGGAGGCAGAAAGGACCTTTGAGATCCCTCCGACTCACTGCCTGGGTGCCACTAGCTGAGCTGGTGGCCGGAGGTAGCAGATGCCACCACCCTGCCCCACCGCATGGCCCGGAGGCAGCAGTTTCCCCGGGGCTTGGCAAGCGCAAGGTTATGGACTCTCTGATTTTTAATTAATGTGATTGACTCGGTGCGTGTTGGGAAAGGGGAGGGCCGGGGACGGGAAATTGTCCCTTCAAGGGACAAACCCTGACAACCTTGTCATCCCCAATTAGCGGGTAATTACCTCAATGACGTACATCTTTATTAATCCAATTAATAGAGCGGGTGGCGTGACCTCGGCAGATCTGCTGACTCAGGGTGATGCTTGCCAGGAGGGGACGCAGGAAGAGGGTGGAGGAAGGAGTGAATTCCTCCTCTCCCAACCTCTCTTCTTCATCACTAATTAGAGTGGCCGTTTGCAAGCCCACACGCTGGCATGGTTCGAGCAGACAGGGATGTCTCCCGGCCTGATCCCAACTGTTTTCTCTTTTGTTCCTCATTTCCCTATCTGTTGTCCGGCTGCTTTCTTGTCTGTTTGTCCCCTTATTCATCCATCTTCCAATAGACACTTCTCTGGGAAGAAATAACCTTATCTCAGGGTGTCTAGCCCCAAACGGTGGTGATCCAGGACATGGGGATGACTCAGTCTGGAGTGTTGGGTTCATCCCCGGTGACTTTAAAAGGTCTCAAAGCACAAAGCTTCCCTGGATGGAGAAAAGCTCGTTGCTGGGTGACAGGATAGATAGAGAGATAGATGGATGGACAGATGGATCAATGGAAGGATAGAGAGGTGGATAGATATTTAGATAGACTGATAGGTAGATAGATGGATAGATGGACAGGTAGGTAGGTGGATAGATGGACTGGTAGATAGATGAATGGAGAGATGGATGGAGAGATAGATAGATAGATGGACAGGCTGAATGATGGATAGGTAGATGGATGGATAGATAGATGGATAAATAGGTAGGTAGGTGGATAGATAGCCTGATAGAGGTGAATGAATAGATGGGTGGATGGATGAATGGATATTGATGGGGCTGGGGCAAACAGATTGATGATGCCGATGTGCATGTGCATGCATATGTGTACGTATATGGGACCAGGTGTCTAGGAGCCTGTGGGGATAGCTGGACAAGGCCGGGTTGGATGGGGCTTTGAGCAACCTGGTCTAGTGGGAGGTGTCCCTGCCCAGGGCAGGGGTGTGGAACTGGGTGATCTTCAAGGTCCCTTCCAACCCAAACCATTCTATGATTCTATGACAGACTGAGGAACAGCTGGAGGGCCACGTGCAGGTCAGATGGGTGGGGACACAGTCAGATCAATCGCCCAGGCCATACCTCTGGTGAGGCCACCACAGGGCGCAGGCAGCTGATGCTGCCCAGTATGGACAGTGGTGCTGCCTGCACATGCTGGTGGGCTTTGTGGACCATATCCACTTGTCCTGGCTGACTGCAAAGGGGATGACCCTGCAAAGCCAGAGAGGATGCATCACAAATGGTGTTGTCCCCTCTCATGCAAGGGACAGTCCCAAAGGGCTCATGGTCTCCCCCAGGGAGGGAACACTGGAGGTCCCACGTCTCCAGGGGCCACTGGCTGGGGTGGGATTTGCTGCTGGGCACTAACCAGGCAGGGCAGGAGAGGGGGAAGGTGGAGAGAGCTCTTTTTTTTTTCATAGCTCTCTTGTGGAGCGACCTCTTCTCTGTCTTTCCCCACAGATGGAGCCTCAATTAAATTCGGAAATACATTTTTTAATAGGACTTTCACCTCAGCTCCCTCCCGGGCTATTAAAGCCATTATGGCAGAGTTAAGTAAAGAACTAGCGGCCAGGCAATAAGCTTGAGAGCCTCTGTTGCTGTCATCATATGTTTATGGCCCAGGCAATGTTTGCTTTATTAAAGATTCAGGAGCCATTTCCGAACGGCTCAGTTCTGTACTTCCCATTAAAGACTGGGCCCTGGCGAAGGAGGCCCTTCGTGACCGCAGGGAAAAGGAGGACTGCTCCTGAGATGGGGAAAAAAAATAGGCTGAGTTTGTTGGGAGAGTCTGGGGACACGGCAGGAGTTGCTCCATGGCAGGAGAGAAAGAGGGAAGAGGCAGAGCAGGGAGATGCGACCCCCCCAGCACTGCTTTGCATTTATTGTCCCTGGGTACTACAGAGAAGGGCCCCTCTGCATGCTGCAGGGTTTATTTGCCTCTGGTCCCCAGGAGTTGAGCAGGACCCACAGCTCCTGGAGGGTCATGCAGGCCGCTGGCTTGGCTCAACGCAAGGGCAAACCCTTGCCTGGCCCAGCCACCGCATCCAGCCATGCAGAGCAAGGTCACACCAGTTGGGCTTGCTCCGAGCCATGAGGGATCCCCACTGAGTACCATGACCCTGAAAGCCTCCTTCCCCCACAGCATGACTCCCATTGCCCCATAGCATGACCCTCTTGCCCTGTAGCATGTCTACCTTCCTCTATAGCATGACCCTCTTGCTCTACAGCATGACCCTCTTGCTCCATAGATGCAACACCCTTGACCCACAGCATGACTCTTGCTTGATAGCACGACCCCATTGTGCCATAGCATGATGTTCTTGACCAATAGCATAACCCCCTTGCTCCATAGCATGACATTCTTGCCTCCTAGCATGATCCTCTTGCTCCACAGCATGACCCTCCTTCATCCCAGCATGATGGCCTTGCCTCATAGCATGGCTGTCTTGACCTCATTGGTTGGTGTAGATCCAGACTGGCCTCCCAGTGCAACCTGCAGCCTGCAAAGGTCCTACATCCCTGGTCTGGCCTCCGTCTCCTGTGCCAGTGCAGTTTTGTGCCGCAGTGGAAACTTGCCCATCTCTTGTTGCTGCTATTGCAAAGAGGCGGTCAGAGGCAGCTCCTCATATGGCAATGCAAATCCTGAAGTGGGGCAGCTTTGTTCTCTGTCCGGGGTAAAATTTTTTGCCAATTAAAATAAGGAAGGGGCAGCTGTGTGGAAACTATTAGCTTGGAAAAGGTGACCCATAACATCTCAGGACAAGTTCTGGGATGAATCCAGTAGAGGACCAGCATCCTCCCCCATCCTCTTTTGGAATATAGAGCACAGACCCTTCAAAAACACTCATGTCCTACAGAAAATAGGGCATAAGGGATCAAAGGAAGGCTGCCCCGCTCCCAGACCAGGTCCACTCTGGGCCAGGTCTGACCTGCTCCTACATGGGAGATGCTCCCATGCACGGGAAGGCCGTTGAGCTCTCCCCAGGGACAACAAAGGGATGAGGAGGGGGAGTATCCCCAGCCACCATTTTTGTCCCTGGTAGGAAGCAGCTGAGGATGACGGGCCCTGGGGACAGGCAGGTGCCTGGCAGGTCCCTGCTGGTGGCAGCTCACCTTCCCTCCTCTCCCAGCAGCACTTGGCCCACTGGGCAGACGCAAGAAGTCTTGCTGTTGGGCAGCATCGAGGCAATTGCTGGAGCAAGAGTTGACTGGGTGCGAGCGTGTAGATTGGTTTGCACAGAGCTACATGCACGGGGGTATGTGACGATTTGGGACTCGAGTACCATCCCACCCTGTGCTAGGGTGGCTTGGGGTGACGAAGGGCTGTCTGGGCTGTGGGGAGCAGGATTCAGCGTGCACCGACTCTGCCCTCTAGTGCCATGCTGCCAGCTTACATCTCCACCAGCTCCTGGACCTGCTGGTCTTTCCCTTGCAGCCCCCAATGCCTTGACCCTGAAGCCCAGCCTTGACCCACCTGGCTCTGCCGCCCTGGTGGCTTCACACCCCTCCAGCACAGCCCTTCTCTTGTGACCTCCTGTCTGATGAACCTCCCAGCACTGTCTGCTACCAAGCAAGCCCATGCAGGAGGGCTTTAGCACCTCCAAGCTGCGAGAGGACCTTGTAAAACTCAGAGACCACCTTGACAAAGCTTTTGGGATCAGCCCAGGGGAGCAAGTTACCCCCTTCCACCCCAGTACAGCCCCAGTGAGGCCCGAAGGCCATCTTGTAGGAGCAGGATGGGTGCTCCCAGTGCTCCCAGCAAAATTTCACCCCTTCCTTTACAAGATGGACGGAGCTTGCTCCGAACTCAGGGTGCTCTACCCCAGTGGATGCTGCACCGCAATACTTGGCTTTATTACTTGCCCACTTCCCCCACAAGCACAGCACAGGATATATAGATTTAAAATACTATTTATGCCCTGTTTTGCACTGCACTGGTCTCCAAGGTACCCCAGGGACACCTCTACTCACCCTTGGGTGGCAGCATGAGTCGAGGGGTACCAACTTCGCTGGGCAGATGCGGGATGCCGGTGCTTCGAAGAGTGAGTGCCTTGGACAGGGTGCTGCTGCCCTCCAGTGGGCTCAGGTTGGAAGGAAGGGTGGCAGTGGGCACCCCGCTCCACACGGAGCACATGGGTACAGGAGGGCTAAGGTGGGATGTGGGACTGAGGATGACACCTTCCATGGGATAGGGAGAGCATTGGGCAAGGGACCAAGCGGTCAAGCACGGTTCCCCCTCCTGGGAGCAGGAGAAAGGCTGCTCTGCCCCATCCTTCTCCTGAGACAACCCCACTAATCTACTCCTGGCCCAGGACTCTTCAGAAGCAGCACCAGGTGCTGCTGAAGGGCCTGATCCTGCTCATAAATCCCAAATTCAGCGTAGCAAGCAGTGAGAGCACCTTGCGCAGAGGCAGCATCCCAGCACCAAACCACGCTGGGGCTGGTGGCCATCAACCCAATAGCTGCTTTTCCTTCTGTTGTCCCCAGGGACAGGCAGGAGCATTAATTTGTAGCCGGCGACAGCTCCAGCGGAGCCATTAGGGGTTACAGTGCCAACAAGCCGTGAAGCGAGGAGGCAGGCGCACGGCCGCCGCTCCCGACACCGCAGGTACCTTCTCCTCTTCTATTAAGAGAGCCGTTGTGTACTTAATGGAGGGGAAAATCAAAACACCTTCCCACCAGGCTGGAAGGGCTGATATATGGGCCGGGAGATTTTTTATTATCGAGCGGGAAGCTCCGAGAGGAGGAAAATTTAACCTCAAAGGCAGGAAACTGGGCTGAACTCCTGTGGGTTTGCTGGGCTGGCCCTGATGGCGCTTTCCAGGATGGTGGTCACCACTGTTTTGTGTCTCAATGGCCCTAGAAAACAACAAGAGATAAAAATAAACCATCTTTGCAGCTTCTTTCTGGTCATAAGATGCCCTTAAGTGCTGCATTAACTCATCCCAGCCCAGGATGCCCAGACTGAGGAGCATTGCATGGGGCCTCAGGTCCTGAGCCCACCTGGAGCTCCTCTCCACAGGGACAGAGGTTGGAGAGACTTCAAGTTCTTAGTTACTGTAAAGCTATTTTTGCAACAGTTCTTGTGCTTCCTACCCATGTTGGTCCCCCACCACCAGGATCCTACAGGACCCCTCCACCTCCTGGTCCAGATGGAGAAGACAAGCATGGAAAGATCCAGCTCCACAGCCTCTTAGCGAGGAGGGAGGGAGCACCAGGCTCTTGCTGACGGAGTGCACATCTCATCTGAAAACATGTCATCGGAGAGGGAGGTGATCCCGGCGACAGAGTCGTGAGTTTCCCACATCCACCGAACGTAGGCGGGAAAAGGATCTACTGCAGCAGAACCACTTACTGTGGGTGGCTTAAAACCCTTGGTACGGCTTTGGGGTTGGTGCTGGGTACAGGAGGTCTGATGAAAGGCTAAACACCTTAAATTACAAAAATACGTCAAAAAAATAGTCAGACGCCGTTTTAACCCCAACTTGGTAGACGGGAGAAAAAGAAGCTCCCCACCATCCTTTTATATATTAAACCGATGTTGAAAGCACTGACCCCAGTTCATTCCCATCTAAGGGGGTTTAAACCCACCTCTGTGTCTCTGAAGAGGACTTACTCCGTCCTTTCACCTCCTGTTGGGGTGCACGCAGCCTGAGCGAGGGACTTGTCTGGCTGCCAGGACCCATGGTCCAGCCCCACAGCCATGGGTTTGGTCACCCTCCCAGGATGGTGGGGAGGTGGGGTCCAGTGAAACACAGACCTGCCCCCCCAAAAAAGAAAGTGGGGTGGAGGGTGGTCCCCTGTCAAGGCTTTGGTCTTCACCAATGAGCTCCTCCAGTGTGACTGACACCTTCATTGCCATGGATGTGGTCTTCCAAAACCAAGGGGTTTGGAAACCCTTGTTGGAAATCCCTTTGGAAACCCAAACCCACCAGATCAAAACACGCCGTGTGAAGGAAAAGATGATCCCACGTTATTTCCATGAAATAACTCACGCGACAAAGCCCCCAGCTCCCACTACACCACGCTGGAGATGAAGATGATGGTTCACCAAGGGTTGTCGGACCGATCTGGATGCTTGGGAGCTCAGTTTGCCTGGGATCAGGCTGTACAAGAGCCAAATGATCTCTCTCAACCTCAACAGCTCCAGATTTAGGTAAAAATGACCCAAAACCAACCCACTTGCAAGCCCAATCCAGGGCTTGTTCCACTCCACGGTTGGTGCACCCAGTCCACCTGTGATTGGCAATGGAGACGCATGCTACGAAGTGTTTTTGAATCAGTGCTTTTTAATCCACAAAAGGTGAGAGTCCATGTACAAATTCAAAAAAAAAACAAAACAAAAAAAAAGCCCCAAACAAACCCACCGTTGTTAGGGAAATTATCCAACTTGCCCAAAACACAACCCCTCTGCCAGCGCCAACAGAGGAGTTGGGTGATGCGGGTGGCAACGCGACGCGTAGGCTTCTTCTAAATCAATACATCTCCAGCTCGAAGATGTCCGTGTCGGCAACACATTTAAGATCGGGGGTGGGGGAAAGATGTTGCCGGGATGCTTTAACGGCAAGGTGGCCTTTTCTGTGAACCTACCCCCTTCCTTACCGCTCCCGCGCCAGGCAGCTGGCAAGATTACATCGAAAAACCTGACTGCGCCAGATGGCCTGGTGGTGGCAGCCGGATCCGTAATCCGGTCTGATGATGTCTCGGTCTACGGAGAGGCCTCTTGGTCAACAACGCAGAGTTAGAAGCCCTCCTTTAGGTCTCCTTAAATAAAACTGGGGCCAAAAG
Source organism: Anarhynchus alexandrinus (assembly GCA_008711295.1). Classification (NCBI taxonomy): domain Eukaryota; kingdom Metazoa; phylum Chordata; class Aves; order Charadriiformes; family Charadriidae; genus Anarhynchus; species Anarhynchus alexandrinus. The sequence continues at coordinate 1,360,244 of VUYV01000187.1, read as the reverse complement.
CTTGGCACGTGGGCAAAGCCACCTGGAAGAAGTCACGGTACAACCCCGGGGGGATGCTCTCGCGACGCTATCCCGCTGCCAGCGCGCGTTCACTTCATCCAACTACCGCTACGGATTTGTCACGACTTATAAAGTACAAAAATACAATTGCATCTCTGAAGGGTATTTTATACCTACCAAGATCATCCAAGCACTGAAGACCAGACAGCTCTTTAGCCTTCAGAAAAATAATGCAGGAGGCAGAAATGGGATGGAGAAAATTTCGCCAATATATCTAAGCGTGTACTCGGAGTCTCCCAGCATTTCCAGTACAATTACCAAGATGTATGTATCCATCAGCCCAGCTCTGGTACGAATGCTGACAGCACAGCGTTAGGGTATTAGCAACGTGTGCAAGATCCAATACTAGCACAAATTTAGTAGTTTAATAATCTGGAGGAGCTATCTTCCTGGAATTTTAATCTCATACCAAGGAAAAAAAAAACCCAAGGCTCTTAGCTATTAATCTACTCACATATTTAGGGCAATCCACCTCTACTGATTAAAAAAAAAAAAGCGAGACAACAAATGCAGGTTAAGTCTTTCCCTTTTCTTCCAAAGAAGCAGGCTGTGCCGCTGGGCTGCATTTGCTGGGCCAACCTAGGTGTCCATTAAAAAAAACCCAACAAAAAGCACTAAAAAAAATGCTTAAACCCATCCTAACTGGTACTGCGGCAGAGACGCGCAGCCCAGTGCTGCCTGGGCAGGTCTGCGCCGGACCCCATGATGGGGTCACCACGAATCATCGATGCCCACGCTATCCCTTCTCCCGAAAAAAGGGAGCGGAAGGTGACCTCCAGCTGGAGCTGCTGAACGATTGGCCTCTGCCAGAAACTCTCAGCGAGCAGCGGTGCCATCTTCTACCTTGCAGAGAAAGCTTAGGAGACGCTAAAGAAGGTTACAGCTTTTGCTTTAATGGCTGGGGCTTGGTTTGGCTGCTCCTCGCGCTGAGCAGAAGACACAAACCAGTCCCTGCTTTATCCCGAAGCACAGCTCCCCCCGACCCCTTAAGAGCACAAAAAAAAAAAATTAAAAAAATTAAGAATAAATCAGCGTTTCCCCCATACTGTTTAGCTGAGGATCATTTAACGAAGGAGTTGGGCGATGGAGGAGTCCGGTACTGTGCATCGCTCGCCTCTTCGGAGAGGATCCGACCAGCGGCGCATCCCCGGGGCTGGGGGGGAGTTCCTTGCAGCACCGACACCACCACAGCCCGGACAGGCCACCAGTGCTTGTGAGGGTTCATGGGCAGCCAGCCCCAGAGCTCACGGGACGTGACCTAACCCGGTGGCCGCTTCAGTACATGGCCTCATTGTCTCCCACTGCGGTGAAGGGGATGCCGTAGGTGCTCTTCTTGCTCCGCTTGCTCTTCTTGCTCCAGACCAGCAGCGTGCTGGCACTCTTGCTGTTCATCAGGCTCTTTCGGCTGTTCTCCTTGTTGCTCTTCTGCAGCCCACCGCCCGAGGACATTGCTGCTGCCTTCTTGTCTGCCTGTTTGGGAAGAGGAGCAAAGAGGGGTGTGAAACCAGGGCAGCACCTGGGGCTGCAGACGTGATGCCCGGCTTCAGCCCCGCACCTCCAGCCTGGGAGCAAGACACCGGGGAACCTCTTCTTCAGTTTCCCACCTAAGGCTTGGGACATGACTTACGGCTTTCGGTCCCTCTGGGCCCTGCAGGGTTATCACACTGATCTCCACTCCTTCCTCCCCAGTGCTCTTCAGCAGCTGCACCACCTCGGCGTGCTTGGACCACTTACAGTCCTTGCCATTCACTGAGATGATGTAGTCTCCCTCCTTCAGCCCGGCTTCCTGTGGGGAAAGACACACGTTTGAGCTCATTGATGATGCTGCACAAGGTCCGCTCAGTGTCCACCCCACCCTGTAGGTCCCAATCCTGCAGAGACATGGGCCACAAGGAGGGTTGGGGTCCACCATCCAGCACAAGACAGCCAATGCCTTCATCATCCTAAAGATTTTACATCTGCTTTGCAGCGTGCACAGAAAAGCGGGGTGCTCTACAGACTAAGGATCTCTTCTGCAGCTGCTGGAGATGGCCACACCTGACATCCAGCATAGGCTAAACCCTCAGCCCATAGACTTTTTGAAGCCTTGCAAATAGCGCATCCTGCTCTGACTCAGAATCACAGAATCACAGAATGGTCCGGGTTGGAAGGGACCTCTGGAGATCATCCAGTCCAACCCCCTGCCAGAGCAGGGTCACCTACAGCAGGTCGCACAGGACGGTGTCCAGGCGGGTTTGGAATGGCTCCAGAGTGGGAGACTCCCCCACCTCTCTGGGCAGCCTGTGCCAGTGCTCTGCCACCCGCACAGGAAAGAAGTCCCTCCGCATGTTTAGATGGAACTTCCTATGTTCAAGTTTGTGCCCGTTCCCTCTTGTCCTGTCACTGGGCATGACTGAAAAAAGACTGTTCCCATCCCCCTGGCACCCTCCCTTTAAGGATTTATAAACGTTGATAAGATCCCCCACAGTCTTCTCTTCTCCAGACTAAAAAGCCCCAAGTCCCTCAGCCTTTCCTCATCAGAAAGATGCTCCAGTCCCCTCATCATCTTTGTAGGCCTTTGCTGGACCCTCTCCAGCAGTTCCCTGTCCTTCTTGACCCGGGGAGACTCTTCGATAACAGTTAAACACTGCAGGTCTCCAGGAAAAAAATATAAAAAATATTGCCTGCGAGCCTTGATCCTTGAGAAAACAGAGCAGGCTCAGCAAGGTTCTTTGCACACACTTCATCCATCAAGGCATCAACAAGGCTCTTGACATGCTTGAAGCAAAGCGCGTGCCAGCTCGGGGCCCTGGGGAGCAGCATCAGAGCTAGAAGCAACCCAGCCAGGACGTGCTGGATCCGCTGCAATGGAGGTTTAGAAACTTGTCCACACAGGGACGCCCGCATTTCGGTGCCTATCTGGAGACCAATCCCACCCCAGATAAGTGCAATGAATGTTAGTAGCCAGGAGACACAACTGTGCTCCAGATATGGACCATATGTGGTCTTTAAGAAGATTTTAGTCTCCCAAAAAAGGGATGTGATCTGGCTGCTAAGGAGCGTGTTGTTAGAGGTGCTGGGCTCTGCATGGTAGGGCTGATACTGAACAGCGCTGAGGGAGCGGGGACACCTTGTGGGTGTCACAGAATCCCAGAATGGTCAGGGTTGGAAGGGACGTCTGGAGATCATCCAGTCCAACACCCCTGCCAGAGCAGGGTCACCTACAGCAGGTGTCCCACCAGGATGTTCCAGCAATCTTCTGCTGGAAAACCCAAGTTGCCCCTGATACATCAGAAAGCCCATACAGTGAGTTTTCACCGAGATAACTCGTGTTTCAGACTTGCCGTCTTGTTCCATCCACTGTCACGTCCCAAAATGGGAGAGAAGGGAGCTGGGCGCTTGCCAAAGAGAGGCTGCCAGCAGTTAAAAACTGAGCTAACCTCCTTATTTTTTGCCTTAGCTGTCTCCTTAAAAAAAAAAAAAAATCTCAATTCTTTCGTGACACCCATCTGCAAGCCCCGGGCTGAGATCCGGCAGCGATGAGTCTCCACCTGAGCACACCAATGTAGTTACCAACTGAGTTGTTAAGACCTAAAACCACCCGGTATCCCTCGAGGCAACCCCTTGCACCCCACTTCCAGCATCCCCACGGGGACAGCAAGAACTTGGGGTACTCACGGCAGCGCAGCCCCCCGGGATGACACCAGCAATGAGGACGGGGGAGTCTCCTCGCAGCGTGAACCCAAAACCGTTCTCTCCTCTCATCAGGTGGACTCTCCGCGCCGGGTACCACTTGTTTTTAGCCGAGAAAACCGAGAGGGGTCCCTGGGGGAAGGCAGAAACACGAAAAGCACCTTTTGGTGCAAGAACAACTCCCTGGCGACGTGCAACCTTGCAAAACACCCACTGACGGGGAGGAGGCAGAGCAAGAAAGCCTTCTGCATTTCTTTAAGGATGTGATTTTGAGCCTGCCTGGTGTTCTACGCTGCCTGCATGCCCAAAACCGCAGATTTATGCATTGTAAAGCCAGAGGTGTTTAAAAGCCCATGGCAGCTGTTGGCTTTACAAGCAGCAGCAGCAGCAGCAGGAGTCTCGTGCAGGTTGGGAAGGACCTCGGGAGGTCTCTGGTCCAACCCTCTGCCCAGCGCTTAGGTCTGGACATCCTCCTGGCACTGCCCTGCTCCTGCAAGGCAGGACGAAGAGGTCTCGGCTCAGTCAGCGAACTGGCATCAGTTTAGACACTATAAACCTGGAGCAAACGAAACAGAAAGCTCCTTAATTCTCCCCTTTGGGAAAAAAAAACAACCCATCATGCAAGGAGGGACAATGAGGGTTGAGGTTTTTCACCAATGCCTGGCTCTGGGGGATGCAGCCCAGCTGGGGTGGTCCAGTCAGTAGGGTGTGAGGTGGTGGGACAGGTCACCTCTTCAAGGGTCAGATTACCCCCAAATCTTTCCTACTTTCCTGTCTTTTTCCTACTTTTCTATTCCCAGAGGAGTAGGATATACCTGCCTGCCCTGGGGCTGTTTAAAACCAGAGATGCCCAACCTCTCCCTGGGGTGCTACGCAGCCCTTGGGGTGCCTGGAGGGATGGGGACAGCACAGCCAGGTCCCCCAGCAGCCCCGAAGCTCAGCCCTGCTCCCCGAGACCCTGTAAGCCTAAAGAGGGTGGGGAAAAAGGTCCGGTGGGATTTTCCTGGTACCTCTCAGCTGGCACCATCCTGCTCTGCTCCCCTAAAAAGCTTCCTCTAAAGGGTCTCTTCAGTCCTTCTCAAGTAAAGCCCACCTGAAACGCTTGTGCCCGCACCCCCATGCACCAGAGGAGCTTCACGACCCATTTAGGTCTTGCAGAGACAGATCTGCCCCCTTCCACCCCTCTGTGCAGGGAGCACGGGTCCCTGCCTGCGAGGAGGCGGCTCATCCTCCTTGGAAAGCCGCCCGTGAGCGCAGCGGCTGCACCGGGAGAGGGAGAAGAGGCTGCAGGGAGGAAGGAAACCAGGCAAGCAGAACATGCAGGGGAGGAGGAGGAGGAGGAGGAGATGTCTGCTCCCTTGGGGCAACCTCCATCCCGCAGCCGTACATACCAGCCTGTGGAAGAGGTCGGTCACCTTCACCTGGGAGAAGTTGGGGGATTTTATCTCTGGTTTCTGGTGTGTTTTGGCTAGTGGTAGGGAGAGAAAAGCACATATGACGGGGTCAGGTAGTTGCAGCAGCTGCTGCCTCTACATCGCGCTCCCCGAGAAGGGATGGGGTGACCCATAAGAGCTGGGACCTGCTCAGGCAGCTGCCAGACACGCAGCCTGGAGCCCCCACTCCCACCCGTGATGCTCCACCGCCGTGCAGGGGAGCTCTGGTCCACAGCGACATGCCACAAAGCCACCGTGGACTTTGCCCCCCACCCCATGCGACCTGCCACAAATCCCCTCCCCAGCTGCACCCCGCAAGAAACACTTACGGTGAATGTCTGGGGCATCTCCTGTTTCGAAGAAGTCCTCCTCGTGGTCGATTTCCGAATATTTGCTCAGCGAGCGTTTGTGGGCGAAGGAGAGGACCTCCTGGAGGATATCCATCTTCCGCAGGATCTTGCACAAGCCGTGGATCCTCATGGCTTCCTCGTGCTTCATGATGGCTTTCTTCAGATGAGCTTTGCCTGCAAGGGAGCAGAGAGATCGCAGCCCGAGCGGAGCGGAGCGGCCCCGCTGCCGTTCCCTCTCCGGCTCGCTCGGCTGCCCACGGATGACAGCAGCCTCCGCGGCTGTGTCACCCGTCGTGACTCAGGGACAGCCCAGTCACGTTCGCAGCCTGCCAGGCGTTCAACGTGCGCTAAATGGAGTAGGTCCCAGCCGTCAGCTCGAGCCCCCGATGTAGGGCTGGGAAGGGACCTTGAAGGGTGACCTACTTCACTCCCCCAGCGCCGGCAGCAGAGCTGGCAGATGTTCCCGAAAACTGCCGGCGAAGGAGCCGCCACCACGTTGCGCCGCCCCCGAAGTCCCTCATAACGCTTAACCTCAATCTCCACCACAAATTAACTTCTCTCCATCGCTTTGTGTCCCCCGGGACCGGAGGGGGACATGGAGGACAATCAAGCCCTGTCCTCCTAGTGACAGCCTTTTAGCTTCAGGAAGATGCAACACATCTCCCTCTTTTCTAGGCGAAGCAAAACCTTCTCCTTGCCCTGCAGGTCCTGCTTTCCATCCCTCTTTGGCATTTGCTCTTGCTTTGCTCCTCTCAACTTGCCTTCAACCTGTTTCCATCCTCGTGAAAAAGGAGCAGCCGAAAAATGGCCAGAAGAGACGAGATCATGATGACCCACGGATATCAATGCAAACATCTCCTTTGCAAGAGACTGCAACCAAGAGACTGGTATCCAATGCTAAACTACCGAAAAAAGCTATATATATACACACACACACAGAGACACACACGCACACGTATCATGGAAACACGTGTGCCTGTAGCATTTCCAGTTTTAGGACACACGGTGGCAACATAACCCAGAGAGATGGTTGGAGTTTGCTTCAGAGTTATGAGGACCACAGCCAGCGGCCTGAAGACCTCTTCTTTCCCCCACGACAAGTCGCAGTGGAGGAAATATTGAGGCTGGATGGAAACCAGAGAGGAAGAGACTCTCCAAAATAATTGCATCTAATGCAATCAATCATATTTTACCAAAGCGCCCACAGCCAGCCCCATCCACGGGCAAGAAAGCAACTGTTTTATTGATTATTATCAACTCCTGCTATTTTTCAAGAGATCACTGGGAATAGCGGTGGGGCATGGAAGTTGTGCAAGCTGTTGGCTCCACTCTGTTGAAGGTGGTAGAATATACCACAGCTGATAAAACGTAATGTTATAAGACTAGGAGACAAAGGGAGGGGGAAAAAATATCCTTTTGGGGAGATGGTTTTAATGCTGCAAGTTTCTTCCCTTCCTGTAACCAAAACCAGAGCTGAGGCTGGCATCTGTACGTTCATTTTTCACCAGCAGATGTTGAACGGAGCCTGTTCCCCCCAAGAAGAGCAGGCAGAGCTGGAAGGGGGGTTGATGCAAATCGGGAAACCAGCTGACAGCAGCTGAGGGCGTTGGGGGGGTGTTACCATAACGCTCTGGTTTTGGGGTTCATTTAAGGAGTCTTCTCATGCACATCCTCCACCTCCCATCCCCAGCACTGAAATCCGGCCGAGCAGCCGGGAGGACTTTTCTGGGGCCGGTGACGTGACAAACTTATTCCTGGTGGGACTTGTCTCCTTTCACACATGTACACTGAGGGAAAAGAACACCAGGAGGCAGGTCGTGGGGTTAGGCAAACAGGAGATGACATCCCAAAACCAGGGCACTGAGCTTGCTCTTGTTGCAGCCTTGTTGGGGAGGCGCTGCCAAAACACGACTTCAGCTGAATAAGCAACGCTCTGTTTTTCCCCTGAAGCTGAAAATCCGCATGGGAGGAAGCTCTCGTCTCCCAAGCCTTTTGATGCAGCTAAAAAAGCCACCCCCTGGCATCTGCTGCGTCTTCTTGTCGTCAAGCCAAGTCCCGGCAAGCCCAAGCCAAGAAGCCTCCAGGATCTCTGTGTTCCTATGGATTTCTCCATGCTGTGTTAGGTGACGTTACGTGGCTCAGGACACCTCGGTGCCTGAGCTTTTACCGTCAAACTCAGCTGGACAAGTAGGTGCAAGCACCATGAGGTGGTCCTCAACACCCTAATAGGGAACTGTGACACTTTCCTGCCTTCCCAGGAGAGGCTCTTTTCAAAGAAAGCCCAAAAAAGGGTGTATTTGCATGGAGAGATCCCCCAACAGCTCATCATTCCTTCGTGGAGACCATGCTTACATGAGTAGGGTTATGATGGGGCTCACTGCCCATGCATCGAGGTTTCATCGCAAGATCTGAAGGCTTTGCCCCCATGGATGCACTTACCCAGCTTCCTCCTCTCCTCGGGGTCCTGCAGCAGGACGCGGAGCGACGGTCCCTCTGGCATGGTGACATGAAACTGGATAAAAGCCTTCTCCTGCTCAGGCAGTTCAGCGTCAGATGCCGCTGTGTGAAAAAAAAATTGGGTGGGGATGGACTTAGAGAGAAGTCAGGGTGCTGCTCGGCCACGTGGACCTCCAACACTGGTGGGGACAAGGGGACCAGGAAGCCGCATCCATGCTCATGTGGCCCTGATAACTTCAGCAACAGCTTCCTCTCACCCAACCACAGCCTGCAACGACCACCAAGACATCACTGATGGAGAGGGATGAGTTATCACACTCAAGGCTCTACCAGACTTTGAAGCCAAGTGCAGGGTTTGTCCTGTGCACAGCACAAGTATCCGACTTTTTTGCCTCCTTCCCTCCTTTGCTCCCATCTGGAAGCAGGATTGGAAATCAAGAGCATGGATTTTCTCCTCTGGATGTTAGTGACGTGGACCCAAGTCACACAACAACTAAAGCACAAGAGCTGGGTGGGTTAATTTGGGAGCTGAGCCCTCCTTGCTGTGCCTGGGACCCCTGTATGGACAGAGAGCTTGTGGTACAACCAAAGGGGGTCCTTCAATGGAGAAACTGAGACGGATACAGCTTGCACAGGCACTCCAAGCACCACTCTGGGCTCTGTACGCGTGATTTTTATACCCCTATTTCCAGCCAAAGCTGTTCCTAATCCCCTTTGGCTCACAGGGAGCTCAGGGTTGCATGGCAGCCTCCTCTTCTGGGCACAGGGTGCAATAGGAAGCAACCCAGAGGGCTCCAGAGAACTTTGTAGACTTGCTGGTCCAAATGGAAGGAGATCCCAAAGCCTGGTGAGCACCCCCAGCATAGGCACCCAGCAGGCTGGGAACCGGCAGCTCCAGGGCTGGCTCTCCCCATGCCAACCCTCTCCGTGCCAGCATCCCCAGGGGATTAAACTGCAGCGTAAGGAGTTTATTGCCGGCTGGTTATGGAAGCAAAAGATTTGTTATTCTGAAGAAAGGGGTCAGGGAGAGGTAGCGAGCGGGCACGTGAGATCTCAAAAGCATGCTCTGGATGGAGAAAAAAAATCCCCAAACACCCAAATTAGGTACCTCCGGCAGATTTGTGTTTCCCTCAGCACCTAAGATTATCAGGCCAGGCAAACAGCCTCAAAATTTTAGGGGAGAGGTTTGCCCTGTCCCTTGCAACCCCAGCCCCATCACCATCCCCTGTCATTTCTGTCTTTAAGTGGCTCCAGCCCCACAGCACCCCATTCTCTCCCGTCTCTGCCCCAGCAGCTCTCCTTGCTCAATCCTCCTTCTGCAACGCCCACGTGGCACAAGCCCGGCAGCAAGATTTTAGGCAGGCTCCGGAGCGGGGGAGGATGCTGGGACAGTCTGGCAGCCATCAACGTCACCGTCACGGCATTGCTTTCGGCAGCCATCCCCCAAGAAGTCCCCCAGCCTGTCCTCAGCCACCCCACCAAGCGATGGGTTGGCACCACAGGTCACAGCGTGCATCGGCTGCCCGCCCCCAGATCCTCTGCCTGACCCAAAATCACTTGCATGGGTGTCAGTGGTGGCACAGATGGAGGTCATGGGTTGCAGCCCACATCCACGCTCCAGCTGGCTCCCCGGAGTCATAGAATCATAGAATGGTTTAGGTTGGAAGGGACCTTGAAGAACATCGAGTTCCAACCTCCCTGCCATGGACAGGGACACGTCCCACCAGACCAGGTTGCCCAGAGCCCCGTCCAACCTGGCCTTGAACACCTCCAGGGATGGGGCAGCCACAGCTTCCCTGGGCAACCTGTTCCAGTGCCTTACCACCCTCACAGTGAAAAATTTCTTCCTAATATCTAATCTAAATCTCCCCTCTTCCCCTTTCAAGCCATTCCCCCTCATCCTATCACTACATGCCCTAGTAAAAAGTCCTTCCCCAAGTCATGAAAGCCTGGCTCTGGCACAGCCATGTGTCCCCTGCTGCCAGCACCCCAGCACCCTGGGATGCCCAGGGCAGCTGGCCATGAGGCTGGCAATTAAATTCGAGGAGCCCAGACCAGTTTGTCCAGCGATATCCTGGTTTTAGGGGGGTTTATTATTATTTTTTTAAGCCCCAGCCAGCCAGCCGCATGGACTGGGGTGCGTCGGGAGGATGCCCAGCCAAGGACACCATCACGTGTGGTCAGCAGGCAGCTGACACCCCCCCTCATTTACCCACTCAGCCCCAAAGGGGACAGCAGGTGACATCCCTACAGCACCTTTTTGCTCACCTTCCTGGAAGGACTTTGCAAACTAGAAACATAGGGGAAATCTGCCCTGTGCATGAATCGCTGTGTCAATAAGCGAGATCACCAGCTCAGAGCATCCCAAAAACTTCAGGTTTTGTACCCATTTACCCTGTGCATATGTCCCTTCACCTCTTTTTTTTGCATTCCCTCCCAAACCCCAGGCTACCGCGTGGAGCCAGCGCTTGGCTGAGCAGGCAGCTCCCTCCGAGCTGTACCACTCACCGGGGCAGTCGCAGAGAGCAATGGCGGCGAAGTAGTGGGAGAGGGCTTTGAAATGCTCCGACTTGACGTGGACCATGGTGGTCCAAGAGAAGGGAACGTAATCTTTCACGTGGGCCTGAGTCATCGTCTGGTGTACCAGTGAGTAGACATCTTCCACCTGCGGGGAGTCAAGAGACAAGCTGCTAAGTCATGGCGTTGGGATGTTGGACATCCATCAGGCTGTCCTCTCCTGGGAGGTTCTGCTGACCACAGAAAGAGCCTCTCCAGTGGCGATAGCCCCACCAAGTCCTCTCCTCCCTGAGGTTCTCACCCTTGCTGCCTCCTGGGCAAGCTGCAGCCGGGCGAGGAAGTCATGCTGAGTGCGCAGCAAAGTCATCTTCTCAAAGACACACTCCTGGACCTGGGCAACCATTAATCGCACCAGCATGTTCAAGGAGGCGGCACTCATATCCAGGCTGGGAGCATTGGAGAAGTTTTCCTTCAAGTAGTTAAAGGCACCTGTGCAAAGCAGAAGCTCCTGGTAGCAGCCAGGTTTGTAAGCAGGAGGGTCAAGCTTTCTGACCACAAAGCTTTCCCCAGCAGTGGTGCAGGAGGAGAAGAGATGCCAACACAGCTCACACATCAAATATCTCACCACAAGCAGTGGGTAAAAAGGTTGGGGGTCCTTCCCTTGCTATCTAAACCATCCTTGTGCCCACAGCTTTCTTCTCCAAAGCCCTGGGTGATCACAGTCCCTGGGTCTCTTTTTTTCCCAGCTGCTTGCAGAGAGATCAGCATCTCTCCTCTCCCCAGCTGGGACACCCCTACTGCCGTGTGGCAGGAGAGGACCCTTTGGGTGGCTGTTGGGTCATCCCAGCTCCTCTTCATAACCCATAGAAGTAGTGTGGTGCCAACCTGTGCTTCACAGAATCATCGAATGGTTTATGTTGGAAGGGACCTTAAAGATCATCTCGTTCCAAACTCCCTGCCATGGGCAGGGACACCTCCCACTAGACCAGGTTGCTCAAAGCCCCGTCCAACCTGGCCTTGAACATCTCCAGGGGATAGGGAATCCACAGCTTTCCTGGGCAACCTGTTCCAGCGCCTCACCACCCTCAGAGAGAAAAATTTCTTGCTAATATTTAATCTAAATCTCTCCTCTTCCAGTTTGAAGCCATTCCCCCTCGTCCTATCACTACGTGCCCTTGTAAAAAGTCCCTCTCCAGCTTTCTTGTAGGCCCCCTTTAGATACTGGAAGGGGCTATAAGGTCTCCCTGGAGCCTTCAATTCTCCAGGCTGAACAACCCCAACTCTCTCAGCCTGTCCCCGTAGGAGAGGTGCTCTAACCCTCTGATCAGCTTCATGGCCCTCCTCTGGGTTTGCTCCAAGAAGTCCATGTCCTTCTTATGTTGGGGGCTCCAGAGCTGGATGCAATATTCCAGGTGGGGTCTCACCAGACCAGAGTAGAGGGGCAGAATCCCCTCCCTTGACCTGCTGGCCACACTTCTGATGCAGCCCAGGATACGGTTGGCCTTCTGGGCTGCGATCACCCATTGCCAGCTCATGTTGAGCTTCTCATCCACCAACACCCCCAAGTCCCTCTCCTCAGGGCTGTTCTCATGGTTCATGGTCCCTTGGAGATGCCCCATCTCCATCTCTCTTTGCACAACTGCTCCCTCCCCTTCTTGCAGCCATGAGAATAATTCCCACCCTGTGGAAATGCTGCCTGCACACCCATGGGGAGCTGGGGAAGAGGGGGAACCCACGTACCGGCCGCTTTCTGAAAGGCATCGATGGCTTGGTTGAGCCCTGGCAGGGATGCGCGGTCCTGCCGCGCTCCGATCTGGGTGTGCAGGGCTCCGATATTGAAGAGCACGCTGCCCTTCTCGAAGGCCAACGCTCGCTGGTGGGATGGGACCCCCGTCAGGGAGTCGTACCTGAGGAAGGGAAGAGTCAACAGCTGCCCATCCCTGGGTCACAGAATCACAGAATGGTCAGGGTTGGAAGGGACCTCTGGAGATCATCCAGTCCCACCCCCTGCCAGAGCAGAGGGGCACCTCCAGCAGTTGCACAGGACGGCGTCCAGGCGGGTTTGGAATGGCTCCAGAGTGGGAGACTCCCCCACCTCTCTGGGCAGCCTGTGCCAGTGCTCTGCCACCCTCACAGGAAAGAAGTTCCTCCTCGTGTTTACATGGAACTTCCTATGGTCAAGTTTGTGCCCATTCCCTCTTGTCCCATCACTGGGCACCACTGAAAACAGACTGTTCCCATCCCCCTGGCACCCTCCCTTTAAGTATTTATAGGCATTGATAAGATCCCCCACAGTCTTCTCTTCTCCAGACTAAAAAGCCCCAAGTCCCTCAGCCTTTCCTCATAAGAGAGATGTTCCAATCCCCTCAACATCTTTGTAGCCCTTTGCTGGACGCTCTCCAGCAGTTCCCTGTTCTTGAACTGGGGAGCCCAGAACTGGACACAATACTCCAGATGTGGCATCACCAGGGCAGAGTAGAGGGGAAGGATGACATCCCTCGACCTGCTGGCCACCCTCTTCTTGATGTCCTCGCCCATGGATGCAGGAGGAGCCTGGAGGGTTTTTTCTGAGTGGGCTCGCAGCCACCGTTCCCATCACGGCTCATCCCCGTGGGGCTCACGCTTTCCTCTACCTCCCCTAACCAACCCACCCAGGGCAACAGCAAGCCCAGAGCACGGGGAAAACCCAGCTCCCCGCATCCACCAGCCCCGGCATTGCTGCTGAGGCAGCAATCCCATCGTGGAGGCTTGGCCTTGGCTCCCTCCCCACTCGCAATGCCCCAAGTGGGATGGGGAAAGCTGCACCAACCAGTGGAAGAAGACACCCAAGCTTTTGGTGGGAGGGAAGAAACGGCTGTCGAGGAAGTAGAGCTGGTTGTAATATTCCATCAAGAGCTCGAGCCCGGCTTCGTTGCGGCTCGGGGTGCGCATCGCCTGTGGGGATGGGAAGAGGAGAGATGTGGGTGGGAAGAGAGGGGGGGAAATGGGGAGGAAACGTTAGATTTATGGAGCTGCACATTGGCCAGCCCAGGGGGGAGAAACTCCCCCTGAGCTATTAGATCAGCAGGAATAGATCAATATGATCAACAGGATTAGATCAGTAGAGGATGAGAGGCTGTGCAGCAGCAGGAGGCACAGGTTCAGCCCCAGAAAGGGTCAGGGAGGCACCAATTCAGTGCTGGGACACCCAAATCCAGAGCCAGCAGCCTGGGAGCTGGGCTGATGGCAACATTTGCCTGAACCAAGCTGGGATGATTATTTTTTTTTAAGAAACTCCTGCAAAGTCTGCTGAAATAAATGCTAGGGAAGAAATAGGATTTTTTGCTCTTAATAAAAAAGCCCTTGAGCTTTTGACCTGACACAGGGAGGTGGGTCAGAGCCCTCCTAATGCCTAGTTTTAACTATGGGGCTTTTCCCAGCTTCTGGATTTGCAGGGATCCCCTCTCACAGCGCGAAGAGAAGGATCAGGCCCTTCACAAGGGCTTGGAGCAAGCCTCTTTCTTTCCGCTCTCCCAGATCAAAGCTTCACAGCAAGGCAAAACTTGAAGTTACTTGTAAGAGCTGTTTCATAGGCAAGAAGAAAATTCACTTTTACCAGATTGCTTTCTATTTCCTCATCTCCAAGCGCTAGCTGGAGAGAGAGCGGTCATTTAGCCTCGCTGGGGGTGAACAATATTCATAAACCAGTAATATAACTGCATTATAACTTTTATTGTTGTTCAGTTCCAGCTTAGCAGGGTGTTAAAGGACGGCGAAAGAAAACAATTACTGAATGGTCTGTAATATTTTGTAAGCTATGAACCAAAGTTGAGGTGCTCTAGCGTGGGAATCCTTCACCCCAAGACACAAGGACAAAGGTGCAGTTTGGAGAGAGGCCGAAGGGACCCGGGAGCAAAACATGGCACCTCCAACGGGCATTTCTGGACAAGCCAAAGCAAGACTTTGCAACTCAAGGGAGACCGACCTGCCGCAGCTCCATGAACTCTTTGATTTCCTTTTCAAACAAGATGCCCTCCTCTCCATAGTGTTCACTGATGAGATCCTGGATGGGGTAACAAGAGAAAAGAAAAGGCCTGAGCCACCTTTGGAAATAGATATTCAAAATTTAAAGGATGACCATTTACAATCTCCCTCTGCAAGGAAACCTGTGCCAGGGAAAGCCATCTCCTCCCCTGCCTGGCTTTTGCTCTCCAGCATCTCCAGACCCTCATCTTCTATGTTTTAAGTCCAGCTCCTCCCCACAAACCTTTTTTTTTTTTTTTTGCAAATGTTCTAAAATAGAAAACATTCTACAGCTGCTGCAGCATCTCCTCTACAGCACCCAACCGCACCCAAAGTACACGGTCGCTCCCCTCCATCGTCTTTTATTGCATCAAGCGAGTGAAACCCTGACGCTCACCTTTAGTGGTACCAGCAAATCCAGCTCCTTCGTCTCCTTCAGGCCCAAAGGGATCATGGGGACGCTGATGGACTCGCTGGAAGAAGACAGCAACCTATTTGGTGGTTGGTTTAAAAGCCTTGGAGGGACTAAAATAAAGCAGGTCTTTGCCCTGGGCTTCTGCTACTCCTATTAAAGGGTAAAACTAGAAGAGGACGGGACTCTGCACAGCAGAAGCGTTCTCTTCCCAACGTTATGTTTGGAACAGCAGCGCAGGAGGAGGGGTGCGCAGAAAACAGAATCATAGAATATGATGTATTTTTCACATCATATATTTCATATATGATACGAAAATAATGTGAAACCATCTCCCTTATTCCTCCAGCTTCTGCTTTTCTCTCCATAACAAGTACAATAGTGCCCAAATCAACTCCAATAACGAAGCTGCTTTAATTACCAGCCCTCGGGAACTGGGTGTGATGCGAGCACAGGTCATGGATTCACCCACTCCTACATGCTAATCTGGGCTTTGGTGCTGATAAGGACTTGCTTGGGCTGCAGCCCTGTGCCTGATATTGAAATTTTCTACCTCTATTAAAAGCAGTTGTCTAATAATAGCTCTTATCGCAGAGCCCGTTCAATATTGTAAAAGGCTGAAGATGACAGCGACTTTGGGAACACCCAGCTGGGGAGTGGTTTGTGTTTCAACATTAAAACGGGGCAATCATGCAGCACTGAGGAAGAAACGCTGCAGGATGACAGCCAGGAAGGACCATCACTCGGGGGATTTAGCAGCTATTTTGATTTTCTGCTGCCAAGAAGTAAAGAAATGGTTTGCCTCAGCAGCAGAGCCTGGAGCACACAGGAAATTAAAGCGTTACTGCTCTGCAAAGAGCCCCAAATCTGGAGCCATCATTTGACTCCTGTATCCAGTGATGGGGAACTGGAATCTGTGGTGGTACCCACGGCTCACATCGGCTCCTCAAATGCTTTCCCCAGTACCTATCTATCCCTCGGGGATGTCCCCAGCCCTGGCACTGAGCCATGTTACCGCATCCCCAGACCCTTGCTGTCCCAGGGGACTGGTTTAAAGACATGAGAGGGGTTCGGCAGAGTGAGAAATGGGAAGTGGGTCAGGCAGCATCAAGCCCCTGCCAGCCCAGGTTTGCACAACAGCCCCCTCTCGTTACCTCCAGAGACCGCTGATAACTCATTACCACATCACTCATTAGTCCAGGGAGGAAAAGAGGCTAAGAAAGTCGCAACAACCTGGGGAGCAGGGCAGGAGGTTGTACCCACATTTTCATCTGTTCATACTGAATAAACAGCTTTGAGAGCTATAATTAGTGCAGAAAAGCCATTATCGCTCCTTTCCTAACAAGATTTCCGCTTGAATCCAATGCCTAGAGAAAACAAAGGGGCTTTTGTTTGGCCTGGGCAGGGTTTTGGGGTTGCTGCTGCTGCTGGTTTCTTTTTAAACCAGAGCAAACAAGGGGCGGGTTGGAAAAGCTGAGCATCCCCGATAGGGAAGAACTCGGGGAAAATGCATGCAACACGGGAGATGTTGCGTGCATCCCTACTTCTAGCACTGAAGATGAAGGACCAACATCCAGGATTACATTCAGAGACTGCAACAGACCTTCTGAGTGCAGCAAACACCCAAGGGTGGTGGAGATATGGGCTCCCTCGGCTTTCTCCACATAGGAGTCTGCGTGACCCTAACACAATCCTGCACCCAGATCATCCTGGTCCTACATTTAATATCATTGCAGTAACCTGCAGGACGGAGTCAATGATGCTCTCCTGGTCTTTGCTCCTCTCTCTGACCACAGCAGCACAGCAATCCTCGTCCAAGGAGGACCATGTGCTCGGAAAAGCACATGGATGGGGACAGAATCACAGAAGGGTTTGGGTTGGAAGGGACCTTTAAAGGCCATCTAGTCCAACCCCCCTGCAATGGGCAGGGACATCTTCCACTAGACCAGGTTGCTCAGAGCCCCGTCCAACCTGGCCTGGAATGTTTCCTGGGATGGGGCATCTCCCACCTCTCTGGGCAACCTGGGCCAGTGTTTCACCAACCTCAGAGTAAAGAATTTCTTCCTAAAATCTCATCTCAATCTCCCCTCTTTCAGTGTAAAACTGTTCCCCCTCATCCTATGGCTCCCCTCCCTGATCAAGAGTCCCTCCCCAGCTCTCCTGGAGCCCCTTTAGGCACTGGAAGGACGCTATAAGGTCTCCGCGGAGCCTTCTCTTCTCCAGGCTGAACCCCCCCAACTCTCCCAGCCTGTCCTCCCAGCAGAGGGGCTCCAGCCCTCGCAGCATCTCGGGGGCCTCCTCTGGCCCCGCTCCACCAGGGCCATGTCTCTGCTGTGCTGAGGCCCCCGAGCTGGAGGCAGCACTGCAGGGGGGTCTCCCCAGAGCAGAGCGCAGCAGAGGGGCACAATCCCCTCCCTCGCCCTGCTGGCCACGCTGCTGGGGATGCAGCCCGGGATGCTGGGGGCTTGCTGGGCTGCCAGCACACATTGCCAGCTCATGGCCAGCTTTTCATCCATCAGCACCCCCAAGTCCTTCTCGGCAAGGCTGCTCTCCATCCCTTCATCTCCATCCTGTGCTGATACCAGGGGTTGCCCTGACCCAGGGGCAGGACCCTGCACTTGACCTTGTTGAACCTCCTGAGGTTCACACGGGCTCACTCCTCAAGCCTCTCCAGGTCCCTCTAAACGGCATCCTGTCCCTCAGGTGTGTCAACCGCACCACTCAGCTTGGTGTCATCAAACACCATCCGCCCATCCATCTCGGGATGGGAAGGAGCGGCAGCGGCTCCCATGTTGCTGCAGCGTCCCCGGTCTATTCTGCCTCGGGGATTTCTGCTTTTCTCACCCAGTGAAACGGCGCTGCCGAGCCGCCCCGGCACGTTGGTTTGCTGCTGGCAAGCGTGCTAGGATTACCGCTCCGGTGAGTCAAGCCTGAGGTGGCTGGGTAAGCATTTCAAAGCGACACAGCATTTACAATTAACAAAAGGTCTAATCTCGGAAAGAAGGTAAAATAACCCAATACCCTCAATGGGAAAAGAAACCACTAAGTAATCCACTCTGGGAACCACCAGAATAGGAGGTTGGACACCTGAGCAGTCATGCTTTTAATTTCTTCTGCTAAATGCCCTATTTCACCTGCTGGAAAAAAAATAATGAACTAGTGGAATGCTCAGGAAAGGGGGACAATGCAAGTGAAGATGGTTGTTTCTGACTTATCCATCCTGCTTTGGGACATTGGTGTAAAAAGAACCCACCATCCATTCCCAAATGCCTCCTAAGAGAAGAAGAGGAGAAGACTCTGGGGAGACCTTATAGCAGCTTTCCAGTATCTGAAGGGGGCCTACAAGAAAGCTGGAGGGGGACTTTTTGCAAGGGCATGTAGTGATAGGATGAGGGGGAATGGCTTCAAACTGGAAGAGGGCAGGTTTAGATTGAACATTAGGAAGAAATTTTTCACTTTGAAGGTGGTGAGGCACAGGAACAAATTGCCCAGGGAAGTTGTGGCTGCCCCATCCCTGGAGGTGTTCAAGGCCAGGCTGGATGGGGCTTTGAGCAACCTGGTCTGGTGGGAGATGTCCCTGCCCATGGCAGGGAGTCGGAACTAGATATCTTTAAGGTCCTTTCCACCCAAACCATTCTATGATTCTAAGTATCTGCTGGGAACGCTGTTGAGTTTGCTCTGCTTGCAACTCTATGAGTTTGCTCACCCTGCAGCTCTACAGATGAAACGTGGATTTTTCCCAGGGTGAAAAACTGTTTCCACCAAATCTGGTCCATGCCCAAGTCCTCCCCTATTCTCCAGCCACCACCCTATGGTCCCTGCCAGAGGGCCAAACCTTGCACAGAACAAGGAGGCAGAGGAACGGGTACAAGGCGAGAGGCTGCCTTACTACCAGAAAGAGGAAAACTCAGATAATAATAATAAAAATAAAATCCCAACTGAGTAAGCTGCTTTTCCCACGCTGCAGGCAGCTGCCTGCCCGGCTCAGCTGCCCCATGTACCTGTCGTTCTGGTAGACGTCCACGCTGCTGTTCAGCTCTTCCAGCTCCTCCTTCAGCAGCTGCAGGTTGGAGTTCACATAGCTCAGCTCCAAGGCAACCGTCTCTTTGACCTTGTGGTTACTGGTGGCCCTGCAAGACACCACCGTGGATGAAACCTCCCCAATTTTCATCAGTGCCTTTATTTATCAACACTTGACTGCATTGATAAGCAGAGATTAAGTTATCCAGCGGTGCAATACCACTTGCATCCATCCAAACCTTCCCGCAGAACCATGCCTCTTGCTCTGCACATGATGGGGACCAGGGAAGCCAGAGCTTCCAGCCAACTGTGCCGTGGAGATTAAGGCCAGGCAAAACTCATTACAGTGATGCACCCCGCTCAGATGAACCTGCTCCTTCTCCACCCAGATCAAACTTCCCCTTGCCCATCCATACTCCCATCTCCAGTGCAGCTTCAGATTTGGCTACGAGCACTCCAGGTGCTCACCCACACCAAATAAAAGTGCTCGATAGTTGGGTTTGAGGAACTGTCATGGTTTCAGCCGGGATAGAGTTGACTTTTTTACTAGCAGCCAGTAGAGTGCTGTGGTTTGGGTTTGGGATGAGAATGCTGTTGACAGCCCACTAATGGGTTTGGTTGTTGCTGAGCGCTCAAGGCCTTTTCTGCTCCTCAATCCACCCCACCAGCGAGTAGGCTGGGAGTGCACAAAGGGTTGGGAGGCGACACGGCTGGGACAGCTGGCACCAACTGACCAAAGGGATAGTCCATGCCATACGACATCGTGCTCAGTGTATAATGCTGGGGGAAGAAAAAAGAAAGGGGGGACATTTGGCGTGATGATGTTTGTCTTCCCAAGTAACCATTATGCATGATGGAGCCCTGCTTTCCTGGAGATGGCCGAACACCTGCCTGCCGATGGGAAGCAGTGAAGGAATTCCTTTTTTCGCTCTACCTATTAAACTCTCTTTATCTCAACCCCTGAGTCTTTTCTCACTTTCACTCTTCCGATTCTCTCCCCCATCCCAACAGAGAGGGGTAAGTGAGCGAGCTGCTGTGTTGTCCTCATTGCCAGCTGGGGTTAAACCACGACAGGAAGAAAAAAAAACTTCTTCTCGGGTCCAACCAACCCTTCTGCAAGAGAAGAGGCATGCTGTGCTCACCCACGAGTGCAGCCGGACCCTGCCCTCCCTTCCCCACTTGTGCACGTCAGGAGATGTAAACACCAAGGATTGATTTCAGCTGCCCGCTCCCTGCAAGACAAGCTCCCAGGCTGATTATACCCTTCTTATCTGCTCCGAAGGAAAGCAGGGAGAGATAACAGCGTGCAGTTGTTGGCTGAAAGGGGCTCTGGCCGCTCGCACTAAATCACACTGGGGTCCAGGAAAAACAACACATGTACAAGCTCTGCTCGGCGAGGGCAACGCTTTCCCCCAGTTTTTGCAGAGCACGGTGCCTTCGACTTGTGTTTTTTGTGGACAGCATCCTTCAGGAGCCTTGCCCTGACCCGGCAAGAAGCAGCTATATCATTTTTCTTTTAAGATGCTGGTCCTTTAGTGTCTCCTCCCCCAACTCCCCTTTGCTGGGATTTCCCAAGACCAAGGAATTTTTTTTATTTTAAACAAACAAAGCAAAACCACAGCAGGTCCAACGATCTCCACGGCTGCTTCCATTTAAACATCCTTCAGCATTTCTGCTATTCCCCATATAGTATCAGCACAGTAACCACTCTTTTTCCCCTATAAACCAGTATTTAATTACTAATTTAGTCCTCCATGCATCACAACACCTCCAGGACACTGAGGTGCATTACTGCTGTCGCTATAATTCTCTTCCAATATGAATTAAAAGAGAGTTTCACTTTCTTGCTCCCAGGTGGCAACAATTTTTTTTTTTTTTTTTTAATTTCTTATGTTACCAAGAGCTGATTTGCAACCCAGCACTGCCGGGGTAACATTTGCATGTCCATGATATATTTCTGACCAGTGCTTTCACCCCTGCTCTGCAGCAGAAAGGAGGTATCAGCTTCCAAAGCCCAATTTCACCCTGTAGGATTTTGCACACGTGTGCAAGTTTTTTCCAGGATTTGTCACCAGGTTAAGGTTTTAAAGCCCAATGTAGCTTTAGGGCACTTCAGTTTGCGCTCTGCAAGTGCCACATGCAGCAATTAAGAGCACAGGACCTCTCAGAGCAGTAATTTAGGGGAGCACTCAATCATTCCTATGAGCAAACCTACACTGAGGAGCTTTGTGCTCCCTGACCAGGGCAAGCACTGATCTCCGTAGGAGCACGCAGAGCCTACGTGTCTCCACCAGCCTCCTCGGTGAAGTTATCAGCTGTTTGCTTAGCTAACACCAAACAAAGATTTCTGATTTATTTTTTTTTAAATTTCTTTTTAAGAAACTGGTTTATTGGCAACACCTTTATCTCCCCGATTGCTCCGCTCGGCCCTGGTATTTGAACAAGAAAGGAAAAGGTTTCCGCTGCCTCTGCCCGTTTATTTATCCAGCAAACAAACCCTCCTAACACCCCTGAGCAAACACCACGTGCATTTTTTTCCAACACACCATTCATGGCAACCTCTCCAGGAAAGGAGACCGATATGCTGAACAGTAGAGTTGGGGAGATTATTTTTTTTTTAAAGCACTGAGAGTTGGGGTTGTTGGTTTTTAGGGGTTTTGTTGTTTTTTTTTTTTTTTTTCCAGAGGTAAAAAAACCAGCAAGTTCAGCTGCAAACTCTGCTCTGAGCAACCCCCAGTTTTTTTTCCCCCATTTGCGTTTAGCCCTGGCATAGAGAGATGCAAAGGAAGTTTCTCCGTGCAACTCAAGTCTGTAATTTTTAAAGCAATAACCTTTAGATTTACAACATAATCCCCTCCCCTTCAGCCTTTAATTTCAGGCACAAGCTTGATTAATTTTTCCCACCACCCCCCCCTCAGATTTCCAATGTTTCATAAGCTCTGAGCACCGTAGCGCCCAGAAACCCACATTATTACTCAGCTGCAAAGTGGACTTGTGGGAGGGAGGAAAAGCAGCTGCTACCAAAGGACATTCAAACTGCTGATCCAGCAAAAAAAAAAAAAGCCCCATCAGTGCATTTTCCCCATCCGAGTAATTAAGATGTGTTTTGCATCACATTTTTGCTCACTCCCCTGCACGCAGCTCCAAGTCCCACTGTTTGCACCAAAACCACGGCCAGGCGTGTTTCTGCTGAGCCAGCACATTTCCCCTTTTTTTTTTTTCTCTAATAAAGGGGAGTCGCTCAGAGCAGCACACGTTGGGATTTCACAGCCTTTTTTTTTTTTTTTTAATTAGATGAGGCATGAAGCAGCAGCGTGTGGGGGCTGTAACCTCACCTCCCCCGAGAAGCCCCGCCGTCATCGACCACCAGTAAAATACTATTTCTTCCTGTAGTTTGGTGGAACAAATATTAATCTCTCCTTCCAGATGCATACACCACTGACGTCAAATCATTCAAGTTCAGAAGTGAAAAGTCCATTTTATTTTATTGGAGGGGAAAAAAGAAATAAATCAACAAACTGGGAAAATACACCAAAAAAAGCTAGTTTAGGGCAGCCTTATGATATTTTCTTATACTAACAGACCTGCCCACCCTGCACGTGTGCTCCAATATCCTACAGGAACATGAGATAACACACAAAAGCTACAAAAAAAAAGGTCACCTGTGGGTTAAAAAGAGATAAAGTAGCTGCAAAAAAAATCATGCGATTGCATCATGAACCTTCTACAGGGGACAGCAGTTCAGCGCCGGCTCTGCATGCGCTGGACAATCTGAAAGCCATAAAAAGGTGCCAACTTTCGCACCATCCCATAAATGCATCCTCCCAATGGGGTGGAGAGCCACCAGACTGTGCCCATCTGCAAAGACATACCTGAATTTTCAGATTCCACTCTGGTGGAAGCACCGAGATGGGGATTTTTGGAACTAAAGCTGGATTTGACCCACTTGCTGGGAGTTATCAGGCAGGAGCTCTGCAGTCCAAGTTCAATCCCAGTTCAACATTTATTCCCATTATTCCATCCGCTCACAACTCTGCTTTGTACCAAGCTTTCAGGACATTAAAATTTTAATTTTTCACTAAAATGCATAGCATTAGCACTGCACCCAATGGAGGGCAGGCATTTCTAGGGTGAACGTGGCAAACTCAAGGGCAGCCTAAGCAAATCCCAACCGTAGCCATGGAAGTGCCAGCATCCCCTGGCTCCCAGCTATCAAGACTATATTTCCACCCCCAGCCAAATTCCCAGGCCAGAGGGATGCTCTGGGGACCAGGACTCACCTGAAGAGGTTTTCTGCCCCAGCTCGCATCCTCATCTCCTTGTTGATCTGCTGGTTAATCCGCGCCCGGCGATGCTGCAGTTTGCTACGTTGGGTCTGGGCGAAGGGGTCGCAGCCCTGCTGAGAGAGAGGGGCAGGAATGTCACCAAAAAACCCAAAAAAAACCCCACCACCCACCATTTGGGGATTAAAAAGGGTACTTTCAGAGCCCGGCATTGCACTTGAAATAGAGGTTTTACTATCTAACACCACGTGTTGCTTACAGCAATTTATTTTCGAAGGTATTCGGAAAAGGCTTCCCAAAGGGAACAGGAACTAAGCATCTCCTTGGCAAGGGTCTCGCCATCCAGACACAAGACAAGACCCCGGGGGCTGTAGATGAGCTCAATATAACCCTGGAGCTCAGGAACAGATGTGACCCCAACGTCTAGAAGCGCTCCCATCTCCTGCCGGCTCTAGGGGATCGAGCGCAGGCAGCGAGTCAAGAGTTCACGGGGGTGGAGAAACGAGTTGCACAAAGCAGTAAATTAATTCCATCCCTGCCTCCTTCCCTTGGCTTCGGCTCGGACTTTCCGCAGACAGGGAAAAACACGTTTAATCTCCGACTTCAGGAAATAACAGACGGCAATATCCCTCCGTCTCGCGGGGGCAAGAGGTTATTACGGGATGCCCCAGGCAGAGAGGTTGCCAGGATGAGGGTCTCCGAATCCAGGGCCACAAAAGCTCTACCCAAGCAGAGATGATTTCCATTGTACAAGGAGAAGTTCAGATAGATGAAATGAGCCTCTACAAGATCCCTGGATGAAAAAAAAACCCACCCGTTTGGGAGGGCACAAAGCTGGGCAGTTTAAGAGGGTAGAGACTTCCAAGCCTACTTTTCATACACCAGTGCAAAGCACGGGCAGATCCCTCCAAGAACATATTAAAATCCACCGTAGCACTAAAAGAAATTCCTCAAAGCCTCTATTTCACCCTCTTGCTTCCTTTAGAAAACCTTCATTTGCTGTGCACATCAATCTTACCCTGCTCCCCACTGCTCTACCTCCATTGCTACTGGTCGACCACTTGCCTCCACATCAAGAAGGGGTTTTGCCACCCAGGAGACTCTGCAGAGTTCCAACAGTACCTGCTCTCATCCTATTCGAAACACGTCCTCATCTAATTTCTTCCATGTAGACACCTCGATGGGCTTCACCAGGTCTCACCTCATCCTCCAGGATGGGTCACAACAGTCTCAAATCCAGCAAGCCGGGGCCACACCTGGTTTACCTCTCCAAAAACCACTGTAGGTGCCAGTGTTACTCTGGGAAAACTTACTTCTAACAAATTATTTGATTTTTCTGGGGAAGTAGGAAAGGAAAAAAAGAAATCCTTCCTCAAAAAAGTACGAGGCCAACTTTCACGAGTACGTAGGGAATGGAAAAACTTGTATTTTCATGGACTTCAGCTTTCTGAAAATTAATTTCTCATATTTGAAGTCCACTTAGTGGTGTCCCCTTTGAAAAGGGTCTGGGATTAACATTTGCATTTTCATTTAAGTGAAAGATTTGAGCTCCTAATTGGTACATTGGAGACTGAGGAATCAGAGTCACTCCATCTGGTCCATAAATCTGCGGGCTTAGTGCTTTACAGTAATCCATGAATTTGTTGAAATTACTGAAGGAACAAGCTGGAAGCACGAGACCCTCATTATTCTGGAAAAGCAATTAAGTGGGACCTTAAGGAAAACACCCCAACAGCTGCACTAATCTTGGGTCAGGAGCAAATACAGGAAAGGCTGATCCAGAAGTCCCCTGGGGAACCCACCCATGCTGCAAGCACTGTTAGCTCCCCAGGGAAAAATCGAGAAATTGGAAGAAAAAGGAAAAGGATGAGTAACCCCACAGCATGGAGACCACCTAAGGACCATGCCAGGTTTTCTCCAGCACAAGAAGGAGCTGGGTCATTGCTAAACATGGCCCTGAAAAAAAAACCCAACCCAACCATGCAGACTCAAATCTGAGCACCCAGAGGCTCTCAAAGCAAAAGAGACAACACCAAACTCTTGTTTAGAAAGTAGCTGCTCATGCAGATTAGTCCAAGATATGGCACAAGTATTTCTTTTATTAATTAAAGGCTGATTACAAACATTGTGCCTTCAATGCTGTTTCTTCATACAGTGCAAGACATTAACCTACATATGGAAGTTAAAGCTTAAGCGGGGGGGAAGGAGCTGTAAAGAGAAGGTGGTGTTTATTAAAATTTCAACAGCCCCTCAGGTTTACAGATGAGAGCTGTGCACTTGTCAGCTGCACAGACAAGCAAGCCAAATGTGTATGCAAATATATCCAAATACATGCAAATAGGAAGGATCCTGGCCCCCTCTCTCTGCCTCCAGAGCCATGAAAATCCACCCAAAACTCAACAGTTCCAGTAGCAACTGCTGGAGGTAGAAAGCACCTCTTCTCTGCCTCCAACTCTTCCTACAGGAGCTTTCGTCACCTTTGAGACCTCTCCACTTCTCACAAAGGCTTGCTTGAAAGCGGTCAGAAGACTAAGATTTTTTTTGGGGGGTGAAGAAGAGCAAAGGCTACTTGAATACATGGGCAGGAGGCCAGAGGACATGCAGGTGAGAGATGATGGAAGAGGCACAAGTGGAAGGACTAAGTAAAACCACAGAGAAAGTCCATGAATGCCTCCTTGTCTGGAGGTTAGGCAAGAAGAAATTAAGTAAGAAAAGAAGCAAAATAGAGTGGCATGTGAAGACACTAGGATGGCTCTAAAAGACATTAAAAACCAGCGTTAAAAGCTCTTCACTGCAAAAGCAATTAAGGGGTTTAGCTAATTGACTTGGCAGCTCCCCACTTCTCCCATTCCCGGCTTGAGACAACCCCAATGGGCAAAATTTGAGTGGCTACAGTGTGAAATCTGATGAATGAGACCCCTCTCAAGCACACAAACATAGTGGCACTGAGTCATTAATCGCTTTGGTTTTCCACATGGGCACAAAGGAGCCTCCTCTCCAACTTCAGGAACGCTTGCAAGCCCCGATGCAGCTGAGGACCAAACACAGTTCAACAACATCCAGGACATCACAGCATCCAGATTCGCTTAGACTTGGAGAG
Organism: Anarhynchus alexandrinus; assembly: GCA_008711295.1. NCBI lineage: Eukaryota > Metazoa > Chordata > Aves > Charadriiformes > Charadriidae > Anarhynchus > Anarhynchus alexandrinus. The sequence continues at coordinate 1,333,938 of VUYV01000187.1, read as the reverse complement.
GGAGGTGCTGATCTCTTCTCCCTGGGATCCAGTGATAGGACTCATGGGAATGGGTCAAAGCTGCGCCAGGGGAGGTTCAGACCGGCCATGAAGGAGCTTTACTGAGAGAGTGGTCAAACACTGGAACAGGCTTCTGAGAGAGGTGGTTGAAGCCCCAAGCCCGTCAGTGTTTAAGAGGCATTTGGATAATGCCCTTAACAACATACTTTAACTTTTGGTCAGCAGTTGGACTCAACGATCGCTGTAGGTCCCTTCCAACTGAAAGTCTATTCTGTTCTACTCTCCCTCTAAACCATTGGTAGACCTACGAGTTTCCCCCCCCCCCCCATCTGAACACTGGGTGTTTTTTCAATCTGATTTAATGAGATAGTTATCAATTCCCATCCAGGCTCCTAAGCCAAGAGCAAAAAAAGTACCGGAAAGTCAGGTATTGGAGCACCTGATGTAATACCAAAGCCTTGTGAGGCTGTCGAGTCAGGATCTTGAGACTTGCTGCCCTTAAGGACTTCATGTGATCTCCCTGCACCTTGCTTTCCTCCTCACCCTTTACGAAGTTGGGTAACCTCAGTAACCCATGGAATTGCAGCACCTCTTGCCTCGAGAGGATCTGCCGTCGGTCCCAAAGCATCGTATTGGCCCATGCCAGCCAGGGATAAGTGTTACGCCAAGGCCACCACGGGAAATGACCAAGCCTAGTCTGCAGCTGCTCCTGGAGCATTGCAGAAATGACTTTATTTCACAAATATTGGAGCAAGAAGGAAATTCAGCTCCAGAATGAGATTCTTAGCCCAGGTGAACTTTCATATGAAAGGGAACACCACCACAAGCAAGAAAAGCCACATGTAAATCAAAAGGTAGATAGGGGAGACAGAAAGTCAAGAGGAGAGCATGCCCATCCTCCAACAGTTTGCATTCAAAGGAAACCAACGCTTCACCTGTGCCTGTACTCTCCAAGTTGCAACCAAAAGCAAAGAACTACAGCACAAAGCTTCTAAAGTGGTGACAGATTTAAGCATGCTTTACATAAGGGGGACATGGGGAAAAAAAAAACAAACACCACCAAAACCCCCTGTTAGGTTATAAAAGGGATTTTCCATGCTTAATTCTTCTTTGTACAAACTCTTGAGGTCAACCCTCTTAAGGTCAGGAGAAAGATGTGTTATTTCAACCAGCCTCGTGGGCTTTGGGGTGCACCTACAGACACCAGCAGAAGAGAAAAGTTTGGTGCTTAAGAACTGGCCAGGTTGAACGCTAGATTTCTTAGCCTTTCTAGTTTAAAGCTTTAACAAAGGAGACGCGAGCGCATAACTCTTCCAGTGAGAGACCATAAATCGTGTAGCAGCCAGGGAACGGCACGGCTTATATGTACACAGAGTACAGCGTACGTTAAGAAAGCCATGAAAATGAATGGGGTGTGGGTCATTAGGTTACACGAGTTGTGTCCGGCTCTGAAGTTTATTGCCTCTGACAAAGCAGGATTAGAGGCAGTATTATTGTAGCAAGGCTCAATTTTATGCTCAGAAGACATCTGCCAAATAACATTGCGTTCAACCCTCAGCGTGGAAAGATGACAGCATTAAAGAAAGCACTCGGCCAATGCCTCCACATAAGGGAGAAAAGGGAAGAGGCCAGAAGACCCCTCCCAGAGGGGGCCCAGACAAACACACCCCCTATTTGAGGGACATCAAGGTTCCTGCCAACTCAAACCCTATCTCTGAAGGGAACATATACAATGATGTAATGGTGGTGTTAACTCCCCAACGCCTCTACCAGTTCAAGAGCACCCATCTGGGGTGTTAAATAGGCCAATTACGTGGTTAGGTTTCCTTGTATAAGCAAGTCCTTAGGGAATGTTTGTTTAGAGATGATCACCAAGTGTACTTTGCACTTCATGTCTCCAGTAAACACAAGGACATGAAGCCTGTATATGTCTTGGGTGACATATACACCCAAGGGCACACCTAGAACATTATTTGTGACCCCAGTGCCAAAACAAGGCCACCTCCTCCCAGCATTAATGACAGAAAAAAAACTAATCACCTGTAGGAAGAGGTGGATGCCAGCAAGTCCAAAGGGCAAAGTCAGGCACAAAGGGACTAATTTCTGCTCTTTCGTTTCTGCTAGAAGAACAGGAGCTCGCTCGCTAGAAGCAACTGAGCAAAAGCAAAACCTAAGGGTATGAAGCAATCAAGGGATGACTGTGAGCTGTCAGCATGCGTAGCTGATGACTTCAGTTACAGCCCCAACGGGTACTGCAGTAAAAGGTCCAAGCTACTGGCAGAGCTTGGCTGGATTACGGGGAATTGCTCCACAGCCCAGCTGCCGAAGAATGGATCAAGCTGTGCCATCTCCAAGACTGGCTTTAGCCACAGAACAGCCACCACCATGATTATCACCAATTAGAGCAGCTGGAGAGCGCCCACAGAATAGCAGGAGAAACTAAAGAAGCTCAATTTCCACCTAGATTGGAGACACCCATAATATGGCAGTGGTGAGATGAGTCATCACCTGGTGCTGATGTAGGCTCTACAGCCAGCCCCACCACCAAGCAGACAACCTTCACATTCCCAAGGACAGGGAAGCTCAAGGAGAAAGCTGCAAGGGGAACAAGGCACCAGCCTGCCCTGTATCACTGCCGTGTGGGTATACAAACATACATATATCACATTGCCTGACACCAAGGGTGTATATAAGGGATAAGCTGCTACTTCAGGGAAGTCAGGCATCTTTCCCCCCAGTTCTCTCTCCTTTTGCAATAAGGGAATAACCCTGTTTCATGGAAATCAAATCATCTCCCCTAAAAATTGTCACTGAGGTCACGCACTGCCCATGGGCAGCAGCACACCTGCACCGCAGTCCCGGTACCCAACCTCAGACAACACAGGCTCAGACCCAGTCTCGCAACGCATAGCAACATGCTTGAGATAAGTCGACCAGAGCTCACTGACATAGATGAGGACTAATGGCAGGATTAGGCCCATCTCACCTTCCACTGCTCAGACCAACTCACGACATGGTAGAAACCATGAATATGTCAAGCGTAGCCCAGCTACTTTTGGCAAAGCGATGCTCATCTGCTACATCCCCTGAAGCCTCAACTGCCTTCAGCATTCCCACTATCCCAAACTGCTGCATATGTTCCTTAAAGCCTTAAGGATTATTTTGGTTTAATTTTATAATTTTTCCCTCCCAGGAAAGACAGCTTACTGTGTTTTGTGTTTGTTTGGTTTTTTTTGTTTTTTTTTTAAGGGAGAGAGTCAAAAGGCAACAAGAGTGTTACTACTGAACCCTTCCCCAGGGAAGGAAGAAGACATGGTTCAACTCTTCTGTTGTACAATACATTGGGTTTCACTCATTTGACCTCTCCTGTGCTGCCTCGTTCCCTCTTCACGCCAACCAGTTGCTGAGGTTGGTTGCTCAGGGCATAAATATACCCCTCAGATGAAACAGCAGGAGCTCTGCTGGAGCCTGGCTCCCTGCATGTCACCTCCACTTCATTTCCTCCTACCCCAGCAGTTCCCATAAGAGCTACCCCAGGTGGTCCTTCTACACATACAAAGAACTGGCAGTCAGAATAAAATAAAGTAAAAAAAAAAACCACAACCAAAACAAAACACAAATTTGGAGCCAAAGGGAAAGACAAGCAAGGCTACAAAATAAGCCTGAGATATCTCGGTTTGACACCTGATAGCCATGAGGGCCATGCTCCAGTTAGAATCACAGCAACCTTTGGACATTGTGAGTCATCGCATTTGCAAACTGTTCTCTCACCCAGAGGGGAATTCCTTTAGTTAGGACCAGGATTCATAGAATGATTTAGGTTGGAAAAGACCTTGAAGATCATCTAGTTCCAACAGGTCCATGTCTTTCCTATGTTGGGGGCTCCAGAGCTGGACACAGTACTCCAGGTGGGGTCTTCATGGGCAATGCTAAATCCATGCCAGTGCTGGATATGTTTCGTTGCTAACCCTAAAGGTCCCCAGTCTTCAGAGATCTCTTCTAAGTGGGTCCTGGGTGGTGAGCTCCTACAGCACTCAACACCACCAAGTGAGTGACCAACTAACCTTTCCAGTGCTACCAGTCTGCGCTCACAATGCAATTAAAGAAAACAGCACACGAAGGAGAATGAGGTGCTAATTCACAAGGAAATCATACGGCTTGCACCCAGGAAGCCTTCAACCCCAGCAGGGATGGTGAACGAAGAGCTGAAGACCAGTGCTTGGGAGGGTCAAGCACCAACCACCAAGCATCGTTCAGGCAGAGATGGGCAACTCCATGAGAGGTGGTCAAGTCCAAGCCTTGTTTGCTCTCCATTAATTCACCCAGCTTGCATCACGGCACACTCCCAAATATCAACATCTGCTCTCTAGTAAAACCTATGGCAAAATAGTTGTGCAGAGATAAGGAACAGCCAAAGATGACAATTTCTGCAGCTCTAGGAAGCGCTGACACAAAAGCTACCACTGGTATTAACAGAAGTACCCCTGGTCTATGACCCCAACCCTGTGCATGGAACACACAGTCTCTAGGTACAATCTCAACTCTGCAGGATTTACCCAGTAAATGCTTACAACATATCCCATTCGAATTAAAAAAAAATAGGCAGGTACTTATTTTCATCCACTTTTAGGAGCAAAAATATTTCCTAACAGAGTTTTGTCCCCAAAAAAGGGACATTTCCAAGTGCACAGATGATCCAGCAGCCAGAAAACTTGCTGTAGAAATCGGGTAACTAGAGCATCAAGCTCTCAGCACCTGTTTTATTTCCAGAACCACACTGGTCTAAGAGCTATTTAGATGGAGTCAGAGCTGTCAAATGACATTATTATTCCTCTTTGCAACCCACGAGTTTTTGAGTCAGGCCAGCACAGGACAAGTGGCCAAGTGACCCTGGTTTAGCCGTGTTAGCCGGTGGGATAGAGAGCAAAACAAAAGCCAGAGAACCAACCCGCACACAAAAGCAGGCTTTAAAATTCTCCTTTTTATAAGATTATCGATAATTTCCTTCTCCTCCCAGCCAAGGGCATTTTAGAAAGTAATATGGGCTGTTATTACAAGACAACCAGTAGGTCACAATGAGTGTTTTTGCTCCCTGAACATCTATTTATATATAAAAGTCCCTATCATGAAACTAATCTCATGAAGCACTCCGGCTGCAAGCTGTTTTTCTGTGGGAGACATTACCAGCTAAAACCTCTAAAACCTTTTATTGAGAATATGGTTACATCACACAGCCTTTTAACAAATGAGTGGAGGATTAAGGTTTTAAATTTCCCAACGAAGTGCCCTCACTGTTGGCTAAAGCACTCAGCAAGAGGAAGAAAAATTAAAATGGGGGAGAAAAAACAAAAATATGGGGCATTGGGGGTTTTAAAAAGCAAAGTCTGCATCCAGAGAGGACTTCCACACTCATTTGAGGAGTGTGGAACCGCTCCGGGGAGCTGGGGGAGGCACAGGGCACCATGAGAGCTGGGGCAGGGCGCCAGCAGGAAACAGATGTATTAAATCTTCAGCCCCAGTACGTGAACCCTAGCAAAAAAAAAAAACACCCAACCAAAAAAACCCACCAAAACAAAACAAACCACCAAAAAATCACCATAGCAGCAGCGTTCAGGATCCCTTGCAAGGGAGCAAGCATGCAGCAGTCCCATCCACAGCCCCCGGTGCTGTCAGGGTGAAAAAAAAGAAGCTAGAAGAGGCTATATTGAGTTTCTTTGAACTAAAAACCTGTTATCATTAATAGGAAATCTAATCAGGTGTTTTGTTTTTTTAATTAAAAAAAAGCAATCATGTTATGACAAATGCTGCATATCCCCGGCCAGTTTTCCTCCCCCACTCCAGAGCTTTGCAATATTTTCCTATGTTATTCTCCTCTGTGCTACCATCCGACAGATCCAAAAAGGGTAAACTGATTGCTCGCACAAGGGAAACGGAGTGTCTGTACACAGAATAAATTGGAAAAAAAAAACCCCAAACCCTCCTGCTAATTTTCCCTTACAAGCAGCACCTGCTATTTAGACAAGGCCCTGGGTAAACTCCAACCTGGTTTAAGGTTGCAACCTCTTTAGCTGCAGTCAGAGAGGCCGGGCTCAAGTGACTCAAGATCAGATTGATCCTTGTTCAGCCAAGGTTGTGATCTCAACACTCACTCAGGGGGAAAAAAAAAAAAACAATCACCTCTTGAGTGTGGCTGAGTTTTGCTTTTTGTTTTTTTTTCTGGGTAGTTTTTTTTAGTTTTGAATTTTTATTTTTATTTTTTTTTTGCCAAAGGGCTGCAGAAACACAGCTCTCTGCTGAAGAACAAGTTTTGAAAATTATATACTTGCAAGAAGAGCTCAGATTACAGGGCGAATTCACGACAGGTTAATGAAGCTGGCTCCCAGGGGACAGACCTAACGGGAGCCGCACTTTAACAGCCCCAAAAAACTAATGTTTACCCATCTTTTCTCACAACGAGTGGTGCTCTTTAAAGCCTCTTCGACCCTAGGAGCATGCATTGACACCCAAGGGACAGCGGGGAAAGTCGAGCAGTAGGGTCGGTGACAGCCCAAGGACAATCCCCATTGATTTCACCTCATTGTTACTAATTAAACAAGTGACACCAGTGGAGCTATCGTCCCCATCTCACACACATAGCCACGCTGCTGTTGCACTGACTTTCCTTATGGGCAGCTCCCGGGGCAAGAAGTTTGTCAGAGAGCAACACCCTGCCCGATACCTCCAACAGCAAGGAGAGGGTGGGACAGGCAGCGCTTGGCTGGACCATCTTCCTATAGTCAGGAAGGAGAAAAAGCCAAAACGTAGAAGAACTGGGTTAAAAGGAGTCACTGGGAAGCGTGCAGATGGAGCCAGCAGAGGAAGATGTGATAGAGGAGCAGAGTTTAAGAGATGATGAGCTATCAGACAGTTACAGAATCATAGAATTGTCTAGGTTGGAAGGGACCTTTAAGATCATCGAGTCCAACCATCAACTTAGCACTGCTAAAACCATCACTAAACCATGTCTCTCAGCACCATGTCTACATGTCGTTTAAATACCTCTGGGGATGGCGACTCCACCACTTCCCTGGGCTGCCTCTTTCCATGCTTATGTAGGGCTGCTTCTGGATGAGCTACTGGACACGGTTCTGGCACACATCAATCCCTTCCCCTGCCATGCCCTGACACCCCCAGCACTGTTTGATGACCAGGATGGTCCTGCACCCCCACCCACACCCTGCAGCATCCATGGGGACCACCATCCCCATGGACCGGACAGGGATATCCAGCCTCCATTGGGTGCTTTGCCATCCTACCCCCACCCCACCACCGTGCCTCACCTTCCGGGTGCTGCCGCTCTTCAAGGCTTGCAGGAGGACGAGGCCATCGTCCCCTTCCCCACCACCGGCTGGGCTCTCCTCCTCGGGGGGCATCATCTCCAGGGGCGCAGCATCCACAGGCTGAGAGGGGGTGGGGTGGTCCCACAGCTGGGGGCTCCTGCCTGACCCCACAGGGTGGCTTTGGGACTCAGCGTCCCCTCTTTGGGCTGCTCTGGTTCTTCTGGCCTTAACCCTACACTCTTCTAGCCCCAAGGGGGGGTTCAGAGTCCTGGGTGGGGGCTTAAAACCCCACTAGCTCCTGCCCTCTGATGCTGCAGGCCCCCAGGCACCCAACATCTGGCTAGACGCAAGCCCACAGCCCGCTTCTCCCCTTCCCAAGCTATCCCAGGTGGGGGTGGGATGGGGACAAACCCCCAAAGACCACCCTCACAGAGCTACCCCTGCTGGGGCAGGGGTGGGGCAAAGCCCCAAACCCCCTTGGGAGAGGTATACCAGTTGGGGAAGACCCCCTTGCAGAGCTACCCCAGGTTGGGGGGGGGGGGGGGG
>VUYV01000187.1:1271508-1324984 GCA_008711295.1 Anarhynchus alexandrinus | reverse complement strand
CCCCCCCCCAAAAAAAAAGGAAAACTCAACATCTGGATGGTGACACTGCAGCTGGCACAGCTGCCGGAGCAATTCTGCAACACCCGGGACTGCTGCGCCTTTGCTTTGCCACAGCCATGAGACACCGCTCCCGTACAAAGCACAATATAATCCAAAACACGACGCAAAAATAAATAAAAACTAAAATAAAATGCACTTTCTTACTTTTTTCTGGCCCGATATGGGTAAATCCTACCCCATTTTCCCCACTCGGAGCCATATCATTGAGCCACTGAAGGGTTTTACCCTCAACCATGAAACTCACAAAATAAGAGTCGGATTGGGCAACGGCGTTAAAGCCGGCAAAATTTTACGGAAAAATGTCCCGGGGTTGGAAAAATCCAGTTCCCGAGATGCACAGGGGACCCTAACACGCACAGCGCCCGGCGTGGGGACACTGAGCCGCGTTGTCACCGGCGTGTGTCACCATAAAAAGGTCCTTTAGTCTTTACCGGGACCTGGCTTCATTTTTTTAATGACGTTAACGAGACTGTGCTTGTGCGTGATGAATCCTATTCATGTCAATAGGGCAGATTCAGCTGTTTAACGAGGGGAAAAAAACAATTAGCCCGGTGTACATTAAGCCTTTTAATAGTGCATGAATTTATTTTATAACTACCTGAATATATTAAACCATTTCCACCTTTCCCAGCCAATTTTTCCGTGCTGGGGCTTCGAGGATTGCGCAATCCCGGGGAAGGGAGTGTGTTAGGATGGACTTTTCTCCCCCTCCTGGATTTCCCAATCTGAAAGGAGGACAAGAAAGGTGGAATTACTGTTTAATCTGGAATGGCAGCGATGCTTTTCGGGGTGAATATCGCAGCGGTTTGCAAAGAAAAGCGCTTTTAATCGTGCGGCCGCCACCGTCTGCGCACCGGGGAGCGTGTAGGATGAGGTATTTATTCCTCCGCTAACGAGGGAGCTGCCTTCAGCCTGATTGCGATCGGCAGCTCGTGTGATATTGTCACCGACGTGGCCCTCGACGACTCGCCGCGGTGTCACCGAACCGTGCAGGGACCCCCATCCGCAGTCCGGTTTTCCCCGAAAATGCGCCAAACCCCCTTTGTGGTCCACATTCCACCACCGCGGAGCCCTGGATGGAGCCATCCTCCTCCCGTCTCCCCCATTGCAAAGAGTATCTCCAAAGGGAAAATATAAAAAAAAATATAAATATATAAACCCTATCTTGTTATTAAGAGGTTTAACCCAGTTTGAACTTGGGTAGGGTGTATAGGGAAACCGGAGCTGGTTTAGGTCGGGAAAGGTTTCTCCCAGCTCACCCACCCTGCAAACCCCATCGTTTCCCATCACGGACATCCCAACTGGTGTGGAAAGCTTGGGAGAAACCTTCACCAAGCATCAGGATTGAATAAATCTATACGGGACCCAGGGTAAAAACGGAAGAAAATCAAATATACGCCTGTCCCTGACTTGGCAGAAGGCGGCCGAGAGCGAACAAGCCCCGGCATGAAATCGTCCTCTCCTGCTCCCTGCCCCGGGGCTGGCTCCCATCCCTTGACAACTTTTACTCATCCAGCAAGAAAGGTGGCTTGGATGCCTTTTCCCCGGGTGGCGCAACGGGGATCAAAGAGGTTTTCCCGGAGCCAGCCCTGTCTCCAGGGGTTTCCGCTCCCGGCCGCAAACCGGGCGGCATCTTCCCAGGGGAACGTGTGGCCCCGCTACTCACCATGGTTGAGTTTCTCAACATGGAACAATGCCTTTTTTTGGGGGGGGCCCTCAAAACTCCTGCGTTTTTTGAGGAAAGCTAATTTTTCTTCATGGTGGGTGAAGCCTCTTTGCACCAGCCCCTTCCTAACAGGACCACTTCCACCAGGGTGGTGAGCCCCTGGCCCAGGTTGCCCAGAGAAGCTGTGGCTGCCCCATCCCTGGAGGTGTTCAAGGCCAAGTTTGGACAGAGCTTTGAGCAACCTGGTCTAGCAGAAGGTGTCCCTGCCCATGGCAGAGGGGTTGGAACTAGATGTTCTTCAAGGTTCCTTCCAACCTAAATCACTCTATGACTCTCTGAGGTTGAGCCTATTTTGAGGCTCAGCTGCGATGAGGTTTTTGATGACAACCTGGGCAGGTGAAAGCAATGGACCCACCTGCATGGAGAGGGCTGAAGAGGAGTAGGATGGATGAGGGCTTCAGGATGAGAGTTGTGGGCTACAGCATGCAGCACCTTGCAGGTTTTCACCTCCACACCCAGTGTGTGGTCTCAAAGACCGCTTCAAACCCAACCGTGGGGCTCTGATAGGTAAGAGGCAGCTGAGAAAAGATGAGTTTTGGGACTAATTTAATCTAATTGCAGGGGGGATATCTCCTGGGAGGGAGATGTTCCTACACTGTTTTTAAAACAATGCGTTTGGCCATATCTTCTACCTGAGCTGTGCAAAGCATTTTCCTCCTAGCAGGTCTCCTTGCCAAGGAGATGCTGGCTAGGGATTCTCCTCAAATTCACCTTTTGGGCTAAAACTTCATTTCCCAGGGTGCATCTTGAAGTGGAAGCCTCCAATCAGGGCTGTGTGAGTCTTTAAATAAGCTGCCGGTAGGGGGGCAGTGCTGTTAGGGGGACAGCTGGGTAAGGGGGTGAGGTCTTCTCTAATCTGGGTGGCTTTGAGGGAGCATGTCATGCTGTACTGAGTGAGTGTGGGCCCACCAGCAGCTGCAAGCGCTCGTGGCTCGGCAAAGGCTGGTAAAATATGGAGGTTTTTGATGTGTTTTCTACTCCTTAAAAAGTTTGCAGGATGCCTCATGGGGCTCTGTAGTTTGTCCTTCTCTCCTTGAGAAGTCTACTTTTTTTCCTCAATGGTTGAGGTTCTTCATGGGTGGGGACAACTTTGGCATTGTTTGAATATGGTCTATATTTCTCATATTCTGTAAGGCCTTGAGTTTCCGGGGGGGGTGATGATTTGGGGGGGTCTGGCTGCTTCAGTTATGAGAAGAAGAGAAATAATAGCTGGGTGATGATAGTCCAGCTGCCTGCTTTGGCAGGGGAGAGGGAGTCAATATCTCAATGTTACTCATTTCTTTGTTGTGTTTTTTATTATTTTCTATTGTTGTGATGTAATTAGGGCCTGGATAATATTTGCTGTATACCCTGGGCTGTTCTGAGGGTGCAAATCCACCCCAGCACACAACCCCCATCTGTCTGTCCTATGAGGAGAGGCTGAGAGAGTTGGGGCTGTTCAGCCTGGAGAAGAGAAGGCTCTGGGGACACCTTATTGCAGCCTTCCAGTACTTAAAGGGGGCCTATGGGAGAGCTGGGAAGGACTTTTTATAAGGGCATATACTGGTAGGATGAGGGGGAATGGCTTCAGGCTGGAAGAAGGTAGATTTAGAATAGATATTAGGAAGAAATTTTTCACTTTGAGGATGGTGAGACACTGACCCAGGTTACCCGGAGAAGCTGTGGCTGTCCCATCCCTGGAGGTGTTCAAGGCCAGGTTGGATGGGGCTAGGAGCAACCTGGTCTGGTGGGAGGTGTCCCTGCCCATGGCAGGGGGGTTGGAACTGGATAACCTTCAAGGTCACTTCNTCCTCCTCACATAAAACTTTTTATATGGGACTCCGTCAGGGGTGTTGTGTTTTGTTTGGGGGGGGGGGGGGGGGGGGTAGTGGATGTTCCTTTTATTTTAGCAGCAATTTATTTTTACCACCTTTGTCAGCAACATGGGAACTGACCTCCAAGGCTTTTTCCATTTGATGTTCTACTTGGGTCCTTGTTAAAGCTGAGCTTGACCCTGTGGGTGGCTGCAGACTCCAGGGTTGAGCTATGGAGTGAGCATCTGTTGGGGTTTCCCCTGAGAACAAAACTGGGGTGCTACCAGCCACCCACTATCTCCATCGTGTTGCAGTGACCATCCTTGGGGATGCTGCCTTAACCACATAGCGCATCTCGAAGAGCTGGTGGATGACAGAGCCATGGGGGTCTCAAGGGCCAGTGGGGTGAAGACCAGCAGCAGGTGGGTACCATGGGCCATGGGAGGGGATTTTGGGAGGGGGCTCCAGCTTTATGTTATCGTGCTTGCTGCAGCTGGCTCTAAAGTGGTCATCAGGGAAATCCTTCCAAATTTCCTTTTGGGGGCCCTTTTTTTGGTTCTGCTGGACACAAGGGTTAGGTGGTGTGGCATCACGCTATGGCTTATTTCCACCACCATGGGGTTTGCTGCAGGCATCGCCTGCTTGGCCTCAGGGGGGTGAATTCGCTCTTGTCCCCAGGAAGCGAAAGAACGAGTCGGGGAAGGGGCAGGAGGTACCAAAGGTGCCCAGGGGAAAGGCTGCGAAGAAGGATCCGGAGGAAACGCCATGCTTGGTGCAGGTACCAGCCAACCCTCACCATGCCCAGGCATTGGGGTGACCTGTATGACTGTCCCCAATGTTTTGTGGGCATCGAACTCAGTGCATGGACGTCTTTCTTACACTGTTCTGTCCTGATGCGCAGCCCCCTGTGGTAAAAGGGAAGAAGAAGAAATCACCAGAGGTCAAGGAGAAGCCGCTGCAGGAAAACATCATCAGCAGGTAACTCCTTGGCTGGATGGAAGAGCTGATGGTGGCAGACAGGGAGGAGATGGCATCAGTGGGGCTTTGTGCCCCCACATGCTGGGGTTCACTCCAGAGTCGTGCACGGGAGCACCGTGCCCAACTCTGCTCTCCTTGGGCTGCTTTGATTATCGAAAAAGCTTTTTAATTGAGAAAAACTTGTGTTCTTTCTCTCCCTCCTTTTGGGCCAAGAAGCTCTCTAAAGCAGGAGGCTGCAGAAGGGAAAGGTCTCGGCTCGAGCCCATGTGATGGGGTCCCAGCAGAGGAGGGAGATGCATCTGGGCTGGTACGTGATGGTCTCCGCGCAGAAGGACTAAGGAGCACTCATGTGGTTTGCTCTCAAGGGAGCTGTGAGGATGGTGTCCTACAACTTGTGGTTGAGTGCAAGCCCCTAAAAGGGATCCTTTGAGCATCTTGAATTAAATTAAAGAATAAATTGCCTGAAGCTCAGATGCATGAGACATTGGGATTGAATCACTCACAATTTGAGGTTGGACCAAGAGCATGGAGTAGCACTAATGGGGAGCACCAGGACGTGGGTGACCCTGTCACTTGCCAAGCACGAGGTTGGGATTGGTCTCATCTTGTCAACATCCCCTTTCTGAGGCATTTGGTCTTCACTGCTGTTCTTGGGATCATAGAATGATAGAATGGTTTAGGTTGGAAGGGACCATAAAGATCACAGAGTTCCAACCCTCTGCCATGGGCAGGGACACCTCCCACCAGACCAGGTTGCTCAAAGCCCTGTCCAACCTGGCCTTGAACACCTCCAGGGATGAGGCAGCCACAGCTTCTCTGGGCAACCTGGGCCAGCATCTCACCGCCCTCAGAGTGAAAAATTTCTTCCTGATATCTAATCTAAATCTCCCCTCTTCCAGTTTGAAGCCATTACCCTTCATCCTATCACTACATGCCCTTGTAAAAAAAGTCCCTTTCCAGCTTTCTTGTAGGCACTCTTCAGATACTGGAAGCGGCTCTAAGGTCTCCCCAGAGCCTTCTCTTCTTCAGGCTGAACACCCCCAACTCTCTCAGCCTGTCGATGATGCTGGAGAGCGTAGATCCTGGCTGATTTTTTTTTTTCCCCCCTGCTCTTTGCGTTGCCCACATTAACATATCGCGCTTGTCCTCTTGGTGTGTAAAACCAGCAGAGATGCTTTTTCCCTTCCCCACAATGAGTCTTCATCCCTCCCACAAACAGTGTCTGAAACGTCAGCAAACTCTACCGGATGGATGCGACCAGAGCTGCAGCCTTGAAACCCCCCAAGGGTGCCCGCGGTCGGTGTCCTGGTGTTGCCGGTGTTCCTGGTGCAAGCGCCAGGCAGGAATTTTTTTGGAAGATTGTGGCTGCCCTTGAGTTTACCGACCTGATTTCTGACAGTGGCGGAAGGATTGTGAATAGGAGAGCAGGCGTATTCCCAGGGAACGAAAGTGTATATTGCCATAACCAACCTATAATTAACTCGTTGGTTTCTTTTTTTTTTCCACCTTAATGAGTTAACCCAGAAGCTTCTCAACATCAGCTTTCAAAGAAAAATCCCTGTGTGGTTTTGGCCTCCCTTGAAAGCCTTTGAAAGAGAAACTTGGGGAAGTCAGAATTTCTTACGAGAGCCTCCATGCTTGGCACGCATGGGGTGAAGCTGGGATGGGTTTCAGGGTGCTGCGTGGTTAGACGTAGCCTTGCACGGCCAGGAGCAGAAGAACCTGGCTTCAGCTTTGAAAACAAGCACGCAAAAGGTGTGATAATATTTCTGCTGGTCACCATGGGTCAGCTCTTAGTGTTCCGAGTCCCCTCTGAGCTCATTTTCTTCTAGGTCCTGTCCCTGTTTTTCCCTACATCTCTGCTTTTTTTTTTCTCCTTGCCCTTCTCTTCACCCTTGTTGTATTTCCCACCCTGTGGCTTTGCCCCTTACCATCTGCTCCGAGGGGCATTTGATCTTTGAAGGACCAAGCTGGCGTGGATGCACATAAGCTGTCATTTGACGCATCTTTGTTTTGGAGCCCTCCCATCCCTTCTGCTGTCCTGGACCAGTGTCCCCAATAGCAGCAACACATTTAATGAGCAGGTGATTGAGGAGGGGTGATAGTTTTTTTTTTTTTTAATTTGCTCTATCAAATACCTTTTCAGTGTTGTTGGAAGTAAGATAGGAATTTACCAACCCCGTAAAACCTCAAAGCTCTCCCTCATGCTTGGAAAAACTTGCCATTTTGGGCTCCTGGTTTCTAGCCGAGGTGGCTGAGGAAGGGGAAAGACAACGTCAATGGGACATGGGTACTGTGGCCTGGTTGACTGCCATCACAGGGGCTGGATGATTGCTTGGGGGCGACACTGCTGTTGAGGTACCCGTACCAGCTAACCTCTCCACTGTTAATATCTTTCAGACCAAATCAACCCTCCACCAAGGGCCATCGGTGGGGCTGAAAGACTCTTTGAGGTAAGTTGGGCTACTTTCTGAATGCTTTTTGCCCAGAGAACTGGAAATTTGTCTTTTTTTCTCTTCTCATCGTGGGGTTGCATCGCCCTGGTTTTCTCTCCTGCATCACCGAGACCACCCTGCTGCTGATGCCTTCACTGGGCAGCTTGGCTATGTCCTGGTGCCTTCAGTGACCTGAAAGCTTGCCAAAAACATCGCAAGTGGAATTTGAGGCCCCATCCTGGGATCCGAGGGTGGAGAGGGAGGCTCCTGGCCCCATCCAACCTCCCCAAGGATGCTCGAGTCAGCAGGGCGCGATCGCTCGGATGCACATACCTACATAAATACGGAGGTAGGCGGTGGGGAAATGCTAGTGGGGACAACCAGCCTCGCAAAGCCTGGGAAAAGGGTGTTTCTTTCTCTCGTCCCATCCTAGATCTGGGCAGAGATAGGAAGCTGAATTCATAAAGCTGTCCCGTAGCAGGCTAATCCTCTCTGCGTCTTAGAGGCAGGGGCTTTCATGTCCGGTGAGAGGCCTCTAATAAGACCTTCTGGGGCAGGAGCCGATCCCAAAAGGTGGCAGGACTTTACCTTCTGAGTCATGAATCTGCTCGGCTGCTAATGAGATCGGAGGGGCTGAGCATGTTTTGCTGGACTGTTTGCCCTAATGAGTTTAGTGGAGATTGTGTAACGCGTGTTCCGGCTGCGTAGAAAAAGCATCCGGCCCCTATTTCTTCTGAGAACTTGTTACCTCCATCCCAAGCAGGCTCGAAGGCTTTCCTGAGCCTTGTGTTGCCCTGATGTCCCACAGCCTGGTAATTTAGCATCAGCCTAAACGATCTTTTAGAAAAAGGCCAACAAAATCTCCCTTTCTCTTGTGGAAACCTTGTGTTTTGGCTAAAAGCAGAAATTGTGGCTCTCCTCTCTTTGAGCTCACCTGGATGTGCAGGAGAACTGTCACCACAATCCTTAGATGGAGGAACCTGGCTTCCCAGTGCCTTCCTGGGTGGCAACTGGCCATGTTTCCAAACTGGCCCTGCTGAGGGGTGCCAGGAGGGGGGAAAAGCAGACAATGGGTCTGACCCATGGGCTGGAACAAGAACCTGAGCTCAGCTCCAAGCTTGGCTGGCATGGGCTGGAAGAATGTGGCTCTGGTGGCTTTTCACCTGCTGCCCTGACCTGCTGGCCTGGATAAGTTGGGTTTTTTTGTGGTGGTGCTGGTCACAAGCTGGGGATGTGATGCTCTGCAGCCTGGTGGGCATTTCACTCGGTTGGGAGGTGGCCATGACTCAACAGGGACAGCCCCAAGTTTCACCTCAACCCTGTGGAGATGTAGGTTCAGTCTGGTTTGGTTTAGGCTGTGCTTGCTATTTCCTTGTTGATCTATTGCTTTGCTTTCCTGGAACTGGGGAAGCTGGGGAAGGACTTTTTACAAGGGCATGTAGTGATAGGATGAGGGGGAATGGCTTCAAACTGGAAAAGGGGAGATTTAGATTGAACATTAGGAAGAAATTTTTCACTTTGAGGGTGGTGAGGCACTGGAACAGGTTTCCCAGGAGGTTGTTGAGGCCCCGTCCCTGGAGGTGTTCAAGGCCAGGCTGGACGTGGTCTTGGGCAACCTGGTCTAGTGGGAGGTGTCCCTGCCTATGGCGGGGGGGTTGGAACTCGATGATCTTCAAGATCCTTTCCAACCTAAACCATTCTATGATTCTATGAACACAAACAACTGAAAGATGAGGTTCCAAACTCCCTGCTTGGCTTGGAGAAGCCTTGGGAGAAATTATTTTATAGGGGCAGGTTGGTGTTTTATAATGTTTGCAAGTCCCACAGAAATCCCCCAAATTCACTTGACCCCTTTGCTGACCAGGGAAACATTCCTCCATTCCCCACTCATATTGCAGATGGCGGAGGTCACGGATACGGACACTCCTGGTCCTGCAGCTTGTTGCATTGATGAGGCTGTGTCCTTCCCTGTTGTCCCAATGCTCAGGCTGACTTCTTGGGAGGGGAGTGGGGGAGTCTGTCCCCACAGTCCCAGGAGATGTGTCCCATCACAAGGTCTCCTCCTCCAGCTTGTCCACAATGCCCGGCCTGGTGCCATCTCTGTCCTGCTTTCTGTTGGCGCTGCCAAACCTTAAAAACCTGTCGCCTTCTCTGGGCAGAGGTGTCTCTGGGGACATTTTCTTGGGGTCTCCTCCATTTGGTCTGGAGACCTTGTGCTCATTTGAGCTTCCTCATCCCGTAAGCTGCAACCTGGGGGCACCCTGTTCCCATGGGGGCCAGTCACGGCTGCTTTGGGGTATCTCCATTCGCCGCAGCACGTAGGGTGCTGGCACGCTCGAAGGGAAACAAGGGCTCATTTGGGAGCAGTCCCCTAATTTTGCATGTAAGAGGTCAAGGCTGCCGCTCACCCACGTGGTGAGAAATGACTGTGCTTTTGCTGTAGGTCGCAGCGCAAACCTCGGAGAGTGGGACCCACAGCAGGACAGCGGCTCTCAGTGACCATGACTGGAGTTGGGGTAGGAAAGACAGGAGGGGACTGTCACCCCCCAGACCCAATCCTGCATGGGACACACCCCTTAGTATCTCCTTTGAGCACCTGGGCTTTGGGATAATTGCTCTCCTTGCCCAGCTTGAACCTTTCTTGCTTTCTGGCTTCTTCCCACAGGTCCCAAAGCCAAGTGATGGTGTTGCTGGCGGGGCTGCATCCCTCTCTGGAGAGCCTGGGGC
Source organism: Anarhynchus alexandrinus (assembly GCA_008711295.1). Lineage (NCBI taxonomy): Eukaryota > Metazoa > Chordata > Aves > Charadriiformes > Charadriidae > Anarhynchus > Anarhynchus alexandrinus. The sequence continues at coordinate 1,315,265 of VUYV01000187.1, read as the reverse complement.
TTTGGAGATGGATGTGGGGGTCAGCGGTATGAGGGAGGGTGAGAAGAAGGAGCTGAACCCCCTTGTCCCACAGCAGCAAGAGGATGCCCGAGACTCAAAAAGGAAAAAAGAAAGAGAGAAGAAGCGAGAGCAAAGGCAGCAGCAGGAAAAGGGATTGCTGAGAAAAGGAGGGAGCGTGAAGGATGAAGTTGAGGAAAGCCCCAGCCATGGGATGGAGGGCATCGAGGAGGAGGAGGGTGCTGATGGGGACAGGGATCGGGCAGGGGGACAGGGCAGAGCCAAGCGAGGGAGCAGCAGCACCCGGGGACGGGGTGATGGGAGGCAAAAAGGGGAGAGGGGGAAAGCAGAGAAGCACAGGAAGGTGAAAACAGAGGGGGTGGAGAAGGTGGGGAAGAAAAAAACAAAGAAGGAAAAAATGTCTGAAGAGGAGCAAATGCTGGAGAAGATGGATGAGGAAGGAGAGAAAGGAGTGGGAGAGGGACTGGAGGAGAGAGATGGGGTGAGAAAGGAAAGTGAAGATGGGAAAAGAATAAAGGAGGAGGAAGAGGAGGTGGATGAGAAAGGGGACGAAGGATGGGGAGAGACCCGGAGCACAGAGGTTGGGCAGGAGGTGGAGGAGGATGAAGCAGGGACAGGAGATGGGCCAGGGAAAGAGAAAAAGCAGAAAATTAAGGAGAAAAAGCCAAAGGAAGAAACAAAAGAGAAAGGGAAGAAGAGCAAAGAGAAGAGGGAAGAAGAGATGACCCCAGGGAAAAGCCGGAAAAGGAAATCTAAGGAAGAAGGAGAAGAAAAGAACAACAAAAGGCCTAAAACGGAGGGGAAAGAGGAAGAAAAGAAAGAAGAGGCAGAAAACAAATGGAAATGGTAAGTGTGCTGTGTGCCTTTGGCCTGTGAGCAGGTCTAACGCTGATGCAGTTGGGGTTTTAGTTTCATTTCTTAGGCTAAAATGGTGAAAATTCTTTTTTATTACAATTTTTAACTGCTCTGCTGTATTTTCTTAAGCCTTGAACTTGGCACTCTTGGCAGGAGGAAGGGGGGTGAGAGATAACAGGAGGTCCTGAATACATGATAATATTTGTATAATAGGTTTTTTATTCGTGTAACAGAATATACAATATATATTCCTCCTGAAATGGCTTTGCTGGTGCCCAGCCAGGGAAGGGAGATGCTCCTGGCTGGTGGAAGATGATGATCCCCATAACCCTCTGTAATAAATCGGCTTCCAAGACAGCAGGACCCATATCGGGCAGTTGTAGAGGGATATAAAGGGGCTGCAATTTTCTTTTTCCCCCCCTCTTTGCAGCAATTTTTGGATGATCCAGGAAAGCTTTTTGGTAGGAGAGCATTGGGAAAGGGTGTATGAGCGAGGCTGAAAGATGCTGTATTATTTTATTTTTTTTTTGAGGTGGCAGGAAGCGGTGGCTTTAGCCACTTGGTGTCACTCTCTCCCAGAGCACCCCCATATCTGGGGCAGAGAAGGTGCATTTAGGGGGCTGGATGCTTTGGGAACCTGTCACAAACCTGGGCTGTGCAGAGCTGCTAGGGCATTATCCCAGACAGGGATACCCATGGGTGCCTGGACCTTTGGGACAGCTCTTGTGGGGGGCACAGGGTGACATGAAAAGTGGGACTGTGCACCTTTTTTTTGCTAAGTAATTCGTTTTTTGGGGTGCTGCAGCCTGGCAAGGAGGTGAGAGGCCGGTACGTAGCATCAGCTCGATTCGCAGCAGTTTTGCCCCGAAACATGTGCGGGACTACATTTCCCATAAGGCTGCGCTGCCTCGGCACGTGGGGACTGCCACAACCTTGGACTGCTTGGACACCGTGGTGGCTTGTCATGGCGATGCCTTGGGTGGCACCACCACCACTGCCATGCCCCAGCGGGTAGCGAGGTGCCAGGTCAGGATGCTTGGGGTGACCTGGACATCCACCACCAGCCTCGCCGTCTCTCTGGGCGGTCGGTGGCATGTACCGGCGTCTCGCCTCTTCCTTTCTCGGCCGCGGGGTCCATCCCCACCGCCTCACCCCCGTTTGCCTCCGGCCAGATTCGGGGGGCTGCAGCAGGTGAGTGTGGGCAATGCCCCGCCGGGATGTGGAATCGTGTGGGTTTGGGAGGAGAATCGGAGCCCTTCCAGCATCCCACAAATCACCCTTGCAGCTGCCTGTCTCTGAGATGCTTTCAGCCAAGTTTTCTGTAGTGTTTTGATATCTTTATTTATTTTTTGTGTGTTTGTTTAATATCTTTTCTACCCCTTTTTGTTTTCCTGTGCTCTTTGATGCGATGATTGATTTATTCCGCCCCGTTTCCCGCGGGGAGGAGAAAGGTCAGAAATGCTTCCGGGGCACTGCTGAGCAAGAAACATGGGGTTTGTTTGGGTTTGGTTTTTTTTTTTTTTTGCTTCCCCGGGGTGAAACCTTGCTGGGTTTTCCCAGCAATCCTTGTTTTCCCGGTGATGCTGGGGGTTAATGGGCCGGTGTCCGCCTGGCTGGCGCTGAGCCCCGAAGGGTGCGGATCCTTTGCCTGTCCCATGCGCTGCCATCAGCAAACACGTCTCCAGCGGGTTTCTTGTGCCCCTGACCTGGGTTATCTCTCTTTTTTTTTTTAATGTTATTCCTCTGCTCGTCAGGGTGGGTGTTTGCATTATTTTTTTTCATTTTTTTAATTTCAACTTTTTTTAAATCCTTATTTCTCAGCTAAAGCTGGTGGTGACTTTAAAACCCTAATTGCTCTGCAGGGGGGAGAGGTGCTTTAAGGTGTTTATTTGCATTAAGATCGTAGGTATAAGTAGTGTGGGGTAGTGGTCTCTGAGCTATGGAACGCGGTGTGGTGTGAGCTCCTCCTCTGGAGCTTTTTTGGTGTGCTTTTTAAAAAAAAAAAAATAATAATGCTGTGAGATCTGTGGAGGAAAGGGGATGAGTGTTTTCGCCCTCACAGCCTCTTTGGTGAGGACTGAGCAGCCTTTGTGGCTCAGCGGTGGGGTCTCTGTGCCTGTCCCCGTGGATTTGGCCGACCCATCCATCCTTTTGGCCTCCCCTTGCGTTCCTCCATGTCGCTGCGCCGAGCATGTCCCCTTCCTCAAGACACCTTTCCCTGGGTTGCGTTGCAGCCTTCCATGTTTGAAAGCATGGGGAAACTGAGGCAGTAGTGGAGATGACAGGATTTCACCCCGGTTCTGTGGCAACCCCTGCTGCTGACAGAGCATCTTCCTGGTGTGACCGTGGGAGAAGGTTCTGGACCCCAGGGTGGGATGCTCTTGTGAGTCTCTGTGCATCTCTCCCAGGTGGGAAGAGGAGAAGAAAGAAGATGGGGTAAAGTGGACGCAACTGGAGCACCGAGGACCCTACTTCGCCCCCCTCTACGAACCGCTGCCTGACGATGTACAGTTTTATTACGATGGTACGTCCACCTGGTGATGGGGCACGTGGAGTTGTCCTCTGCCTGGCCAAAGAACGGGTACCTTCTCTTGTATGGGGCAGGGGGAAGTATTGCAGACCACAAATTACTAAAGGGCCTAAATATGCTGGAGAGGGTCCAGCAAAGGGCTACAGAGATGATGAGGGGACTGGAGCATCTTTCTGATGAGGAAAGGCTGAGGGACTTGGGGCTTTTTAGTCTGGAGAAGAGAAGACTGTGGGGGATCTTATCAATGCTTATCAATCCTTCAAGGGAGGGTGCCAGGGGAATGAGAACAGTCTTTTTTCAGTGGTGCCCAGTGACAGGACAAGAGGGAACGGGCACAAACTTGAATATAGGAAGTTCCATCTTAACATGAGGAGGGACTTCTCTCCTGTGAGGGTGGCAGAGCACTGGCAGAGGCTGCCCAGAGAGGTGGGGGAGTCTCCCCCTCTGGAGCCATTCCAAACCCGCCTGGACGCCATCCTGTGCCACTGCTGGAGGTGCCCCTGCTCTGGCAAGTGGTGGGACTGGATGATCTCCAGAGGTCTCTTCTGATCCTCACCGTGATACCCTGTTGGATAAAGCCTGAACTGTTGGTTAAAGCTGGAGGGTTTTGCCTGTGGTAGGATTTATGGGGTTATTGCATCCCCTCCATGCAGAGCACCCTGGGACAGGGGGAGGGTTCCTGTGCGGCTGCCTGCAGCTGGTTTTAGGGTGCTGTAATGCAGCCGTGTGTGGATCTGGGACTTGCAACTCTTCTCTCAGCCTCTCCTGGCTGCAGGACATGCAGTGGTGGGGCTGGTCCCTGAGGTTCTTGAGGGGAAGCAATGCATCTTGCTGCTGTTGCCTGAAGTCCTTGTGTACATCTTGTGAAGATGGACTGGAGACANTAATGCAGCCGTGTGTGGATCTGGGACTTGCAACTCTTCTCTCAGCCTCTCCTGGCTGCAGGACATGCAGTGGTGGGGCTGGTCCCTGAGGTTCTTGAGGGGAAGCAATGCATCTTGGTGCTGTTGCCTGAAGTCCTTGTGTACCTCTTGTGAAGATGGACTGGATACAAAAAAAGGAGTAATTTTTTGGCATTAAGATGGGTTTTAGCTTTAGGTCAGCTCATGCATGGTTTCCCCGCAAGCTGTGAAAATGTGATTTTTGCTTCTGAGAGCTGCAGTTTGCCCGTCCCATGGCCTCAGTGACTGACACATCAGTTGCCCTCCAAGACATTGCAGGGTTTAGCTGGGCTGCTCCTAGTTCCTGGTCATGAGTCCCGATATTGTCCCCAGGGCCACCACGCATCACCTGACAGCAACTCAGTGCATCAGTGAAGAGGCTGAGAGACTGTCAGGACAGATCCAGGTTTCTGATGTCCTCCTTGGTTTCCTGCTGGGCTGTTTTCTCCCTGTTCCCTGAACTGTTTTCTGATGGATCGAGGGAAGGAGGCAAGAAGGGCCTTGGGGCTTGATGAAGGGATGCTGGAGATCGGAGGGGACTGCAGTCCCATGGGGTCTTGGTTCTCCTCAGCCCTCTCTCTGAGGCTTCCTATACCTTGTGGGTTTTATTTACAGTAGAAAATAAGAAAAGCCAATTTGGGGAAATGAGGTGCCTGGCAACGCTGTCACCAGAGGGCACTGCTGGGACATCGATAGGGCTGTTGGAGGCTTGTTTTGGCTCTGTAAAGAGGAACCCTGGCAGCTTTATGTGGTCCTGCATAAGGTTTGGACCTTCTCTGTGGCCTCTGAGTTGTTGGAGACCCATCTGGGTGTTGTGTGTATCTAGGCTGGTGGCTTTGGCCTGGGACTTTGGGCAACATTGGCTTGTTTGCTAAAAAGTATCACCATTGCTGGATGAAAAATTGTTTGCGGACAGGCAAGAAGACCAAGTTGGAAGGGACCACAGCTGAGCTGGTGTGTGTAGGTCATTATGGGGCTGCTATAAGGCTGTGTCCCACCTTGCCTTGCAGTTCAGGTGGAGGTCAGGAATCCCAAAAAACAGAGTGCCTGGTGCAGGCAGGATTGAACCATCCCCTGGAGCTCTGCAGGGTGCTTTTCTTGCAGTGCGCCTAGAAAAGCTATTTCAAAGTATTGGTTTCCTTGGAAGGGTCACAGAATCACAGAATGGTCAGGGTTGGAAGGGACCTCTGGAGCTCCCCCAGTCCAAACCCCTGCCAGAGCAGGGGCACCTACAGCAGTTGCACAGGACGGCGTCCAGGCGGGTTTGGAATGGCTCCAGAGTGGGAGACTCCCCCACCTCTCTGGGCAGCCTGTGCCAGTGCTCTGCCACCCTCACAGGAGAGAAGTCCCTCCTCATGTTTAGATGGAACTTCCTATGGTCACGTTTGTGCCCGTTCCCTCTTGTCCTGTCACTGGGCACCACTGAAAAAAGACTGTTCCCATCCCCCTGGCACCCTCCCTTTAAGGATTTATAAGCATTGATAAGATCCCCCACAGTCTTCTCTTCTCCAGACTAAAAAGCCCCAAGTCCCTCAGTCTTTCCTCATCAGAAAGATGCTCCAGTCCCCTCATCATCTTTGTAGCCCTTTGCTGGACCCTCTCCAGCAGTTCCCTGTCCTTCTTGACCCAGGGAGCCCAGAACTGGACACAATACTCCAGATGTGGCCTCCCCAGGGCAGAGTAGAGGGGGAGGATGACCTCCCTCGACCTGCTGGCCACCCTCTTCTTGATGCCCCCCAGGATGCCATTGGCCTTCTTGGCCACCAGGGCACATTGCTGGCTCATGGGCATCCTGTTGTCCCCCAGGACTCCCAAGTCCCTTTCCACAGAGCTGCTCTCCAGGAGGTCAGCCCCCAACCTGTACTGGTGCATGGGGTTATTCCTCCCCAGACGCAGTACCCTACACTTGTTGTTGTTGAATTTCAGAAGGTTCCTCTCCACCCAACTCCCCAGCCTGTCCAGGTCACGCTGTATGGCGGCACAGCCTTCTGGCATGTCAGCCACCCCTCCCAGTTCATTGGCTTCACTGAATTCATTGCTCTAGCCAAAGAGCTCAGGAGATGACATTGCCTTTGCCATCTCCAAGAAATGATCCAAGACCCACTGCACAATCATGCGAGGCTCTTGTGCCTCTATCTATTGCACCGATCTCAGCTTTGTGCTTCCCGTGATTGCTCCATCCGCATGGGAAAGTATTTGAGTTGAAACCTGTTCAAGTGGGATCCTGGCTAGGCAGCATGGTCCTGAAGTGATCGTGGTCAGAAAGCAAAATGTTTGTCTTGTCCTGTGGAGCCATTGATTTGGGACTCATCATGGCACGGTGGCTGCTGAAAGCCCTGTGGCTCAGTGACCTTAACATAAATCAGGATTTCCACTCTCCTGGAAAAGCAAATGAAGCGTGTGATTGCAGATGAGCTGCAGCAGCATCCAGCTGTACCAAGTGCTCTGGGTACTGCTCTGCAGATGAGGCTGTGCCTGGTGCAGGGGTGGGCTGAAGTCTTGCCAGTGTCTGTTCTTACCCCTCGTCCCTGTTTTGGCACTGTGGTGAGCATGGGGACTCGCCAAACAACTGCCTGGGGCTGCAGGGTTGGGCTGTCCCCATAACCGATGCTAAAGGTCCTCTCTCTTCCTAGGCAAACCCCTGAAGCTGAGCTTGGCCACGGAGGAAATTGCCACCTTCTACGCCAAAATGCTTGATCATGAATATACGACCAAGGAGATCTTCCAGAACAACTTCTTCAATGACTGGAGGAAGGTACCTTCCCTGGGAGGGCTTCCTTGCTGTCTGTCCTCTGCATTAAACGTTCAGCATTAAACCGGTCGTCCCCAGGCAGACCCTAGGCTGTGGTGTGGGATGGAAGGGATGAGGTTTCTTTGTGGTTTAGTTCTTTATTTATAATCATATGATCATGAGATTCTAAATTACATGATTGATTTCCTTCCTTCTTGTGGGTTTGGGCTGGGGCTCGCTGTTTGCAGCATCCTTGAAGACTTCACCTTGGTACTTGTGCTCCCTCTGAGTTTTAGAGATGCTACCTCAGAAAGCAGGTGCTGGGTCTTGCGAACAGCTTCACCAATGGTTTGGGGGATGTGTTCTTCTCAAGGGCTAACCTCGTGGTCCCATGGCACCACAGCTCAGTCCCCAAATAACAGCTAGACCCCTACTAGGGCAAGTTGATGTGCTCCCAGATACCTTTAGTGTTGCTTCTGCAGTCCCTGCAGGCTGCTTGCAGTCATGCTTGGGGACCGCTTGTTTCCACAGCAGAGGTTAGAGGTTGCTCCACCCCAGAGCTGGCTGCGTTTCGCTTCTCTGTGGGTATAGGCTCAAGTGTCCAGAGGCAGCCTGGCCTCCTGCCATGGCAGCTTTGTCCGCCCTTGGGTGGATATGGCTAGGATAGCTGGGGGTGGTTGCTTTTTTCTGATATTTTTCTGAAGAACTGGCATGTGGGTCTCTATTTCACTCTAATTTTTCACTTTGAGGGTGGTGAGGCACTGGAACAGGTTGCCCAGAGAAGCTGTGGAAGGTCCATCCCTGGAGGTGTTCAAGGCCAGGTTGGACGGGGCTTGGAGCAACCTGGTCTGGTGGGAGGTGTCCCTGCCCATGGCAGGGGGGCTGGAACTGGATGATCTTTAAGGTCCTTTCCAACCTAAACCATTTGATGATTCTATGATTTCCTTTTCTGTGAAAGAGGGGGATAGGCAGCAGCTCTGCACAGAGTTGGTTTTGCCTCCTGGCTTTACCCAGCCCCTCTCATCTCTTGCTCAGGAGATGACCTCACAGGAGCAGAAGATAATCAAGGACCTGGACAAGTGTGACTTCAGAGAGATCCACAAGTACTTTGTGGACAAAAGTGAGGCACGGAAAGCACTCCCCAAAGAGGAGAAGCAGGTGAGGACTGTTTTCAATAACATCTGGGACTGGCTGATATGGTTTTGGACCAGATTGGGGCATTTTGGCTCCTTGTTGTCCTGTTTCCCTGACATGGAACTTCTTTGGCTTTTGGACCAGCTCTCTCCATCACTCCCCTCCTCATTAAGTTTATCTGCAGTTGCTGCATGTTTCATGGCTTTGCAAGGTACTAGTCATCCTTGGACCATGGTTTGGGGTCCTGTCCTGTCCAGAGGATGGTGGACCTTGCTAAGGGGCTGGTGGTGTACGGGCTTGTTCTATCAGTATATCGTACTGGGACAGCATCGCTGTCAGGGTTTGCAAAGTGGGTGGAGATGGACCATTTGTTGGGAGTGGGTTTTGACCCATGGCTCACCTCTTCATCCAACCATTTGAGTTCTGCCTTTCCAGCCTTGCTTTCTCCAGGGAAGCGAGGGTAGCGATAGGCAGGCACGAGTCGTGGGGTTTTGGTTTTATCCTGTGGGATGATGGTGGCATGGTGCTCGTTTCAGAAACTGAAGGAGGAGGCAGATAAGATCCAGGAGGAGTATGGGTACTGCATCCTTGATGGGCACCGGGAGAAGATAGGCAACTTCAAAACTGAGCCGCCAGGGCTTTTCCGTGGCCGTGGTGACCACCCCAAAATGGGCATGCTGAAGAAGAGGATCATGCCAGAAGATGTTATCATCAACTGCAGCAAGTGAGTTGCCACGGGAAGAGCTCAGCTTGTGGGGCTGCTTTTGGGACTGGGGTAAACCGCACACCTCCTCCACCTGGAGCTGCTGTGGGGTTTTGCTGTCTCCTACAATCACTGCTTTGCACACGCTGAGGCTTGGACTCACTGGAGCCCTTCTGTCATCTTCTGGTCACCTTCAGATGTTGTCTTTGCAGTTAGAGCTGACTCTTAGTTTCTCTGTGGATGTACAGTGGCCAGGAAGCTGGTCAGCAGCTCCCATCTCTCACCGGTGCCCACAATGTTCACCCAACATCAACTTGCAAACACTGCAGTGCTCCTATGGCCTTCTTGAAGAAGGGACAAGTCTGTACTCTTTCTCCTGTGCTCCTCTTCCAAACGAGCCATTCCTCCTCATTTTATGGCTCCCTTGTGCTGGCTGGAAGCATCAGGATACTCACTGGAGGGAGGAAAAGCAGTGATTGGGCTAAAAGTGTTTGCCCTCTAAGTTACATGAGTTGGATTGGTCTTAAACCACCCATATGAAGATCTTGTGGCCTTGATTCAAAACACTCCCCACCAGCCCAGCAAGTTCTCCTGTTGTCCCCAGCATCCAAACGATAAAGACCTGATCGTGTTGTGGAGCAATTTTTGGGTGGGCTGTATGTTTTCTGTAAGTAATACTGCAAAGTGGTGACCATCCTTGGCTCACTGTGAGGAAGCAGTTGAGCTGATGACCTCTTCTTTGTGGTCTGAGGGCTGTAACCCTGCTCTGCCCACAGGGACTCGAAGATCCCCGAGCCACCGGAAGGGCACAAGTGGAAGGAGGTGCGCTTCGACAACACGGTGACCTGGCTGGCCTCATGGACAGAAAACATCCAGAACACTTTGAAGTACATCATGCTGAACCCCAGCTCCAAGCTGAAGGTTGGAGTGATGCTGCTGTTGAGGCAGAGCTGTTGTTTACTGGGCCACCAGCTTTTTGCCGGGTGGAAAGATCAGGGGAAAGCAGAGATGTGACACATCAACCAAAATGTGCCCTTTTTTTTCCTCCCTCCACAAAAGGGGGCGAACTAAACTAATTGGTGTGCTGTTGGGTGGTGAGGGGAAAAGAACAGAGATGATTGTTAAGCATCAAGTTTGTTCCAGGGAATGGATTACTACTGGCAGAGCCATCCTGGCGCTCACGTGTGTCATGGGAAAGCTGTTGAAAGCCAGACAGGGGCTGAGTGGGTCCACAGGGACCAGAGTTTATGGGGTTGACTCCATTTATGCCAGTAAACAGAGGGTAGGGGGAGGTGGGATCACCATCTGTAGCACCATGGGAGGGAGGGAGTGAATACTGTGGGGAGGAAAAGATGATGTTGTGATAGGATGAGGGGGAATGGTTTTAAACTGGAAGAGGGCAGGTTTAGATTAAACATTAGGAAGAAATTTTTTACTTTGAGGGTTGTAAGGCACTGGAACAGGTTGCCCAGAGAGGTTGTTGAGGCCCCGTTCCTGGAGGTGTTCAAGGCCAGGCTGGACATGGCCTTGGGCAACCTGGTCTAGTGAGAGGTGTCCTTGCCTGTGGCAGGGGTGTTGGAACTCGATGATCTTCAAGGTCCTTTCCAACTCTAAACCATTCTATGCTATTTCCAGTCCTCCATGCAAATAAGGACGCCGCATGCAAGTTGGGCCAGTGCGTTGTGTCAGTCCATGTTAGTGGTGTCCAAGCAGCAGCGGCCATGGCCGTGCAGCGCTGGGACCACTTGGCTCCTCGCTCGCCGTGTGCTGGCTGGTGGAGGAAACCTCCAGACTATGAGCAGCTCAGACTTGGCCAGGATCCCAGCTCTAGCACAGCCAGCAGAGGGCACAGAAACCCTAGATGAGCTGGTTCTGCTCTTATTTTTCCACTTCACAGATTTACGATTTTTTTTTTTTTCTCAAGAAAACAATGGGGTTTGAGCAGTATTTAGATGCTGGAGGCGTTCCCAGAACGGGGGCTGACTGGTAAGGGCAGAAGGAAGATGGGGCACTGGGTTTTAGCCTCTCTTTCCAGGGGGAGAAAGACTGGCAGAAGTATGAGGTAGCCCGGCGCTTAAAGGATGTTGTCCACAAAATCCGTGCTCAGTACCGAGCTGACTGGAAGTCCAAGGAGATGAAGAAGCGGCAAAGAGCAGTGGCCCTCTATTTCATTGATAAGGTATCTGTAGCCTCACTCTGGCCCCCAGGTGCCCCATCCCTGGTGAGGTTTGGGCTTAGCTTACCTGATCCACCCCACCCTGTAGGTTTTATTTTGGTGTCTGCTGGTTGTACTAGCCAGGGTTGTTCCTCATGAGGCATCTGGCAGTGATCACGGAGGATGGTGACTCCTACTATCTGCTGATGCTTGTGTTGAGGGTGCAGTTGGGTGGCAGTGCAGGACCTGTACTGTCCTTCTTGGACTTTGCCCGCATTTGTGTCTCTGCGTGATGGCAAAGGCCCCTCTGGAGAGCCGGATAACTTTATTCTGGGGGGATATTTTAGGGTTTCTTAGAGCAGTGAAATAATCTCCTGGTGGAAGCAGTCACTGCTTGGTTTCCACCAAGGTCCCAGTAGCCATTCAGTGAGGCACTGTCCTGAGGAAGCTTTCTTTTTTTCCCCTCCTGGTGTCCACATCCACTTTAATAACCTTGGAAAGGGGATATGAGGTGGGCTGGGATGGATGACTCGCTGTCTCCTTTCAGCTGGCCCTGCGAGCCGGCAATGAGAAGGAGGAAGGGGAGACTGCAGACACCGTTGGCTGCTGCTCCCTGCGCGTGGAGCATATCAAACTGCACCCCAAGCTGGATGGGCAGGAGCACGTGGTGGAGTTCGACTTCCTTGGGAAGGACTCAATCCGTTACTACAACAAAGTGTCGGTGGAGAAGCCGGTAAGTGGGGCAGAAATGGAGGGAGCGGCTGGCATGGCAATTTGGTGCTGGGTTAGCTGGGTGGCTCAGTTCACTCCATGGTCATCAGTCCCAAATCTGCATCCAAAGCCTGTTGCAAAGATGCCTCCTGTGCTTGATGCCACCATGTCCACTGCCATGCAGCCACGTGCATGAGATGCAGTAGTCCTGGGTGATGAGGACACACGCGTGCTGACCCTGCCCTGGGGAAGGGGGAGAAACTTTGGGGTAGGGCTCTCAAGGTTGTTCTAGCCCATGAACCATGAGAGAGAAATCCTGCCTCCTGCTGGAGCATCCTCTGTTGACTGGTGGGTGTTAGGACTTGAACTGTCCTCATTGATATTTTATTTTTTGCTTTGCCTATGAGATGATAATTTTAATGATGTTTGTGGGGAAACTGGAGTTCTAGGGGCAGCAGAGATGGGGGGGTGGAAAAACAGTCTGTGGCACCAGTGGCTTTGAGGTCCCAGTGGCAGCTCTTGAAGCTGAGAGGGTTGGTGGTGTGTAGTACACATCCTACCATGAGTCTGAATCAGAGTCTATCTGGATGAGGTGGCAGACAGAAATGAGGGAGATGTCTGGGAGTGATTGGCTCCTTGTCCCTGACCAGGCCCATCTCTTCTTCCTCTTTAGGTGTTCAAGAACCTGCAGCTGTTCATGAAGAACAAGGACCCAGCAGATGACCTCTTTGACAGGCTCAATGTGAGTTGTCACTTCTAAGCTTTTGAAACAGCACTGGTGGCCCAGAGGGAGTAGAAGCCAACCTGGGACCCCCCTGTCCAATCTGCAGGCTCTCAGGCTGTGGTGCTGCATCGGTGTTAGCCCTTACACTGGTTTTAGCTGTCTCTCCTCCCAAGACACCACTGTAACTGTTTGAACATCCTGTTGGGATGCTGTGATATTTTTTTTTTCCATCCTCTTCCTGCACTGGTAGCATCTCTGCTTCTCTGAACGCAGGCTTGGCTGCCTGCCTGCGCCCACGAGTAACCCGCGTCCCTGCTAAGGAGGTGGCTTTCTGCTCCTTCCCTCCTCTAACTCATCTGCTTGGGCTTTTTTTAGCCTGGGAAGATCTGCCCACGCACACGTTGCTCGGGGCATTGCTGGAGGTGTCAAACCCTCAGCTGTTTGACGCTTTCACGCCTCGCCGGGGCTCGGCAGAAGTGTGAGAGGCTGGTGGAGCACAGAGATGCTGGAGAAATGTACTTCAGCCTTCCCTCCCGAGCTACTCCCCTGCAAAAACCTCCTCCCTTCTCTTCCTCAATATGGGATATGGGGTGCTGCCACCCATGTTCCCTCTACCTGCATCCCCTACAAAGCCACTTGCCCATCTTGCCTCTGAAGAGGCTGCTCCTCTCTGGTTATATAGGATTTACCTGTGATAGGCTTTCTTGGTACAATTGAGGCTTCCTCCAAACCCCAGGTGATTCTTCTTAGCATCTTCTGTCTCCAGTCCAACTGCAGCCCCGTGCGCTCTGTAGAACAGGCATATCAGATGTGATACATGTGAGATGTGATATTGGATGCGGGATGTCCTCTTGAACATAGATGGGCAGAAATTGCTGACTTCCAGAGAAATTCCTTGTGGGTTTAGGTGGAATTTGTGACAGTTTTTGGTAGATGAGAGCCTGACCCAACAAGTAGAACTGCAAGCTACAAGGGACTTAATGCCTAATTTGAGTGCTTAGGCAGAAAAGAGTTGAAAAGTGAGTGCTTTATTGTCCTGGCTTTTGCTTGTTCTTTCTTCCTTCTCCTTCCACAACTTTGTCCTATCTTTCTTCCTCCAGACATCCATCTTGAACAGACACCTCCAGAGCCTGATGGATGGTTTGACTGCCAAAGTGTTCAGGACCTACAATGCCTCCATCACCCTACAGGAGCAGCTGAAGGCACTAACTAACTGTGAGTTACTAACAGTGTTTGTGGTATCACTGGCTGCATTGTGTGATCAGTGGGCTCAGCAGTGTCCATCCATTGCCCTGGGGTCCCTAGAACTGCCTGCCCTTCCTTGGCAGGTCACGTACCACGTTGTAGGGTGATATATAACTTATGGGCCCATGCAACAGGTTGGCAACCGTGGAATCATAGAATGGAATAGAATGGTTTGGGCTGGAAGGGACCTTTAGAGGTCATCTAGTGCAACCCCCTGCTGTGAGCAGGAATATCTTCAACTAGATCAGGTTGCTCAGAGCCCTGTCCAACTTGACCTGGAATGTGTCCAGGGATGGGGCACCTACCAGCTCTCTGGGCAACCTGGGCCACTGTTTTACCACCTTTATTCTAAAAATTTTCCTCCTTGTATCTAGTCTAAATCTTCCCTCATTTAGTTTAACGCCGTTACCCCTTGTCCTATCGCAACAGGCCCTGCTAAAAAGTTTGTCCCCATCTTTCCTGTAGGCCCCCTTTAAGTACCGAAGGCTGCATGCTAAGTGAGAAGTAGTTACCTGCTCAGTGATAGTCTGACTAAGTGATAGCTGAGATGGGAGTATTTTTTTTTCCCCTCCTTCCTCGCATTGCTGGTTGGTTACATTATTTTTCCCTTCCTTGGATACGTGAGTGATGAGGCACAATCAGATTGTGTTACTCACCGATTTCTACAACCAGTGTTGCTCTCCTCTGAGAAAGGATGGGAAAGGCAAACAACTTAGGGTTGTTCTGGTCTGTTCCCTGCCTTCCCCCGCTCCCAGAAAGGAGCCATAGTGATGCTTCCATTTATTTCCAGCTGAAGACAACGTTGCGGGAAAGCTCCTCTCCTACAACCGAGCTAACCGAGCTGTGGCTATCCTGTGCAACCATCAGAGGTCTACACCAAAAAGCTTTGAGAAGTCAATGCAAAACCTCCAGGCCAAGGTGAGACAGACCAAACTGAGAGCCACCAGACTTGATATCACCTCTGATCTATTAATTTTTTGGGGGGGTGGTGGGAAAGCAGGAATATGGGCAGAATAGATAGATTTTTAGATTGGATATTAGGAAAAAGTTCTTCACCGAAAGTGTTATCAAACATTGGAAGAGGCTGCCCAGGGAAGTGGTGGAGTCACCATCCCTGGAGGTATTGAAAAGACACGTAGATGTGGTGTTGAGGGACATGGGTTAGTGGTGGTTTTGGCAGTGTTAGGTTGATGGTTGGACTCCATGATCTTAAAGGGCCCTTCCAACCTAGATGGTTCTATGATTCTATGAATAACCTGATGTGCCTAAAGGAGATCGCGTTGATCAAGCTTGGCAGGGAATGAACCAGGAATAGTGGCTTTTTTTAAATCTGTAGAGACACATCAGCAACCCAGGGGTGGAGAGGGATGGGGTAAGCTCAAATGCTGGGTGAAGCATACTTGGCACAGAGTTCAGGGCTGTTGTGGGTTTTTTTTTCATGACTTGGTGTCTTCAAACCAAGCTGGGTGCCTTTTGTGATGGCACAGCTTCAACACAGTTGGCTTGGGACCAGGGAAACTGGTTTTCCCCTCTGGCTGTTTGCAAGAGGACCAGCTGAAATTTCATGGGTCTGCTAGGGAAATGCTTCAAACTACTACTTTTAATTGTCCTCAGCTTTTGTTCACACTCTGCTGGGACTCTGTAGAGGGCTCCAGTGCTGTCACGAGCCAGTCGGTCTCCAGCAGTTGCACAAGATGAACGGATAAGAGCTGCAAGTGTTTCTGGCATCTGTGCCGTAAGGATTTTTTGCAAGATGCTAAGAAATGCTTGAGCTCCAGCAGCATCTGCAGTAAGGCTGGTGAGAAATTGAGGAGCAGTGTGGCAAAGGAAAGGGCAAAAGGGAGGCAGCTGAAACCTCCAGGGAGGACAGGAGCATGGGCTGACTTTATATTTACCTTCCCAGATCGATGCCAAGAAGCAACAGGTGGAGGAAGCTCAGCAAGAGCTAAAAAAAGCTGAAGATGAGTTTGAAGACTCAAAAGATGCCAAAGCAGAAGCGTGAGTGACTCCTCCTTACAATCCTCTTTGGCAGAGGGATCTCTGCAGAGGGCCTGCAGATGGGGACAGTGTGGTCCAACACCCTACGTGCAGCTCATCAGAACAGAAATTGGGTATCGGTTGCCTCTTGTCCCATGGCAGCCTGGCAGATGAGTGGAGGTCTTGTGGAAGGTTCCTTGCAACAGTAGGATTGCAAAGAGCTCCTCCAGGGGGATTTCTTTGCGATAGGGCACACCTCACTGAATACTGACACTTCAATCCTTGGAGTTATCCCACAAATCATAGAATCAGAGAATGGTTTAGGTTGGAAGGGACCTTGAAGATCATCCAGTTCCAACCCCCCTGCCATAGGCAGGGACACCTCCCACTAGATCAAGTTGCTCAAAGCCCATGCAGCATGGCCTTAAACACCTCCAAGGTTAGAGCTTCCACAACTTCTCTGGGCAACCTGGGCTAGTGTCTCACCACCATCACAGTGAGAAATTTCTTCCTAATATCTAATCTAAATCTCCCCTCTTCCAGTTTAAAGCTATTCCCACTCGTCCTATCACTACAAAGCCTTGTAGGACTTTTTAGTCCTTCCACAGCTCTCCTGTAGCCCCACTTTAGGTACTGGAAGGCTGCAATAAGGTCTCCCCAGAGCCTTCTCTTCTCCAGGCTGAACAGCCCCAACTCTCTCAGCCTGAAATGGCAAATGCGGTGGTGCAAGGGATGCCTCACTTGAGGTTGGAGCTGGGGATACGCAGACTGGCCTTGATGTATTGTTTTTCTTGTGGGACACTTAAGTGGTGGATTGGGGCCTCTCTGATCTCTGCAGTAGTCATTGCATGGGGTCTGTCCAAATTTGCTCCCCGTCCCAGACCCAAAATGTGACTTGCTGCCCAGAGATGTGAGGGAACTGGAGGAGACAAATGAGGCATTTATTTTATGTTCTACTCTGAGGTTTCTTGTTTTCTGTTCATGCCTTATGTTGGTGAGGTGCAGAGCAGGTTATCAGAGGTGGTCGTTACTCATGGAGCCTGGACGTGAGGGAGATGGTCTTTGCTGCATGCTGGCTTTTGTGCTACACCAACCTGCGTGCTAATAACATTCTTATAAAAGTGTCTTCTCACATCGACGTACTTGAGAAATAGGTTAGTGCTGAATGGCATCTTTGTCTCTGCCATTCTGGAGTATTTCTAGGCTCAGGCCTTGTAGGACTTCAGGTGAGTGTAGAGACTACTCTGAACTGAAGCTCATTGGTTTCCCGTCATGCTCCCAGGCAACAGCAGACCGGGATAACTGCTCTGTGTTTTATTTCTGCTGCTTCTTTTCCCCTGTGACATGCTGTCTGTGTTGCTCTTCCTCTGCCCTCAGCAACGTGGAGAAGAAAAAGAAGCTGTTGAAGAGGCTAGAAGAGCAGCTGGCCAAGTTGAACGTCCAGGCCACGGATAAGGAGGAGAACAAGCAGATAGCTCTGGGCACGTCCAAGCTGAACTACCTGGACCCCAGGATTAGCATAGCTTGGTAAGAATTGGGCATGTTAGAGAATCATAGAATGGTCTGGGTTGGAAGGGACCTTGAAGATCATCTAGTTCCAACCCCCCTGCCATGGGCAGGGACACCTCCCACTAGACCAGGTTGCTCAAAGCCCCATCCAGCCTGGCCTTGAACACCTCCAGGGATGGGGCAGATGCTCCTCTAGAGATGTGCAGATCACCCAGCACTGCCTCAGGAGGGGGATAAACACACACCTGAGCCTTTGGGCGAAAGGAATAAACTTTGTTTCTGCCCAGAGAAACCTGCCTAAGACCTGGAGGTGTTGGTGGAAGCCAGCAAAATCCAAAGCTGAAGCTTCCCTTGCTGCAGATAACTGTTTGCAGGATGTTCCTTCTGGGTTTAGGGCAAGAAGGGGTCATTTGCATGTCTTTATCAGCAGTGGCACAAAGCTAATTTGTTAAGGAGCTTGGGGCTAAGGAGTTCACATGGGTGAAAGATGCTGCACCCTGAGCGGAGAGGACCGCTGTGGTGGGAGCGGAGCGGGATGGGTAGCACATCCCCACTGCTGCCTTGTGGTTTGTACAGGTGCAAGAAGTTCGGCGTGCCCATCGAGAAGATCTACAACAAGACACAGAGGGAGAAGTTCGCCTGGGCGATCGACATGGCCGACGAGGACTTTGAGTTCTGAGGCAGTGCCTTTCGCGTTATGCCGTGCTTCTTTGGTGCTGTTGGAAGGATTTTTATTTCTTTTTTTTTTACATGCTGCTGCCGTTGTTGCAGGGGTGGGGCTGGGAGGTTTTCTAGTGTTTAATACAGGTATTTTGTGCCTTTTTTTTTGTATACAAAAGAGAACACCCGGTTTCTAGTTGAAACAGGTACTGCTGACTTGTGACACTCATCCTGACTGCAGTGACTTTGAAGTGAACTTTTAATTCCTCTTCAGAGCTGCCAAGCGCTTTGGATCTTTTCTTTCCTCCTCCGGAGTCTGGGAAGCAGGTTGAATGAGAACCTTAATTGTGCTGATAAACAAGATTAGATCTAATCCTATCTCCTTGATGTAGTGGAGCTGTGCTGCCCTTTTCAGACTCTCTGAATTGGCTTGATGGGGAAACACAAGGCAATAACAGCGCGGAAATGGGCAGCTGCAGTAGAAGACCCGGGCTCGGGTCAGGGATGCACTGGGAGGAAGGGAGGGGGGGGCAAAAAAATAATCTCAGGGTTTTACATGTTCAGGGTATTTTGTGCCCTTTCGCCTCCAGGAGAGGAGAAAATTGTGCAATTGCACAAACCAAAATGGAAAAATGTTGTGGGAGGGAGTGAATGTCCTGGCAGGAGGGAGGGGGGGAAGATGATGGATTAAAAAGCATGTTTCACACTGGAGGGCTGGAATTCACCTTGGCATGAGCGAAGTGTGTTTTAATCACCCCTATGTGGTTAAACCTTGGTCTGGGAGAGGACACCTCATTCGGGTCATACTTTTTTTTTTTTTTCCCCCCCTACATGCCTTGCTTGACTCTGGCTCTGCTCACTGGATCCGTAGCAGAAACTAAACTGCCCAGCCCCAGGTTTAGCGTTTGGGAAAGGACGATGTCAGCTGTGGGGCTGGACCAGAGCCCGGTGGGATGTGAGCGTGCTGGGGAACGGTACCGGCCTTGCTGGAGCTGTGCCTGAGTGGGATGAATGATGGCTTCGTCATCGGGCTGCGTCCCTCCCCGCTCTGCTCCCACTGGGCATGGAGCAGGCAGGGATGGATAGGATGGAAAGAAAAAAGTGGTATCAGCATGTACCTGGCAAGAGTTAGCCTATATATCGGTGAGTCTCAGGTGTAAGCGAGCTATTGCATTGGCAGCAAAGCCTTCTTGGCATCTCAGGGCTGATGTTCAGGTCGCTGTAGTCCAAAGCTCTCGGTGCTTCCCGTGTGTTCGTTGACAGCCGCTTGTTCTCGTGTTTAAACTCCTGCTATTTTGGTTGGAAGTCAGGTACTTGAGATGTGTTTCATTAAAACTGGAAGGGGAGGTGTGTTGTTTTTTCTTTTTCTGAGTATCGGTGACTGCAACTCATCCAGGACGCGGTTCTGCTGCCAGCTGATGTGCAGAGGTCTGAGCCAGGGCTCAGCCTCTATAATGGGGTCTGCGTACGCTCGGTTGGCGGCAAAGGATTAGGCTTGATGGGAAATCCTTTGCCTTCAAGCAAAGAGCCTGCCTGCACATCTCAAAAACCATTTGTGCTTGGTCCCCGAGGGCTCGTAGGCAAAACCGAGCCACCAAAATGGAATTGCTGCAGGGTAGCAGAGTCGTGACGAACGGGAAGGGGAAACGCAGGGGCGAAGCCAACACTGTTTGATCTCGGAGTCGCACTGGGGGTGTGCTCCACCGCTTGGCTGAGATGTGGCAGCTCGTGACACTCTAACCGGCCTGTTTCCGCAAGGCTCCAAGAGCTCACGTTGGTTTTAATGAGCCAACTGACTCTTAAAAGAGGGCTCTAAATCAGTCTTGAACAGTGGTGAGATTTATTTTTTTCTGGCAAAGGTAGACCAGTTATCAGCTGCACAAGCACCGGGTGGGAGCTGCCAAGCGTGCCTTGACCCCCTGCGTTGGATTTGTGCCTGTGAAAGAGGTGTAACCAGTTTGGTCCCAATGGATGGAGATGTGATTTATTTATTATTTTTTTTCTGCCCACCCTGCTGAATGCTTTTCCGGCTTTCAAAAAAGTTTAAAGTGAATATTTGCCCCTAATTGTGGTGGAAAGTTTGTTCCCTCCCAAGTAAGGGAGTAATTCTAGCCAAGTCCTTAGGGGAACAGTGCTCCTGTTTGCCAGAAAAAAGGAGCAAAATGCAATTTGATAAGCACTGTGGCTTCTTCCATTGAACCAATAGTTTTGAGGTTGTGGGTTTGTCTTTTTTTTTCAGTATTTCCTAGAGGAAAAAGTCTCTTTAGTACCATATGAGAGAAAGGAGCTGCATTATAAGAGCAGCTGCAGCAGTTTGAACAGCTGCTGGGGGAGCAGTGGAAAAATCACCCCAGAAAGCAAATCCTACTGCAGCTTTTGGGGGGGAAATGAGTAACGTGGTCCTTGGCCTCTTCTCCAGCAGGTTCTTGTCCGTGCTGTGATCCTCTGCTGGGTTAATGGGGTGGAAAGGCTGGCTAATTGCTGTCCCACATGGTCCTCTCCATCCTCAGCCTGTTTTTGCTGGGGTGGTGGATCCACAAGGTGGGTGCTGGCAATATTTCATGCTTACAGGGCCGTGCTTTCCTCAACAGCTCTCCTGTCTCTATCAAAGCATCCTACTTCTTTCCAAAAGGTCATGCTTGGAGCAAAATCGAGGTGGTTCAGCTCCAGTGAGAGCTCAGCTAATGGAACTGGAGGCTTTGTGTTTGCCTCTTGTGCTGCAGCAGACAAGGAGGACCAGGCTGGCAGATGGGCTCTGTGCAGTACTGAAGGACACAGCCACAATATTGTGTAGGTTGGAAGGGACCTTTAAGATCATGGAGTCCAACCATCAACCTAACACTACCAAAACCACCACTAAACCATGTCCCTGTGCACCATGTCTGCTTGTCTTTTCAATACCTCCAGGGATGGTGACTCAACCACTTCCCTGGGCAGCCTCTTCCAATGTTTGATAATGCTTTTCGGTGAAGAAATTTTTCCTAATATCCAATCTAAACCTCCCTTGGTGCAACTTGAGGCCAATTCCTCTTGTCGCTTGTTACTTGGGAGAAGAGACCAATCCACACCTCACTACCGCCTCCTTTCAGGTAGTTGTAGGGAGTGATGAGGTCTCCCCTCAGCCTCCTTTTCTCCAGGCTGAACAGCCCCAATTCCCTCAGCCGCTCCTCATAAGACTTGTTCTCCAGACCCCTCACCAGCTTTGTTGTCCTTCTCTGGACCCACTCCAGCACCTCCATGTCTCTTTTGTAGTGAGAGGCCCAAAACTGAACACAGTACTCGAGGTGCGGCCTCACCAGTGCCACGTACAGGGGAACAATCATAGAATCATAGAATGGTTTAAGTTGGAAAGGACCTTGAAGATCGAGTGCTCTGGTTGTCAGGGCTGCAAAGACCTGCCAGTGTCAGCTAAATACTAATTGTTGGCTATTCTCCAGGAGCTTAAATGAAGCATCCTTTCCCCAAAGGGTGTTCCTGTTGTCTGCATTGCTCTGTAAACCGGTTCTATGGGGCTTGAGCATTTCTGTCAAAAAGCTCAGTGAAACCAAGGCTAGAAATCCAAGTGCATGGGAGGTGTGAAGCAAAAGCAAGGTGGAGAGTTCTTGTGCTTTGCCAGGTATCAAATAACCCATACTGGGGTGAGTAATGCAATGTGTTTGGAACAGCTAAGCTTTAAAGAGAGGCTGATAAGTCTGGGGAGTGTCCTCCTGGCCCTTAGCCACGAGCAAGGGAGATACAGGTTGGAGAAGTTGAGCTACTCGCTGTTGACATCATGGTGGCACGAAGCAGCAATCTGTCCTAATGCCCAGTCTGACAGGGATTTTCCACTGCTCAGGACCCTGTGGAGCAGGATCACAGACACCTCTGAGAGTAGGACCCCTCTTCCAGCCCAACGGTTTGGGGTTATTTGGTGACTCCAAGCAATAATGGCACACTCAGATGAATTCTACCAACTTTGGACCTTATGGGGATGTTTTCAACTCAGCTTCTCCAACAAAGTTCCTTTTCTGTGGGCACATAAAAGTCTGTGCTTTGATGCCTAAGACACTTGGTAGCCCAAAGTCAAGACACTAGCATTTTTGTCGGTATTTGTCTAGTGACATGCAAAGCCAAAAGTTTAGCATTTTTCCTTTGCAATTACATCCTTTTTGTGTGTGTGTTTTAAAGAAAAAAAAATGCAAAAAGGGAAGATCTGGTTTCAGGCAAAACCAGAAGTGGTACCTTCCGCTGTAACTTTTCTGGTTACTAATGTGCTTTTTGTAAAAGCCTGTTGTTCATATTGGTTGGGAGAGGACCTCAAGGCAAATTTACCAGGAACAAAGCTGACTGCTCACTCTCATGCTGGGATAGGACGGGCTTAGGGCTGCTGTAGATACATAATGATGCTTAAAAAACCCGAACCTTCTGGGGGCTGGAGAGTTTGTCTCCCTGCCTGCAGGCTGCGTATGTCCTGCACTGTGTGATGGCACAAGGACAGCTCTGATACTGCTTGATAGGATAAACCTCTGGGTGGTAGGAGGTAGTGAGGAGTTCCTCTTGTCTTTGTTTTGGCATCTGCTGCCCATGCCCAGCCTTTTCGCAGAAATGCTGAGGTTGGGAAGGTCTCTGAAGGGCTTGAGTCCAGCCTCCTGCTCAAAGTAGGGCAAACTTTGATTGGGTTGCTCAAGGTCTTTTCTGGCTAAATTTCAGTATCTCCAGGGAGGGAGATTCCTCCACCATATCTCAGGGTTTGGCAATTAATCACTGCCCCAGCAAACCTTTTTTTTTTCCTTATATCTGGTTGGAATTTCCCTTGTTGCGTCTTGTAGCCAGCTGCTTGTCCTTTCTCTATGCGTGTCCAAGGAGAGTCTGAATCTGGCCTCTCGATAGCCACCCTCCATTAAATAGCTGAAGACAGCAACTTGATCCCCCTTAGCCTGCTCCCCTCCAGCCTGCTCTGCTGCATGGGGGCATTCAGCCCCACATCTGGGACTTTGCTGAACTTCATGAGCTTCTCTGAACTTCACCTTCTACCAAAGACCAGCCTGCTCAGCCTCGGAGCGATGTGGTAGGAGCTTGTGGCTGAAGAACCTAGGACCATCTCAATCTACAGCTTGGGGGTGGGTAAGAGCAATATCTCTCCTGTGTAGGAAGTTGTTTGAGCAGCTGAAGGCTCTGGTGGGACTCTGTCCCTGCCTGTTGCTTCTGCATCTTCACAGAATCATAGAATGGTTTAGGTTGGAAGGGATCTTGAAGATCATGGAGTTCTAATCCCCCTGCCATGGGCAGGGACACCTCCCACCAGACCAGGTTCCTCAAAGCCCCATCCAACCTGGCCTTGAACACCTCCAGGGATGGGGCAGCCACAACTTCTCTGGGCAACCTGTTCCAGTGCCATCTCTCATCTTTCATCCTGGAGTGATGGGGAATATAAAGCCTGCATGTTGGCATCTTTTGCAGACATTAAAGCCCTTGGACTGAGCTGTGCTCATCAGAAACCTCCCCACGTCGTGCTTTCTCCTGGGGATGAGTCAAGCTCTTGATGCGCAGCCAACAGATTATTGATCCTCGTTGATGGAAAAAAAGCACATCGGCCTCCTGTTTCCCAGAGCTGCTTTCCATCATGGTGGGGGCTGGCGGTGGGGTGGGCAGCACTGCTCCCCTGCCCATCGGGGCTGCGTGGAGTGGAGAAAGGGGTCCTGGCGGGGGATCTGAGGAAGGGCACTCATCAAAGCTGCTTAGCTGCTCTTTCATCTGCTTAATGACAGGGCCTTTGCTCGCCCGTAGGTGGTTCGGAGAGATGGGCTTTTGGCTGATTCATCTTAATTGGTGCAGAGAGGGAAGTGGGTGTGATGAAAACTCCTCAGCGAGGAGCACTTGCTGTTGAACTGCTGCTTATACTCTGCATCTGCTCCCTGGTGAGTGATCAGATTAAGCCGAAAACAAAACAGCTGTAGTCTGGCAGACATGTGAGAGGTGGGAAACCCCTGTGGGGATGTGAGGAAGAGAAATGTGAAGGGTTTCCAGAGGGTTTTTCCTTCCCTCCCTTCTTCCCTTGAGGTCTGATGTTGCAAAAATGAAAAAAAAAAAAGGGAAAAATAGAAAAGAAACTTTAAAGGGGAATGCTTTAGTCAGTATGAGAGGAAAAGGGTAGAAAACATCTAAGTTGAGACCATCACTGCTGTGCTTCAGACCCTCTGTCTGTGAACACAATAAGTGGAGGCATTTCCTTTTCCAACGTGGTTAAGCAGGAGAGATCACATCAGTGGATCGGTATAAATAAAACATGTGCTGAAGGAGCTTCCTGGGTTTATGCAGTCATAGCCTGTGTCCATCAACAGTCAGCCAAGTTTGGACTGCTGTAAAATAAGCTCAAATTGGACAGACGCTAGCCCTTGCTGTGTGTTTGTAAATGCGGCACTGCTGAGGAGAGTGGCTGTGAAGGAAAGCAAACGATTAACCTATGAGAAGTTGGATCCCTGTGGTAAAATGAAGGCTGGACTAATTGAGAGCAGCCCTGAGGAGAAGGACCTGGGGGTGCTGATTGGCAAGAAGCTCACCATGACCAGCAATGCACGATCGCAGCCCAGAAGGCCAACTGTATCCTGGGCTGCATCAGAAGAAGTGTGGCCAGCAGGTCAAGGGAGGGGATTCTGCCCCTCTGCTCTGGTGAGACTTCATCTGGAATACTGTGTCCAGCTCTGGAGTCCCCAACATAGGAAAGATATGGACCTGTTGGAGTGGGGCCAGAGGAGGGCCACAAAGATGATCAGAGGGCTGGAGCACCTCTGCTATGACGAGGGGCTGAGAGAGTTGGGGTTGTTCAGCCTGGAGAAGAGAAGGCTCTGCAAAGACCTTATAGCGGCCTTCCAGTACCTAAAGGGGGCCTACAGGAGAGCTGGGGAGGGACTTTTTACAAGGGCATGTAGTGATAGGATGAGGGGGAGTGGCTTCAAACTGGGAGAGGGGAGATTTTGGTTAGATATTAGGAAGAAATTTTTCACTTTGAGGGTGGTGAGGCACTGGCCCAGGTTGCCCAGAGAAGTTGTGGAAGCTCCATCCCTGGAGGTGTTCATGGCCAGGCTGGAATAGGCTTTGAGCAACCTGGTCTGGTGGGAGGTGTCCCTGCCCATGGCCGGGGGGGTTGGAACTAGATGATCTTCAAGGTCCCTTCCAACCTAAACCATTCTATGATTCTAATGAGGGGCAGATGGAGGACTTCCAAGGGAAGGATAAAACCTTGGGTAGGCAAAGACGCTTGCTCTGCACAGCTGTGGAAGGGGGATGGTTGCCCATTCTGGGTGTCCCACGGGGAATGAGTAGATGACACATAGGCTGGTTCTTCCTACAGCTTCTTTTTAGCTGTAGTAGTGATATTTTTGGCTGGCTAAGTGCATGTGTTATTCAAAAGAAAACAAAGAATCAGGGAGAGCTCAGCTCAGCTTGTCCCCAGCTCTGAGAATGGCTTCTATAGATCTTAATCCAGAGCCACTGCAAGATGGGGCATGAGGAATTCCAATAAATTACTTAATTAATATTTTTAATCCAAGTCTGGATTAAGGTGCAATTATGAGTGATTGTCTTGACTCAGAAATAAGCCTTTGAATAACTGCTTTCACAGCTGCAGGAGGGCTCATAAATTCCTTCTGCTGCCATGAGCCCGAGAAGAGCATGATGCGAGGTCTCTGCAAACGGAGGTAGCTCCCAGCGGTTCCCTGGGGTTGCCCTGTATTGCGGGAGGGATGGTGAGGCAGATGGCTGATGCCTTTCAGAAAAAATGCTGTGTTTCTAGCTTGGTGGATTGCATCCAGACTGCCCCTTCTTTTGTAAACAGGGCAGATAACTTGTCTGCCAAGGTGGGTCAGATGAGGAAGTCTCTGATCCCACAGGTCACCGATAGGTGAATGAGTGCTTTGGTTGTTTTTGTTTTAAAAGCTCTTCTGTGTAATCTCTTCCATCTATTTCTCAAGCTATCGCTGGACTGTTCAACTCCTGAAGGCTTAGTTTGCCAAAGCGGAAGAGAATGAGGTGGCAATGAATGCAACCAGCTTTAATGAGGGCTCACATTTTGTTCTTGGTAGTCCCCCAGGCAGAAACGTGTCCTGACTTCCCATGGTTTGTCCTTGGTGCTGCAAACCCCAGTTATGTCAGAAATGGGCCCTGGGGGGGAGGTTAAATCTCCACCACCCCTTCTCCTGCGCATCCTCAGACCCAGCACTGTCCCCACTTCTGCAGACACAAGGGTTGCCCACAAAAACAGGCAAGGGATGACTTCCAGTGCCTGCAAAAGCAAACTCTGCTGGCTGCCTTTCCAAGGGTGGTGAGATGTGGGGGGAG
Source organism: Anarhynchus alexandrinus (assembly GCA_008711295.1). NCBI lineage: Eukaryota > Metazoa > Chordata > Aves > Charadriiformes > Charadriidae > Anarhynchus > Anarhynchus alexandrinus. The sequence goes on along the minus strand of VUYV01000187.1, from coordinate 1,289,056 downwards.
ATGATCCTTGCAGGTCTGGCCTCTCTTCCTAGCCCAGGCACATGGCACAATCCCAATTTTTTTTGTATTAGGCTTCTCTTCCTTCTCCCTTGGGACCCTGTATTAGATGGCTACAGTCTCACGTCTCATCCAGCCCTCTGCTTCATCCCCATGTCTTTCATGGAGGGTCACCAACCTCAGCTTTGTCCTGATGTAGCGATGTGAGAATTCAACGGGGTTTTGGCAACGAGCCGAGCATCTTCGTGACGTGGCGTGCAGTCTGTGCTGCAACAAGCTGTGGTTCAGTCCCGACTCCTTCCGTGCTGTCCTCCTTTACTACTTCTAGCTATGGTTGATTGAGTTTCCTTTACCCTACAGCCAGTTGGGTAGGCTTTGCAGAGTGGCCCCTTTAGCAAGTGGCATGAATGGACTGTGGCTGCACAACCCTTCACTCCCTTGCTGTGCAAATAACTGTTCCCACCCCATTTTTTTTTTTCATCCTATTCCTTCCCCCCCTCCTTTTTTTCCCCCTCCCTCTTTTATATTGTCACCTTTGAAAGCACTCCTACATGGGGCCGGATTGTCCTCATAGTGCCTCTCCGCGCACCGGAAAAGGAAAAATAAATGGGAGTTATAATTCTATAAACAAACCAAAATAGCTCAGACCAGTTTTTTCCCTTTGAGAGTCTAAGACGAGATGGTTCGTTACCACTTAGTGCTTTAATTTGGTATTGCCATCGCTAGTAACAGGCTGTAAGTTCTGCACTGAGTTTGTAAGAGCTCAGGATTGAGGCTTGCTGGGTTTGCTCTGACTGAGCTTGTCTTGACCTGCCTGAGGCTTTTTTTTTTTTTAACTTGGCTGAGTGGTAAGAGCAATTTTTCTAATTGACGCAGCGGCTATGGCTAATTTGTTTTGCTTTTGTGTCTCTTTATATAATGCAGCTGTATGTTTATACAGGTAGCAGTAACAAGCCTTTATTTTCTGTAGAATGAGGTATTTATGATTCTGACCCAAGGGCATAGTGTGGAGAAATGCAGGCTTGGAACAACAGCAAAGGTCTTATGAAGTGGAGATGTGGGATGTGGGGCAGAGGTGTGCAGGTATGGGGCAATGAGATGGGGCCTGCGCTGGAACTGGTCACCCCTTGGCTATAAACTGGTCAATGGCTCAATGTCCAAGTGGCCAGCAGTGATGAGTGGTGTTCCTCAGGGGTCGGTACTGGGACTGGTACTATTTAACATCTTTGTTGGCGACATGGATGTTGGGATTGAGTGCACCCTCAGCAAGTCTGCCGATGACACCAAGCTGTGTGGAGCAGTCAACATGCTGGAGGGAAGGGATGCCATCCAGAGGGACCTGGACAGACTTGAGAGGTGGGCCTGTGCGAACCTCATGAAGTTCAACAAGGCCAAGTGCAAGGTCCTGCACATGAGTCGGGGCAATCCCATGCACAAATACAGCCTGGGTGGAGAATTGATGGGGAGCAGCCCTTAGGAGAAGAACTTGGGGGTGTTGGTGGATGAGAAGCTCAAAATGAGCCGGCAACGTGCGCTTGCAGCCCAGAAAGGTTCCTTCTAACCCAAACCCTTCTATGATGAACCACTCAGCTGAAGAAATGCAGACCTGGAGCTGGACCGGACTGGTTTTAGAGGCAACAAACAATGCAGAAGTAGTACCTAACATATGTAAAAGGCATTGCATATAGTAAACCGAGATGTAACACAGCTGTAGACCAATGAAAAAACCATGTAACAACAAAAAAGAAAAGATACCAAACATAATTGAAATGACTCTCAGTAGATCCTGGGGAGAGGAAGAAGGAAACATCAGTGTGAACATCTTATTTTTCCTGGCACAGGGCTCCAGATGCTGATGACTCACCATAATGCCATTAGCATGAAACCCCCAAAGAGTGGGAAGGATGAGCATAACAACGAGAAAAGGGGTAAAAACCAGAAAGCAGGTGTAATAATAATAATATCATTCTGCATAGCATTATTCTTTCTTTTCCTATAGCAGTCACAGCTAGACCAACAATCGTTCTTGGATGAGACTGTTAAGAATCACAGAATCACAGAATAGTCAGGGTTGGAAGGGACCTCTGGAGATCATCTAGTCCCATGCCCCTGCCAGAGCAGGGTCACCTACAACAGGTTGCACAGGAAAAATTGCAATTATAATCCCAGCCCAAGTGTGCTGTGCATTGGTCCTACAGAAAAGGAGATATTCATACTGGGTCCAGCAAGAAGGAGCCATTCTTTGAGGATTTGGACCCCCATCTTAGGTTGCCCAAGCAGGCTCAAGCCTGGAGCCTTGGGTTAGCACTGGGAAAGTTTGTTCCCCCTGTGGCTATGCGGATTTCCCTCCCATGACTTGGCCCAATTGCTGCTCTACCAGCTCTCTTACCACAACTCTAAGCTTGGTTTTGTACCGGCAAGATCAGGAGAGCCCAAGAGAACCAGAGAAAGACTGAGAGAAAGAGGCCGTGTTACTGCTTCAACCTGAAAACCTCATCTTATAGGCAAAGAGAAAGCACGCCGTGTGTGTATATATATTATTAGTATAACTGAATCAGAGAATCATAGAATAGTTTGGGTTGGAAGGGACCTTTAAAAGCCATCTAGTCCAACCCCTTTGCAATGAGCAGGGACATCTTCCACTAGATCTGGTTGCTCAGAGCCCTGTCCAACCTGGCCTGGAATGTTTCCTGGGATGGGGCATCTCCCACTTCCCTGGGCAATCTGGGCCAGTGTCTCACCACCCTCAAAGTAAAAAATTTCTTTCTTAGATCCAGTTTAAATCTTCCCTCTCTTAGTTTAACACCATTACCTGTTGTCCCATTGCAAGAGGCCCTGATAAAATATTTGTCCCCATCTTTCCTGTAGTATGTTTAGGTACTGAAAGGCCGCAATAAGGTGTCCCCAGAGCCTTCTCTTCTCTGGGCTGAACCCCCCCAACTCTCCCAGCCTGTCCTCCCAGCGGAGGGGCTCCAGCCCTCGCAGCATCTCTGGGGCCTCCTCTGGCCCCGCTCCACCAGGTCCATGTCTCTGCTGTGCTGAGGCCCCTGAGCTGGAGGCAGCACTGCAGGAGGGTCTCCCCAGAGCAGAGGGGCACAATGCCCTCCTTCGCCCTGCTGGCCACACTGCTGGGGATGCAGCCCAAGATGCTGGTGGCTTGCTGGGCTGCCAGCACACGTTGTCAGCTCACATCCAACTTTTCATCCACCAGTACCATCAAGTTCTTCTCGGCAGGGCTGCTCTCCATCTCTTCATCCCCCATCCTGTGCTGATATCAGGGGTTGCCCTGACTTGGGTCCAGCACCCAGCACTTGTTGAACCTCATGCTATTCACATGGGCCCACTTCTCGAGCTTGTCCGGGTCCCTCTGGATGGCATCCCGTCCCTCAGGTGTGTCAGCCACACCACTGGGTGGAAAGAGCTGGTATTTTCTGGGGCGAAGCTGTATCCCTAACTTCTAAGTTCAGTGGTCTTTAAGAAGTCAGTAGATAGTGACAGGCAAAGAGCTGGTCTGCATGTTCAGCTTTGCCTCTCCTTCATGGTGTCACAGCAGGGCCCTGCTGCCAAAGGACTTGTGCTGCAGATACCCTGCAGCCTTGGGCTGCCCACAGAGCAAGCCAAAATATGTCACCTTCCCCTATTCTCACGATGTGCAACCAGAAAGAGCCCTTTGGGTTTTCTCTGCAAACCCAATCACATCTTGAGATCTGCAGCTAATGCTACACTTCTTGGGTGGGGGTGCAATTAAGCTTTGAGCTAAAAATTGAGTGTGAACTTTCACTGTTCTTCTGACCCCGGGACCATTTCCTAAATGCTGTAATGGGGTAGATGAATATCAATGTCTGCAGAAAGCCTCTGCTGCCCACTCACCTGGAAGGAGGGTTTTTCTACGAGGAAGTGTGTGTTTAGCAATTTCGGGTGTGGGATAGTAGAAGTGGTAGAACTGGCTCAGCCAAATCTTCCATTTCTTATTCTATGTCCTATACCCTGCATGAGGATGGCAACAGGTCCAGCTGGGAAGGGGTTTCTGGCTTTAACCTCATGCTAATCATTTATGTTCCTCTCCTGTAGCCAAATCACTGATGTGCTGCACCTGCACCAACTAGACCAACAACAATTGGTGTGTGACAACTTCCCCACATCAAAAATGAGACAGCCTGTGTGACTATAGTTGAGAAGATAGGTGCTGGTCGGTCCCATTGCCATGAACTGCCTGGGCTGCTATCTCCCGGCCCTGCTGCCCAACACTCCTGTGTGTCCCTGCCCCAGCCTTGCTCTCAGTGAGTTTGTGTTCTTCATGGAATCATAGAATGGTTTAGGTTGGAAGGGACCTTGAAAATCACCTAGTTTCAACCCCCCTGCCATGGGCAGGGACACCTCCCACTAGACCAGGTTGCTCAAAGCCCCATCCAGCCTGGCCTTAAACACGTTCAGGGATGGGGCAGCCACAACTTCTCTGGGCAACATGGGCCAGTGCCTTACCACCCTCAGAGTGAAAAATGTCTTCCTGATATCTAATCTAAATCTCCCCTCTTCCAGTTCGAAGCCATTTCCCCTCATCCTGTCATCCCCACCCACTCTAGCACCTGCAGTCATTTTGCCCATCTGTTCCTGGAACATCTTCTGAACATCTGATGTTCAGTCATGGAAAGGCCAATCTGAAGCTAGCTTGAGTTTGATGGAGAAGAGACCCCTCAGTTATTCTTTTATTTCTTCTCATGCAACAGGGCTCTGCAGCCACTATTTAAAAAAAAAAAAAATCCAAGATGTTTATTATTTATTCTCTTTTTTTATTGAGTGCTGACTCACAGCAGGGCTGCGGTTTTGCAAGCAGCATGGTCAGGTTGTTCATGCGACTACGTAGAGAGCTAAACAAATGGAGGTGAGTAGGAGGAGGATACAATCCTGATCAGCACAGCCCCGGATCAGAGTATGCCTCCTGCAGTTTCAGCCAGGCAGAAATTTCTGAAGGCTTATAGAAAAAGGTCTGGGAAAATAATGAATTCATCTCCAATTGTATTGTTCTAGTACGCTGGCAAGACTCTGGTCTTGACAAGGTCTGGGACAGCATGGGGAAGGCATATTAGCAAATCATAGAATGGTTTAGGTTGGAAGGGACCTTGAAGATCATCCAGTTTCAGCCCCCCTGACATGGGCAGGGACACCTCCCACTAGACCATGTTGCTCAAAGCCCCATCCAGCCTGACCTCAAACACGTTCAGGGATGAGGCAGCCACAGCTTCTCTGGGCAACCGGGGTCAGTGCCTCACCACCCTCAGAGTGAAGAATTTCTTCCTAATATCTAATCTAAATCTACCTTCTTCCAGTTTAAAGCCATTCCCCCTCGTCCTATCACTACATGCCCTTGTAAAAAGTCCTTCCCCAGCTCTCCTGTAGGCCCCGTTTAGGTACTGGAAGGCCGCAATAAGGTCTTTGCAGAGCCTTCTCTTCTCCAGGCTGAACAACCCCAACTCTCTCAGCCTGTCCTCATAGGAGAGGAGCTCTAGCCCTCTGAACATCTTTGTGGCCCTCCTCTGGACCTACTCCACCAGGTCCATGTCCTTCTTATGGTGGGGGCTCCAGAGCTGGATGCAGCATTCCAGGTGGGATCTGAAGTGAAACGCCCTGTGTCAGGTCCTGGCCCTGCGGTCAGCTGGTGCCCATCTGTATAGCTGAGCTCTCTCCCTCCAAAATAAGGTGGTTGAATCCAAAATACCAGCTGGAAAGTAGATCTGGAATTGTCAGGGATGGTCCTAGTTGGTCAGGCCAAAACTATGCCAAGGAGCATGCTAATAAATAAACATTGTGGACAACTGTGGGACAGCCCTTGAAACTGTGTATGGACTTTCCATGTATTATTGGTATAGACTTAGCCACCTCCATGACAGCTCTTCTGCCGTGTGGTTCCAGCCCCAGGGCAGCTGGAAGGGTGGTGACCTCCTCTGGAGCTTGTGAGACCAGGACATCACCACTGGTTACCCCTATTAATGCCCCCAAGTACAGGTGTATATGATGCTATATGTAACTTCATCCAGACCCAGCTGGGATTTGAGCAATACAGGAGTCCCAGAGACATCATAAATTCAGGTAATACTGGTAGACAGAGATTTTGGATGCCCCTGGGGCACCATTTCCCTTCCCTGCTTGACAGAGAGGAAGCCAAAGGGCAGGTTCTCAGAAGGATTTCAACACCTTGGTGTAACCTAGCCTCAGGCTGCCCACATTGTGTTCTTGAACTCGAGTATCTCTGCCCCACAGCGGGACTGCCACGGCGAGTACCTGGCCACCTTCACATGGAATGGAGAGTGCATGGGAGGTGGGACAGGAGCAGCCACGGGGTCTGAGTCCTGCAGCCATTTGGCATGCAAAGGGTTTAAGCCCATGTTAATTTGCGGTAAACCCACGGGTGGGATTAGCTCCGAGCTCCTCTTGGCTTCCCTGGGGGTTAAGCACTGAAACACCTGTGAAGGTCTGAGGTGGGGACAGCTCCGTGTCAGGGGAATGGTGATGACAACCCACCTTGCTGTAATGATTTTGGGGAGGTCATGACCAGGAAGGATACAAAGAACAAGCCTTGCAGGACCAAGTACAAGTAAATGCCTGGGCAGGAGGAGAAAGATGGAGGGAAAGAGCCAGAAGGGAAAATCACTATTTGGCCACTATTTGGATGGGAAGAGCTGGAGCTTGCCCTCACCCAGAAGGTGCTCAACACACACAGTTGCCTTTTGTCCTCCCAGGGCATGCTTCAAACTGTTGTCTTCCTTGCCAAAAACAAGTGGTACCATGTTGACCTGGCTTCTTCCTCCCTCACAACCCCACCCAGAATGAAGGATGGGGAACAAGACAAGGTTAGACTCTGCAATTGCTTCCATTTTTATTTTTTTTAGGGCTGGAAAATCCCTGGTGGTGCCATCATACCTGGTGCTGAGTACCTCTTCAGTCCTGCAACTCCTGGCAGCCCCTAGCGTATTAGTAACTGGGTGGGAAATGGAAATACATATTGGGATGACGCTGGGACAGATGGAAATATTTGGAAACCTAAGAAGCAATGAGGGAGACGTCATGCTCTGACCACAGGGAAGCTGAGTAGTTAAAAACTGCAGGGCAAATAAAAGGAAGAGATCCCATGAGACCAAGCCATGGTGTTTCTGTCCCTCCTTGTTGATGTGGTTTCATATGTGGACACTTGTCCTGAGGCCATTTGTGAGAAGAACCCAGCGTGAGGCTCCCAGAAGATGAGCAGATCTCTGGCTGACTTCTGTTCATTGACTTCTGATCTCTGTTCTATGTCCAGAAAAACTCAATGGCCACAACATTGCAGAGGGCAGCCAAATGAAGCTGTGTTTACTAGCCAGCTCCAACACAGTTGCGTAGTGCAGTATGGCACAGCCAAGAGTAAAATCAGGGACTGAGCTCTCATCCTGAAGGATGTGATTCATGTGCCTGCAAGAGTCTGATCTCCAAGGCTGAACCTAAGCTAGGGAAATAAACAGTTCCTAGGAACATCCCTGATCTGGAATGCCATCATCCACAACGTTTAATTAATCATTTTAATTGTTAGCACATTCCCTTGCAAGGTTTTAACATGGACCAACCACCATTGCCCTATGAAATGTCTGGACAAAAAACAGAGGACATGATAGCACAAGGGAAAGACTATTCACAAGAGGCTCTGTTGATGTCCACCTCTTGGCCTCCATGCTGGAGATAGTCCTGGACATTTAATTTACTGCTATAGTTGTAGCCTCATTTCTGCTCTGTGATGCTGGATACTGGGACACCTTTTTTGCAGCTCCCGGCCCTGACCCAGCCAAGCGTTGCCTTCCGTGCTGCAGTCCCACTGCTTCCATGCGTTGGCCACCCATGGTGACACCACCAACCCCAGTTTCCCATGTGCCTCTGAGGAAATGCCAGCCACGGCAGTCCCACACCTCACACATATGCATCAGACATACCTGAGGCCACGATGGTAACTTCCCAACTATCTGGCTCAATGGGCCACTGACAACCCTCAAAATGCCAAGCGGTCCATTGTGTACTCTTGTCCATCATCACACTTGTCCATCAAACCACTCCTGCCAGCGGACCAGTGGTGGACCACTTCCCGTGGTCTTGCAGATCATCTTCCTGCTGTCAGTGAGGAGCAGATTTGAATCCCGGGACTGGGTGACTCTTCTCCAGCTCTGTGTCAGAGAGGAGACATTCACGCCATCAGTCCTTGGAAGTGAGGGAATAAACTGAGTCAGAGACATCTCTTTGTTTAAAAAAACAATCAAGAATGCACCTTGTTAATCATACTGATGAGTAACACAATTATTTTTCCCTTCTTCCTCAAAAAAACAGTCATTTTTGGTTAAAGCAAACTGCTTTATCAGCGCAGACCTTTGCCAGGGGGCTCCCGCTGCTGCAGGACACTGAAGCTTGGCTTCCCGGGCTGATGTTCAGACTCCCCCAAAGGGTCATCCCTGCAGGAGGACACCACACAGTGAATCACGCTGGGCAATCTGTATTCCCTGGAACAGGTCTCGCTCTTCTGTTGTTGCCTCGTGACATCTGGGAGGACTGACACACCTTCTCCGGCATCCACGGTGGCATGCAGTCCCCGAGTCTGGCAGAACTTCCATCTGTTGGGCAAGCGATGTGGCTTATCCTCTCCACGCCCAGAAGGTGTATGTCCATTGGAGAGGAATGGTTAGTGCTTCATGGGGTTATCAGGGCTGACTTCACCATCCTGTTGATCCTGTTTTATGTCAGCTGTATCAGTGGTTTAACGCCGGTGTCAGAAACCTCAAAAATATCTGCAAATCAACCAAAAAAGCCCACCCCAATGATCCCCCTCCACCCCTTTTTTTTTTTTTTTTCTTAAAAAGGAAGACGCTATGGGTTTTGGTATCCCTTTGAACTTCCTCTGGCCATGCCTTTGCTGTGATGAGCAATGATTAATCCCATCAGGTGCTCTAAATGTCTCTGATGAGCAAAACCCCTGCTTCAGGGGTGCTTGCTCATCCTGCCTAGAAAATAATGTTGGCCCCCAGTCATTTTAGCCCTCCCCTTGTCCACCTAAGCTCTTTCTTCCACATGTTTTCTCTGAGCCTCTGCCTCTTCTCCATCTCCATCTTCTAAACTTCAGGCTGTTTAGCTACAGCTGGATCCCTCTTCTCTTCCCTGAACACCGAGTCTTGCAGGGTGGAGAAGGAAGGGGCGAGCAGACAGCCGATTGCCCAAGCGGCTTTATTCAAAGGGACTGCTCCTGCTTCGTCCTCTCTGCTCTTTGGTGGCCAGGCACGTGGTGACTCACAGAGATGTCTGCTGATATTCAGCACCAAACTTCCTGGGAACTCTTTCCTTGGGAGCAGAAGTGGGACAGGCAGTCAAATGGAAGCCCCAGAAGGGCTGAATTTATCAGCTTCCGCTCCACCCAAATCGTAAGCACGCAGAGAAATTGTAAAGGCTGAGAACATGATACCTGAGTGGTATCTAGCAGGACTTTGAATCGAAGGCTCAATGTAGACGGGGGACAAAGATATTTTAACCCTTTACTCAGACTAGCAAAGGAGAGCTGTTGCAAAGCTGGAAACCAACCTGCGGTGTCCCGGCCTCTGCATTTGAATCCCAAAGCCATTGCTCTCTTGCGGCAGCTGCTCTCAAAACTAGGATGCAGAGCATTTAGGACTTTGTAGGTAACCAGCAGCTTTTATAGGCAAACAGGAAATTATAAGACATTTCCTGTTTATATTGCCAACCGTGAACATACAGCTAGATCTACCCTGACTGCAGATATGGGGAGTTCTTCAGGTCTAACCCTGGAAACGCACTTGGCAATGATCCACCCAGATGAAGCCATTAATTTGTGCCACTTATTACCGTTTTGCTTTGAGTCGCTGCCTTCACTGAACTGTCTGCCCGCAGATAAGATGATCAGATTGGAGCTAAACAGTACAAAACCCCCACTCGGACATCGGTAGTGCTGCTAGCCTGACCATAGAGAAATTAAAGTATTAAAAGCAATAAATGGAATGAATTGCCTCAGTGCTTTCACTCCTCTCCGGCCCCATCAGACCAGCCTGAAGGCAATGCCGAGGTGAGAAGACAACCCACATGCATTCCTAGCCTCTCAAATAATGCATGATCCCTGCCCACTCTTTCAAAATTGTTGTCTTCATCATCACTTGGTCCAAACGCAGGGAAGATATATATCCTGTCCCCAGGTGAGGGTGCTTTTCCTGGGCTGCGGAGACGACTGAGAGAAGATGAAGGCCATCCTCCTTGCCGTGCTGGCTTTGATCCTGTGCGCAGATCAAGGTGAGGGATCACGGTTCGCTACTAGGCAAAGAATTGTTGCGTGTTTTAAAGTCAGGGAGGCCTCGTAGCCTGGGAAAGAACTCATGGGAGAGGGTGCCTTAGCTCTTGAAGTGGTGCAGCTGAAGGACACGGTGGATTTATTTTCCGTAGTCTCAGCCTGGATGTGTGAAAGGTTTATTTTCTGCAGGGAAATTTTCCTATAGACTCATGCGCTACTGGGTTTTTATGAAAGCAAGGCAGAAAAAAGGAAGCAGTTGCCACTGCTTTGCCTTTGTTAAGAGACTTTCCAGTGAGTTTGCCTGTTGAGATGATGCAAGACTGTGGTTATTTCTAAATCTTGATGAAGAAGTGCTTCAGCCCACGATAGCACAATACATCAGCAACTCTGCGCACCTGGTTCCTACTGCTGTCAGCGACGCTGTTTCTAGCAGCAGTGGTGGGACAGGACCAGACCTACAACCTCTGGCCTTGTGCAGATGCCTGATTTCTGCCCATCTCAGAGACCCAATGAGCCTGCTGATTTCAGAGATTTTGGGGACAAAGTTGGGGAATTAGGGAGAAGTTGCATTGGACTGGAGGTTGTAGAGAGGTGGGGGCTGACCTCTTCCCCCTGGTGACGAGTGATAGGACGAGAGGAAATGGGTTCAAGTTATGCCAGGCGAGGTTTAGATTGATATTAGGAAAAAAATTTTCACTGAAAGGGTTATTAAACATTGGAAGACGCTGCCCGGGGGGTGGTGGATTTGCCATCCCTCGAGGTGTTTAAAGAAAGAGTAGATGTGGTACTTGGGGACATGGTTTAGAAGTGGTTTTGTCAGGGTAGGTTAATGGTTGGACTTGATGATCTTAAAGGTCCCTTCCAACCTCAGCAATTCTATGATTCTAAGCAGCCTTATGTTGGGATATTGGGTGGATATATTTATTTGCATATTATCTGCATTATAGATTATATATTTTATTTCACAGAGAGATTGCAAATGGAATCAGAACCCTCTTAAAGTATATGATCTTATAGCCTCTATGGACAAGAGAGTTAAGCAACCAGAGAGGATGAATGTTACCCTCATTTTCTAAAGAGAAACAGGGTTTGCCGGTGCTTGGAAATTTGCCACGTTGTCTGGTGCAGAAAAATAATTTCTTGGAATAGTTATTTCTGTCTCATTGTGGCCTAAGAATACCTTTCTGCTATTTAGCTTTGTTCACTTACCAGAAGAGTGATTCTGACAAATTTCCAAGTGTTAACAAGGCCCGGGGGACAGAGAGATTGTCTTCAGTGCCAAAACGAAGACTGCCCTAATCAGTGTGAGATAACGTAGGCAGCAAAAATGAAGTGTGAGCCTCCACGTGTTTCAGGGCTGAATTCACATAGCAAAGATTTAAAAGCCCTTCTCCTCACCTTTATTTTTAACCCAGGTAATGGATATATGTTTGAGGGCATTGAGGTCCCACCCAAAGACATAGGCGTGGGAGAATGACTTCTTTAGGCTATGGAGGTCCCAATTAACCCTGTTCGACTGCCAATACTTACTGCCCAATTAGGCTGTAGTCTACATTATAGTGTCTCCAGCAACTAGAAAGGGTGACCCCAAGCCTTGGGACATCCCTGTCGACTCTTACAGAGGACCCTGTCCTTCCCAGCTCCCTGCATCGCATCAAACCCAGTAGCCTTGGCCCATCGTGCTGTTATTTTGAGTGAATGGCAGACGTGCACCGTCAGTGTGTGTGTGCACAGATGTGTGTGCCTGAGTGCATGTGTTGGGTGTAAATGTGCAAGTGTGTGGATGGCAGAGTAGGTTGGGTCATGGTCTTGAAGCTCCAACACTTTCGGCAGACCCTCACCTTGTGCATTCAAGAGTCGATGGAAAGCAGGTGGTACTTTTGCTGCCGGGACTAGCAGCATTTTGTCTCCATCTTCTGTGTCCTCTGTCTCCTCCTGCAGCAAATGCCCTATATTGCTACACCTGTGACTGGCAACAAAGCAACTGGAGCTGTCTGAAGGCTCAGAAGTGCTCGGACAAGGATGAGTACTGCGTGACCAATGTTGCCTCTGTAGGAATTGGTATGTGCCATGGCTGTGTATCCTCTGATGGGGACTCAGGAATGGGATGTGGGGTTTTGCCTGGATTTTTTATGGTTGCCCTCTGTGGATGGATAAGATGAGGAGTCATGGGGAAGCACATGTGGGAGGTGGAGCCCTTGGCTAGCCTGGCCTAGCAGTGCTGAAGATTGCATGGTTTGAAATCCTCCTCCCCAACACACATTGAGATCTTCCCCTTTGTTTTATGCCTGCATGGGAAAGGCGGGGGACATAGGGAGAAGAAGAAGGACAAAGAAAGGATGCTTCAGAGGAAGAATAAGTACATTTGAACCTTGATTAGACAAGGAGATGAAAAGAAGCAGGTAGCCAGGGTAGATGAGAAGGTCTAGAGAGATATAGAGGGGAATAAAACAATTTCCTTCAAGCAGAGAAGCCTGGAAATGTGCTTTCAATCCAGGCATGAACACTGTCTCATGGATGCCATCATACACCTAAGAAAGCCTTGACATGAGGGTCCATGCTGACAGGTGCCAGATGCCCAACAAGGATATTCAATGCCTTGTGTAGCTGGTCACCAGCAATCATTGGGCTGTGGTGGGATTGGGGTGGATCTCATTGGCCATACTGGTCCTGGGGCTGTGGGGGACAGTGGGACCTATTAGCCCATCTCCCTCTTGAGGAGCGCTCAATGAACTCTCACTGCTAATGCTGCTCTCTCTTCTTTGGGCAAGGCTTTTTGTCTTTGTGGAAGAGGATCACCAAGAAGTGCTCTGAGACCTGCCCACGCCACAACTTCAGCCTGGGCCTGGCTTCCTACACCTCATATTGCTGCCAAACCTTCTTGTGCAATCTGAGTGCGTGCCCGGGACCCAGGCTAGCTCGGGACTGAGATGGCAGGGAGTCCCATACCAGTGTCCTTCTTCACCTGCGCAGCGGTGGTGGGAGAAAGGGGCTCCTGAAGGCCTGAAGAGCACGGTCAGATTCCTCCAGGAGGGTATGGACATCGAACACGCTGCAGAATAGATAAAGTATGGTGGTCACCACCTCCTGCCCTGTGTTGCCTCCCAACCTGTATCTTCTCACTTGCTTCTCATTCCTGAGCTCTGTCACCCTGGCAGCTTGATGGAGAAGTGGCCATGCTATATCCTGCAGTCTGGGGGAGGGAGATGCTGCTTCTGCATGTCCTCTGAATCTCCAGAGGGGTTTCTTCTTCAACCTTACCTTATCTCAGGCGCAGCTGGGAGCCACGCAGTGGCAGCTTCCAGACTCAGGGAGGGGGTTTGGACAAAAATAACAACCCCTCTGCACCAGCTCAGAAGGGAAACTGGGCAAACTCACAGGGTTGCTGCTGGGGAAGGCAAAAGGCAGTCCTGTGTATAAAAGCCAGAGCCTTGCCACGGATGCTAACCACAGCTCTTCTTCCTTGCACCTCTCACCCACTCCATCAAGACTTTCACTCCCAGCCCCCAGCTGGGGACAATGACATCGTCCTGTGCCCCACTAACAGACAGACACATAACTCTTCCTGTTGGCTCTGCCTGTAGTGCCACGTTTTTACCAGAGCAATGCTTGTCTGTGCACATCTGCGCACATCTGCTTATCTGCAATCCTTGTCCCCACCTCCACTCCCAGCAGCTGTCCTCGGTCATCCTTTGCTTCGTGTTGCCTTGCTTGCTTGTGGCTGTTGTTCGAGCCAAGCGACCTTACCCGGGGCTAGCACTGCCCTGGACCTACCGCTTGGCATTGTGTCTTCCAACAAGCCGTTCATTTACCCGTCCCTCCGACATCCCCCAAAGCAACCGCAGGGTAACGAAAAGTATTTGCAGCATTTGGGTCGAGCTGCTGAGGAACAGTGGATGGGGTTTATAAGAGAAGAATACAGATTTCAGAGAGGCCAAATATTTCATGTAGATGTTTCCAGAGGCTGCAGAGAAATGAGGGTAAAAGGAAGCTGAAAAAATGAACAATGATGAGAGCTCAGAGATTTTTCATTGCCAGTGGTGCTGCTGAATGCTTCTCCCTCCTCCCAAACAGCACTTTTTGGAGGAGTTTTGCTTTGGGAAAAACGTGGAAATGCTTAAACTTGGGTCAGCCTGAGCTCCCAAATCTGCAAAACATCGCATAGCCAAGGGATGACGCTCTGTGCTGTGCTTCAAACCCAGCCCTGGTAAACAAGAGGGACAAAAGGGGCTTTGAGCCTTGCCGAGTGCGTCTGCCTTGGGCTAGTGCCCGTGGCTGCTCTGGATAAATGCCTTCTTCTGAAGTGCTGCATAACGGGAGTCTTCAGAGATGTGTGCGCTCTCTTTTATTAATCGACTTCTACTTTCCTTTACCCCCTCCTTCTCACAGTTACGCCATGCTGCGAGGGCCGATCTCCATGCTGAAGGAGCCGTGCTGGGTGATGCACCTTCCTTTACCTCTTCATTAGACCGCGATCTCTTTCATAGCCTATTTAGGAATTTGCATTTTTCGCCCCGAAGCAATCCGAGCCCCCTCCTGTTCCTCGGCCCGAATGCTCAAAAGCTCTAATNATTTTCTCATAAAAAAAAAAAAAAAAGGACTTGTGTGGTTTTTTTTCCTGTGTGCCGGAATTATTCCGCTCTCTCTGAAAGCACTGAGGAATCCCAGTTGGACAGACTCTAATAATTAATATTTCATTGTGTTGGATTTACGCATCCTGCAGTAGCGGAGACAGAGTCCCCCACAGCCTGCAGGAAAACACAGTCGGGTATTTTTTTGCCACTTTAAAGCAAAACTGGCTGTTTTGGGGGGGGTGTGTGGGGTTTTTTTTTGTTGTTTTTTTCCTTGGTTTGGTCTGCCTTTGCTGCAGAAAAGCATTCTTTTATTCCATGGCTAATATAAGGGGAAATAAATCATCCTGGGCATAGTCGAAGAGCAAAGGGATATTTCCCTTGCCCAAAGGGCAGTGAAGCTCAAGGATGTTGAAATCTGCCCTCCTCCCATGGTGCGAAGCTACCCTGGTGGCAATTACTCCTCTCCCATACGCTTGAGCTGCACAGGGAGGAAGAAGAGGCAGGTGTAATTCCTAACCACTTATTTTGATCAGGAATTAGGGCTGATTGGGACCACAGGGAGATGGCAGTCATTAG
Organism: Anarhynchus alexandrinus; assembly: GCA_008711295.1. Lineage (NCBI taxonomy): Eukaryota > Metazoa > Chordata > Aves > Charadriiformes > Charadriidae > Anarhynchus > Anarhynchus alexandrinus. The sequence continues at coordinate 1,273,609 of VUYV01000187.1, read as the reverse complement.
CACGTGGATGAGGCTGTCCAGAAAATTACCCCGAGCCTGCACCCCTTGCTCTGTCGTTGTGCAAGGCAGCATTCACCCCTTGGGTTTAAAAGGTGCTTGGAGGACCCTAAACACAAAGGGGTCGAGCACTGGGTGGTGTTACCATCACTACAGATGGCACTGAGCTTCTCTGACCCCATTCAGAGATGCGATGGTGATGGGAGAGGTAGGAGAGAGGTGAAGGAGCCCTTCTGCTCTCCCCAGAACAAGGCAGGGCTCAGGTGCAACACCCAGGTTGTTCGGGGCACAGTGCAAAAAGAGATGCCTCAGCTGGAGATGGTCCAGGGTGTGGGAGAAAGATGCTACAGAGACTCGGCATGGCGTTATTGCAGGCATCTGGGGAGGGGATACCCAACCAGCCAGGCACAGGGAGGGAGGGGAGAGAAGGCTGTTGTCCTCCAAAGGAGCTAACAGACCCCATTGGAAGGCATGGAAGAAAGGTCCATGGAGAAAGAAGTGCCCGAGCATGGCACTTAGAAGAGGCAGCACAAAGCAAACACAGAGCCCTTTCAGTGGCTGAAGCTCGCAAACACACGCAGCATTGAGATGAAGAAACAATTACAAATGGCATAATAAATGCCTGGTTGCAGATAATAGCTAGCAGTTTAAATACCTAAAGGACTCATCGGATGGACGTCAAGGGGAGCTGTGATGTGGTTCCTTCTGGTCCAAGCTGTAGGACAGTTGGATTCGCTGTGTGTCGATGTTACCCTTCCCCTCTGCTCTCAGAGCTATCAACTTACAGCCTTGAACAGCCAAACCCACGTGATAAATTTAGCCTTGCGCCAAGCTGTGCCTGTGGGCAAGGCTGGAGGGAGGATGGAAGTGGGATGAAGCCATTAAGTCTTGCAAAAGAGGGAACAACAGTGCCCTGGGCAGGGGTCCCCAGGGGTGGGGATGGCAGATGAGGACAACCAAGGCTTCCTGTGGTCAGCAACCACCCCGTCTGTTCCATGGCCATCTGCACCACTGAGATGAGTATCAGGCCAGGCAGGAAAACACCAAACCACCTTTCTGAAGTGCAGCAGCCCCTGACGTGTTGCCTAATTCTCCTCAGGGCTTGGAGCGGGAGGTGAGGTCCTCATTTGGTTTGTGGGATAGCCAGCATCATCAGGATGCTGAGAAGATGTACTGGGTCACGCAACCCAGGGAAGAGGGGAGAGGGGAGGAAGTGACCTGGCTGTCCCCAGCAAGTACCAAGGTGTGCTGCAGGATGGACAAACACATCTCTGGACTCATGACACATCCCTGCTGGGGGCTTGGGTGGAAACGCTGCAGGAACTTCATCTCTGGGGGAAATTCTAGCTCTTTGGGGAAAACAGGAGTTTTCCAAACCAATACTAGAAGCTGCAATGACAGCATTTCCCAGGCACTGTTTGAGGTCAAGTGATGTTTTTGTGGTACAAATCAAAAGAGGGTTGGGTCTTTTTTTAATTTTTATTCTCCTTTTCATTCTTGACTTTTGACTCCATAAAACATACTTGATTTCAAGCATTGCTAACTGAAATGGCCTTTGGAGACTCATGCTGTGGCCTTCATTGACGTATCTAAATGCTGGATGCCTCAGTCTGTGCCTGACCCCAAGTTGCAGAGAGCTGGGCACACCAGGGGTGACTCCCCCTTCCTAGGACAGGCATCGAAGAAGACATTTGAAGGGCTCAGTGGAGACCCCCAACTCTTTCCAGCAGCTCAAGGCAAGTGAATCAGAGAGATCTACCATCTACATGCCTCTCCTGGTTTCAGCTGAGATAGAGTTAATTTTCTTCCTAGTAGCTGCTGTGGTTTGGATTTAGTATGAGAATAATGTTGATAACTCATATTGTTTTAGTCGTTGCTAAGTGATGTTTATATTAAGTCAAGGACTTTTTCAGCTTCCCGTAGAAGCTGAGAGGGAGCGTAGACAGGACCAGCTGGCCAAAGGACTGTTCCATACCATAGATGTCACACTCAGTATATAAATGGGGGTTGGCCGGAGGGGCAGGAATCTGTGATCACTGCTCGGGATGGGCTGGGCAATCGATCATCAGGTGGTGAGCAATTGTACTGCATCATAATTTTATAT
>VUYV01000187.1:1239980-1270606 GCA_008711295.1 Anarhynchus alexandrinus | reverse complement strand
GCCCCTTGTCCTGTCGCCGGGCACCACTGAAAAGAGTCTGGCCCCATCCTCTTGCCACCTGCCCTTTAGATATTGATAAGCATTGATAAGATCCCTTCTCAGCCTTCTCTTCTCCAGTCCCAGGTCTCTCAGCCTTTCCTCATCAGAGAGATGCTCCAGTCCCTTGATCATCTTCGTAGCCTCCGCTGGCCTCTCTCCAGTAACTCCTTGTCTTTCTTGAACTGGGGAGCCCAGAACCGGATACCTAGTGGAAGTGGGATGCAACCCTCTGTCCCTCCTTTGCACACAGCTAGGAGTCCCTGGAATTGCTGGGCTGATGTTAGGCTGGGCCTGGGCAGCATCCAGGGAACCTTATTTTCTTGGCACCTCCAAGGTCCTGGGGAGAAAAGAGGGGATCAAATTGGATTGGGCTGCACCTTTCTGTCCCATTATCATGGAATCATAGAATGGTTTAGGTTGGAAGGGATCTTGAAGATCATCCAGTTCCAACCCCCCTGCCATGGGCAGGAACACCTCCCACCAGACCAGGTTGCTCAAAGCCCCATCCAACCTGGCCTTGAACACCTCCAGGGATGGGGCAGCCACAGCTTCTCGGGACAACCTGTTCCAGTGCATTTCCACCCTCAAAGTGAAGAATTTCTTCCTAATATCTAATCTAAATCTATGCTCTTATGGATGCCTCTGTCATTTCTTTCTGGTTTTCCTACACATTCCCTCTTTGTAATGACTCCTTGAGCATCTTCCTGCCCCTCTAATACTAAACTCCCCTAATTCCCTCCAGTCCTCTGATAAATGTTCACAGCCAAAAAGTAAGACTGGCACCTGCATCCCATCATGCAAGCAAATAATGAAAATTCCACCTTTTTCCTCTTCACCCATGGGTTTTAACCCTGTTTTCAACCCACTGCCTGATGCCTTCAGCAATTGTATGAAAGTAGAGAAGGGAAGAAGTCCACGAATGTCTTTGTGGAGAGGGTGAGACTTCAAACTAGGTTTTGAAAACTAGACTGTTTTTTTGAAAAAAAAGAGACTAGGTGAGACTTCAAACCAAGCTCTACCATGGCTTCCCCAAGTCTGACCTCAGGAGAGTCATTTGGTGTCTCTCATTCATGTTGTTAAGGTGGAGATAACAATGCCGGGCTTTTCACCCTGACCTGGAGGGCTTTTTGCATCTCGGCGCTCAGTATCATGGGGATGCTTCACCCAAACTGGTCCAGGGACATCCTTACACCAGGACGAGGGAGGGTCAGCCTGCCCACCCACTGAAGATGTCTGCGCTCTCAGAGCTTGCCTCTCCCAGTCCCCTGCAGCGCTGTGCTGCTATAACCGGCGTGAGCACTCATCCTCTCCATAACGCGATGCAGAAACCTGTCATGGCAAAAGCCGGGGCTGCTTCCACGTCGCTCACTCCTCCAGAATGCTGTTCTTTGACTCACTGTGGTGCCGAGGAGCTTTTGTTAGGAGCTCTGCTAGGAGCTGGGCATGCAAACAGCACAGAAAGACATCTCTCCCCCGCTTCCCTGTCACACAGGAGCTTTTACAATGGATGGATGCGGACACAGAGGTGAAGACAAGGGTGTGGGCATGGCACGGTGCATTGGTCGCTTGGCCACTGCCTGATTTGTCATTAGTAGGGTGACAGGTCTCACTCTCGGAGCCATGGGCTGAGGCTGCTCGGTAGGTCTGAAGGGGTCCAGGACCCCTTGGCCTCGCTGTGCATGTTCAACTCTAAGGCTCCTGGTGGTGCAAACAGACTTGGTCCCTGGAATGAGCCCAATACCAGGATGCGATGCAGAGCCCCGTGTCCTCAGAAAGCCTTTGAAAGGCAGCAGCAGGGTGACACGCTGCCGCCAACCTGCCTCTCCCTTCCGCTGAAGGGCAGGCTGCCCTCCTCCCCAGCACTGGCGTGGGTGAGAAGGAGGGCTGAGCCCAGCACAGCCCACGCTACAGCAGAGAGGAGAGCGAGGAGGAGGCTTGGGCATCTGCCCCACCCTGCAGAAGCTGGGAGACTGGCTTGTCTGCTCATCAGCCAGCTCCCAGCTGGATGTCAGCAGTGGTGAGAAGGGAGGGTGGTGCTTTACCCTTTCCCCACGGCAGAAGAACCTCCCCAGGCTGCTCTGTGTCTCCTTTCCCCATGCTTAGAGCAGTGCAAAGCTTTCCCTGGGCGTCCGGACCTTGCTGCTGGGGTGGATGTATCTGGAGACAGATGCTCTCCCCAAGGTTTGCTGCCTGCTGTGGGGCTGAAGGATTCGAGGGAAGCAGAGCTTGATGAATTTCTAGGTCTGACCATATCTCATTTCCCAAAATACCCACCGTTACCAAGGCGTGGTGGCAGAAACCCACTGCTGCCTGAGATGCTGTCCTGCTTCCAAGGAAACGGGCAGCAGTGGTGCTCAGCATCTCCCAGGCGTTACCGAAACGGTCCTGCCCGGGTGGCCCCTTCCTCTTATTTGGAGCAAGAGGGAGTTGGGTCGGAGGCTGTCGCAGCAGCGTCCCCGCAGATAATCTCACCTCCCACTCCACACCCTCCACGGTAAATGCTACACCGCACGCGTTGGCAGAGTGTGAAGAAGCAAACGGGTGAAACCAAGCTCCTGAGGCTAAATGCTACAGGGAGAGGCTCCATCCAGACAGGTAAACAGCACAGGGCAGGGTCTGTCCTCCAGCCCTGAGGCCATGCGGTATGGCATGCTTGTGGCACCCTTTCCATCCCCAAAACAGGGTGGCCACCTCCATATGGCTGATTGGCCCTGGGTTGTCCCCTGGCTATTGTCTGGGAGGTGTTTCTTGGCATGGGTAAGTGCTGACAGTGGTCAAATGTGTGAGCCTGTGCCCTGTCCTTGACTTATTTGCTGGCGTAGCCATAAGTTCACAGCTCTTTTTTGTTATCGGAGCACTTTGTGGGTCCAGCCAGGATCCCACCATGCTGTACAACCAGCATGAGAAACCCAAAGGAAGCAATGCCCGTCTCCAGCACGTGCAAGGATCGCTCACTCACGATGACGTGTTGCATCCTCCCCTTTCTGGCCACCTTTCCCTGGGTAAATGAGATGGGATCAGAGTGGGTGGGCAGGACCTATCCCACCATCAGGACCAGGTGGCAGTGAGTGCACTTGGAGATGTCACAGCCCGGTTCTGGCTGTGGAAGTGACACCAGAGGCATTGCTTGGTGCTGTGGACCTGCCAGAGGAAAGGAGATACCCTGTATGTCTTCCATGCCCAGAGGACAGGGGGTGAGGTTTTTGGCTGCAGAATGGGTCTTATGGTGCTGAGCCCACCCCAGAGCTATTTCTGTTGGCGCTTTCTTCATCCCATCCCCCCTTCAGCTTGAACGAAAGTGGGTTTTCCTCCACGCAGAGAGGCAGGAGAGAGTGTCTGTGAGCAAAACCAGGGCCTGATGCCAAGCACTGTGTTTACAGCCCAGAAATGGGAAGGCACGTCCCGGGGCTTTGCTTTCAGAGGAAGGAAAGCTTCATAGGCCTCTTTTCCCATCTGAGATCCTGTTTCCTTCCCACCCACCCTGCTCCTGCAGCAGTGGTCAGGCTGCAAAGCAAAGCTGGCAGGAGCAGCAACCCCAGTTCATGCAGGCTGAGGAGGAAAAGCCACTGCTCTCCCACGCCTGTGACTTTGGACATGCCTCTCCTCACCCAGCCTCAGTTTTGAGGCTCTGGGAGCCTTTGCTAAAACACTGTAAAGTCCCTTCAAGGCATGGTTGTCTTTTTCCTGACGTTTTAACAAGTTGGGAGTGGGTGAAAGCCTGGTACACTGTGTGCGCAATCAAAATGGGGCGAGTTGTTCCTCCTGTGCCCTTTCCTTGGCAAGCAGCAGGGTGTCCGCAACCCCAGAGTGGCTTTTCCACCTTGGTATTGCTCCCTGGATCACCGTGGGTGGCTTTTGGTTCCCATGCTCCTCCCAGGCTGTCATCCGTGAGGTTTACAAGCCCTCGTTTGCGCTGAGTGGCTGTTGAGGTGAGTTTGGAGGGGCCGCTCCAGCTGTGGATGGGGTGGATCATGGCTTATGAGCTGCTCTCACCATACCCCACAAGCAGTGGGGATGGGGTGAGAGGAGCCAAAGCCCAGCTGCAGTGTGCAGGGATGCTCTTGAGGTGCACCGATGCCTTTCCCTCCTTGTGTCTGACCACCAGTGCAAAAGCACCCCGGCAAAACCATGCTCTGCTTTTCCAAAATGATAATAATTAAAAAAAAGAAAAAAAACCCAACAAAACAACAAAACAAAAACAGCCTTCAATTTTTGGCTAACCCTCCTGGGAAAATACCCTTCTTCTTGCCCAGTGAGAAACACGATTGTGTTCCCAGATATCGTCCTGTTTGTTTCTCTGCCCTGCTGAACACACCCGATGGGCTGGGATGGTTTCAGCCAGGATATTTCCTTGATCTGCGGCTCCTCCGCCTGCTGTGGGCTCTCCTCCTCCAGGGACAGCCCTGCTCTCCTCGCTCTCCTCGGCCACAGTTGCGGAGGTTTCAGCATGGCTATTACCTGAGGTGTGACGAGTTTCTAGACGTAACGAGGGATGGCCCAAGCTCGTGTTCTTATCATGCAACTGGGGTTTTGATGCCGTACCTGGCTGGGTCAGCAGGAGTGGGTTAGGAGAGAAGCCACAGCATCCTGATCTTCCCACGCATGTGCAGAGTTTTTCCACTCATGATGACTTTTGTTTACTCCCAGTTGGGGTCCACGCGGAAAGAAATCAGACCCAGAGCCCCTAAAACAAATTAAGAGTAGAGAGGTTTTCTGTGGAGCTCGTCATAGCTTTCCCATAGACAGAGTGAAATGTGCTTTTCTCATTTCACTCTCAGCTTTCACTTCACCTTGGAAATCTCAGCTATTGGGTTTGAGCGCAGAGGATCACTTCCAGGCCTGAAATACCCATCACGTAAAAGATGAGTCAAGAACTTAAAGCAAATTTCAAAAAAAAAAAAAAAAAAAGGAGCAATTTTGAAAACCATGACTGTTTCCCTGCCTTCTGGGGAAGCGTGTCTACTCTTTATAAATGGGTCAACATGGAAAATTTTGTTTCTTACAGAAGTAAAATGGACAAACTACACAAAGGTTTGCTTGGTGTCCCTACGGATGGCTGTGGAAGCTGTCACAAGGCCAGTCGCTACCGCAGCTGTGTCTTACATGAGTTTCTCTCACATATCACTGGACTGACAGGTTCCACTGACCGCTCTCTACACCACCATGTAACTCCAGGATCTTAAGGTTTAATTTAAAAAAAAAAACAACCACAAAACAAACACAAAAACCCCACAGTGAGCAGAAAGACAGTTGTGAAGGCAAACATGAGAGCTGTCACCTACTTTTCTTCCTGGAGACGCTGGCCAAAATCTTCTGTCGCAAAGCTTTTGATCGGCTTTTCATAAGCGTTTGTATGGGCACGGTTCAGATGCCTATCGCAGCCCAAGATTTTTAAAGAAAGACCACAGCCTCACTTGTCAGGACCAGCGTGAACATGTGGCAGAGGGGACGGTCTCCTTTTAGTGCCCACACATTGACTTCTCATGTCATGAAAGTGGATCAGGAGGGCTGGACCTCGGACAAGGGGAAATTCCCACTTTCAGTGAAAAAGCAATGACGGCTTCGGAAATTATCAACTGATCTGTGTTACAAGTGCAAACTTAAATAAACCTGTGAGGATCATTTCTCCCCAAACATAGTTGTGGCCAGTGACGCCTTCCTTGGGGAGGACTGGCATCAACTCTTTTGGGGGAATCCCAAGAGGGTAATGGGTTTTTCTGTCTCACCTCTTCTTCTTCCTCCCAACCATCCTTCTTCACTACCCTTTTACCTTCAGACCCTGCAGGTCTCCAATAACCCCCTTTCTGGCTGCAGCAGTGCTACCACAGAATAATAAACCTTGGCCCTGGATGCAAGAAAGATGATTCACGTCCATAACTCTAATGTCCTTCCTCTACAAACAGGGCGGTTACAGCCAAATTGCTTGCAAGGAGCAGCCCCATGTTAGGGCACTGTTTGAGACAATGCTGGTTGGGGTGTGCCCAAGCCATGTTGATGGTCCAATGGCATGGATGGCGTTGGGGCTGGGCTTATGCCCTGTTTGGTGAGTTAGTCTGGTTTTGGCTCTTCAGCCAGGGCATTGGCAGGGATGTGAATCACGGTGGTTGACTCCATAGATGATGGTGCTGTTTGATATCTCCCCGTAAGCCTCCAAGATGATGGGGCTGAATTATCCTTGGAGGTTAAGGGAATATGACAAAATGGCTTTGGTCCCTGTTGGCTGGTAGCTGTGGCCCCAGAGGACTCATGTTCCTCACCCATTGTGACCATGCAGGCCTCCTTGTGACCATCACAGCTGGCACGCATAGATGGAAGTCTACCTGAATCACCTTGTATTTCAGCCAGACAGGGTGGATCTGGGCTACCCCTGTCCTTCCTAGCTGGAGGTTTGGTAGCCTCTGTCATCCCCCACGAGGCTGACCTGAGGAGCTCTGTCCTGTTGTTTGGAGCCTGCCAGGTCAGCTACAGACCCAGATGTGCTTTGGGAAACGGAAGAATTGAGCGGGCTGCCTGCAACAGTCAGGCTTTAGGGTGAAAAAGCAAACTATCACATGCAGGTCTTCATTTTTTTCCTGGGGTTTCTGGATCCCATGATCTCCCCCCATCCAGTCCTTTGCCTAACCCTGTTGCCATTGCACGGCCAGATGAAGCAACCAAGCCCTCCCTGACCTGCCAAGGAAGGAGGAGAGGACACAATCAGATTAACCTGATGCTATCCGGGGCTGGGCTGGACCGGACCTCTTGCCCTGCATGCACCATCTGCGTGACTCAGGCACACCAGGAGCCATACCCACAGCTGCCTTCTTCCCACCTTCTCCCATGGCATCTCCTTTTCTCGTTGAAGCTGAAATTTTCAACCTTGAGCTGAAACGCAGAGTTTCCTCCCTGCCCCATGGAGGAGAGCTGCGATTGGAGCCACCCTCCAGAAAGAAAAAGGGAGAAAGTGGGGACAGTTGACATTAAAACATCCCTGGGCCTGGCAGCTTGCTCCACCTTGCCACTCCATCACGGGTTGAAAACACGCTTTGTCTGGCTCCAGTTACACAAAAGGGACAGGACTTGCACAATGCGCTCCCAAGGTCTGGCACAAACACGCGCTGTCTGCTGCCAAGTGCAAAGTGGGTTAAGGTTTCTTCCTTAAAATTCTCAGGCTCTGTTAACTGTTTAATATCCATCATGACACCGTTGGATTAACACCCACCTAGCCCAATTTCTGCAGCAAGATTCACCCTGCTGCCCTCCCCCCTCTTTTTTTTTTTTTTTATGTCCCTGGGAAAGTTGTTTTAACACCTCCACACTGTCTTCTCCTGACACCATCTGCACTTCCCACTACCCCAGTTGTCTTTGCCCCGGCTTTTCTTCCAGCTCTCTTCTCCCCTTGCTTGAAAAAGTGGGCTGCTCTCTGCTTCAAAGGATGCCCGTTCCCCCACCCCACCGCCGTGGTGCTGGTTGGAGCCCAGAGCCCTTGCAGTGGCCCTGGGCGTGATTGCAATACCAAGAGCGCACAAGAACAGCGTGGTTTTGGGACCTGGCCAGACCCCAGTCTGGGTCCCAAAGCTTTTGCAGTCGTCTTCTTCTTCAGGGACACAGGGATAGGGGTGAGGTGGTGCCCCAGACGCTTTCCCCATCCAGGCCCCGCAGGAGACCCCGCGGTTTGAGTCCAGCGGCTGGTTAAACTGGGATTTGGGGAGCTGTAGAAATGCAGAGATGTAGAAAATACTCCTCAGACCCTGAAGGGCTACGGCTAATACCTGAACAGTGTCTGCACATAACAACCTGTACATTTTGCACAGCGTTAAGTAATGCCACCGTAGGAGAAACGGTAAAGCATCAATACTTCCCTCCCATCCCATCTTATTTCTTACTCTCACTTTGCCTCTCTTTAATTATTTCCCCCCAAGCTTTGTGTGTTTGCTTTGATTTATTTTGCTTTGCGCCAATATTTCTCAGCTCCCTCCTTCTCTCTTTCCAGTTCTGGGTGAAATATTAATCTTGTTTATTATTATTAACCTTCCCTCGCTCTAATCTATTTAAATGCTTTCTCACATTTCCACTTCCTACAGCCCATTTCTCACTTGCAGATTTTCTATTCAGCTGCACTTTGCTTTAGCAGTGTCATTTATTTACTGTTCATTTATTTGTTTTAATTTCAAAGCCTTTCTTCTTTCTTGTTGTGGGCTCTGCTTGTGCATTACTCCCCTCCTCCTGCTGAGGAGCTGCATTTTTCTGCTCGGTTGGCTCCAAGATGAGCGGAATTCAGTGCCATAATTCAGTTTCATTTCTGGATTTTTGATGTGGATGGAAGGGAAGGAAGTTTTGTTTTCCAGTTCCCCAGCTGTCTGAGAGAAGCTTGGCTATTATACGTAAAACAAACATGTAGGCTATTACCTATTACTTCCCTCCATGCTCTTGCAGATCATGTTTCTGGCCTGACAGCGTTCATGCATGTATTTATACAAAGTCTTGTTCGGAGAGAATGGCTTTTTCACAGTTTATTTCTGAAGTATAGTTCCTACATTAGCTGTCACGTGGGTCTTTCACATCCTGGCTAAAAGAGGAGATGATTAAAGATTCATGTTCAAGGTCAGCGCAAATCCACAGAACGGAGTAGAAGACTTTGAAAACTAGATGCTTATCCCCTCCATCCTGCTCTGGGCATGGGCAGAGACAGAAATCACACAGCATCACAGAATGGTCAGGGTTGGAAGGGACCTCTGGAGATCATCCAGTCCAACCCCCTGCCCAAGCAGGGTCACCTAAAATTGCTGGGGGCTGAAACTGCTGTAGAAAAGGAGGAACTGGGCAAAGGAAGAATGACTGTGGCCCATCACAGGGGTTGGGCGTGGGGCCATCTGCCCAGGATCTTGCAGACAGGTGATCAGAGGAAGAACCTATGAACACCTTGGGGAGTAATTTGGGGAAAACAAAGAGCAACTGGATGATCTTTATTCTGTTTCCACAGCATTTATGACCTTACAAATCTTGACTCTGAGCTCTCCTTGGTCATTTCCTTTTTAAGGAAGAAGGGTCCTGATCTGCTGAGATGTCTTCTCGACCAGGACTTCTTTCTATTTCTCAGTCATTTTCACTCCCATTCGTAGTTTAACTCCTGCGGCCATTTCCATGCACTTCGTGCCTCTGCTGCATCCTGAGTGATTTCACAAGAGGTGATGAAGTGGTTGTGGGAGCAGAACGAGGGAGCCCAGAAGGACTGGAAAGGTCATGAGGGACTGGAAAAACCTGACAGAGTCCAAAGCTGGCCTACAGGTAGCAACAAACATTGTTGCTTGGAAATCCTGGATGCTTCTGGAGGACAGAGAAGCAGAGCAAAACAAAAGCGTTGGACCCCACTCCTGTCTGGACCACGGAAGCCTCTGAGTGACAGCCCCAGGCACAAATAGTGTCATTGCAGGAATGATACAAGCTGGTGTTCTGCTTTAAGCACTTCCCTTAGTACAAGTGAGATGAGGGTGGCAGAGCACTGGCACAGGCTGCCCAGAGAGGTGGGGGAGTCTCCAACTCTAGAGACATTCCAAACCTGCCTGGACGCCGTCCTGTGCAACTGCTGGAGGTGCCCCTGCTCTGGTAGGGGGGTTGGACTAGGTGATCTCCAGAGGTCCCTTCCAACCCTGGCCATTCTGTGATTCTGAATGACTGTGGACAATCCAGCGAAAAGTCTTCTTTTTTGCCTCCTCTCCCACTTCCCACAGATACGAAGCTCTCATATCATGGCAGAGAGAAAGGATGGAGGATGCCAGGTGACGCCTACTCTCTTGCAAGCGATGAGCCACCCCAGACTGGCACAGCTGCCTCTGCTTTGCTCCAGGTTTCGCGGTTCGGCCCAATGGAGTAAGAAGGGACTCCCATGTTTGAATCAGATAAATTGTTCCCTAAATTAGCAATGTAGACGTGGTCAGCAGGAGTAGGCCTTGGAAAAAAAGATTGGATCTGAATGAGATGTGAAAAAATTGCTACCTGGAGCCTTGTAATAGGTTCCTACGCACAAACACACCCAGCACTGATCACATCTTATGTGCTGTCACTCCCCAAACCTCAAATTACTGTAATCAAAGGAAGTCAAAGTAAACGCGGTCCCAGTATAAAACCTTACCGTGGTGCACCATCCCACATTGTTCAGGCTCTGAGGGCACAACGACCATGAAGGCTTTTCTGATTGCCCTGCTGGCGGCAGTCCTGTGGGCCGAGCAAGGTAAGGAGCTTTGGAGGCTGGGAGAGCCAGGTGGAGAGGATGAAAATACCAGAAGAGAAATTAGAGATAACACAGGGACAAGAAGGTTTGACAGCTTTTGTTGGAATTGGTGAGGTCTTGGTAGCGCAGTTTGTCTTTGGCGTCAGCTGTGTCCAGCAATATTTAGTGTGTTTGAGTCGTAGCTTCTGAGTGAGTTCTGCTGAGGTGTCCGTAACCCAAAGTAGACGAGCTCATCGCTCTGGTTTCTCGCACCCTCAAGTGTCAAGCTCCAACCTCTCACATCTGAAGACAGACATGCGAACTGAAAAACGCTAATAGGAATTGAGCTGGGCTCACAGTTTTGCTTTTGGTTTTGTTTTGGTTCCTGAATGAAACTTGAGGAGTTGTTGGTAAAGGTAATACGGCTGGTATTGACACCGCATCTTCTGCCAGCGTTTCACTTTATTTCCCACAATGACATTACAATTAAGAAAGTAGGTTGCTGGCAGATATTTGAAAGCCTAACAGCTCTTTGCTCATAGGTTTGAAGAGGTTTTTTAAGGGTCTAGGAGTGAGCGTGTTTGTAATGGGATCCACAATGCTCTGGGCATGTCCTCTTTTAAAGTAAGTGCAGATATAGCTAGACAATTGCGTAGAAGTACCCAGTTGAGAAACTTTGGCTCTGCGCATGTATTTGCAGTCTCGAGGAGTACTGCAAGCTTTTTTGCACCGTTAAGGCTATTTCTGGCTGCAGTCGCAAAACTAAAGCTAATGGAGGGTGGAGGCCGGACGCAGGCAAGGCTTTATAACAGCTATAATGATTTAAGCTGTTATTGTTTCCTGACTGGGAGGGATTCTCCTTGCATCAGTCAGTCAACACGTGTGCGTTTCAGTTGCTTTCGCGCGCACGCTGGGGTCTCGGCTCTATCTGCAGCAGGAAGCGGTTTGAAGAACTTTGTGACATTTGGCAGGAAAGCAGATCAGAGAGCGCTGCAGGGACTGTAAAATGCAATAACACCCGCTAGGCAGCGTATCTGGGATTGCTCTGGCGTGGTCTGCAAAAGGACAGTAGCCCACAGCTCGGGTTGGGGGACCTCCGGAGGAGAGGTGAGAGGCTTAACTTATCCAAGTGATGGAGAAACAGCGAGTGCTGAATAGTCAGTGAAAGAGAAGTTAAACCCAGGATGCAATGAGGATGATTTTATCTGCTGTTATGGAGAACACCTGCGCTCACAACACCTGGCACTAGAAAAGAGCATCTGGGTATGTTTCAGAGCAAGACAGTCAGTCATGCGTTGACTTGGGCTGTACCCAAGGCACCCGAGCTCCCCACATCACAGAGGGAAGGCCTTTTATTCTCCTACCTGGGGTACCTAGGGCCTAAAATGCCTTTTAATTCTCTTCTAAAACTGCTTCTGGAATCATCCAACCAAGTGTCATGGGCAGGTTGAACTTCAGAGATGAATTTGAATCAACAGCAGCTGGGCTTTGGAGAGTCCCTGGGAGGAGTTTCTTTGTTGAAAACAGGTTCAAATTCAATTGAAAAGGGGCTCTTCTGTGCAGAAATAAGAACCTTCCTGGGTTGAGAAAGCGGGGAGGAACTGACCAAGGGAAATTTCAGCCCAACGGAGGACCCTCCCTGGTTTGTAATTTGGTCACTTTCAACCATGAGCTCTCCACCACTGGTGACAATGGAGCAGGCTGTCCTGAGAGCAGCTGAACTGCCTCTGTCACCACTGCTTAGAAATGAGGAGTATTTCATGGGACTCCGACCAGGAGGGAAACAGTTTCCACCAGTTGTGAGTCCACCTCCAGGGAAGGAGATGGCACGTGCCTGTGTTTCTAGCGTGGCCAGCTGGCCTGCCTGGAAATTTGACTCAATTTGCTTCAGTTTTGTTCAGAAATACCTACTTCTGGCTTTTGTAATAAACCTGGCTCAGCCGTGCTAATAATATCACTGAGAACATGTTGTTCCAGGCGCTGGTAGAAATAATCTCTCTATTGTCCAGAGCAACCTTTCCCAGGGAACTCCCTTTAATGTGGCTCTGTGCTCAGTAATTTAGCTCACAGGGGTGTCATAGGCTTTAATTAATTCGTGTCTGTGTGGTGTTTTGCAGATGCAGTCTGACAATGCTAACAACTGAGCTCTCACCTGAGAGCAGTGCCAGCTCCTCTCCTTGCCAGAGCTGGGCAGACCCAGCTGGGCAGGTCACGAGCTCTGCTTTTGCTGGTTGGCCGTCAACCAGGCCAATGCGGACCTGGGGGAGTAAGAAAAGTCACCTGGGAGTGCTGCTCAGGCTGAAAAAAAAATGTGTTTTCAGGTTTAATCACCGAAAATCTCAAGTAAAGAAAGAAAACTTGTTTCGTTCTGTTTGTTTGCTTTTCCAGCCTCATTAATCAAACCCAACTTCTTATTTCACTTGTCATGAAAACTTGTTCGTAACATACTTTTCACCTTGTATTTTCCAAGAAGGGGCGTGGCTTTTGACACTTTCTTCCCAGGAGGGCATTGCTGGAAACCACTAATATGTGGCATGTGCATTCTTTCCAGCTTCCTCGCTGTTTTGCTACACATGCGACAACGAGCACTCCAACTGGAACTGTCTTAAAACCTACAAGTGTGAAGACCATGAGAAATACTGTACAACCACATACAGCTCTGCTGGGATTGGTGAGTACCAGCAACACCTCAAGGCTTTATTATTTAATTTTTTTTTCTCCCAGACAAACTGATGGGCAATAGTTTTTTTTTAGGGCGGTAGTTGATATTGTTGGAAAAAATTGATCATGGAGGTTTACGAATCACAACATACAATGTGTGTGAATCCCTCAGTGGTGCTCTGTGATCCACCACCCACAGTATGTTCCTCACCACATTGTGGCAGGGCTGGTTGAAGCACACAGAGTTTCATGAGCAGACCCTGTTGCCTGATCTGAGAGCTCACATGCGTGCTTTGTGATGGAGGATGGAAAGGGGTTGGATGTAAGTAATGTGGTTTTAGAAACCAAAAATGCGTTGGCAGTGATTTTTTTTGCTGTCCTACAGGAAGCACGGTGTGGATTTCTATCAAGGACTTTCTAGCGTCATATATTTGATCCAGGTTGTGTGGATACTCACCCAGCACTCATCAAATCCGCCAATAGCTGTTATTGCTGCATTGAAAATTAAGCGTAGTGCAATGTACCTCCTCCTATCGTCCTCTGGTCAGCTCTTGCAGAAGAATCTTAAATCACAGCTCTCCTTTCTTGTCTATTCTCCATCCAGGCAAGGACATGGGATACCGCATCACCAAGAAATGTTCTGTAGACTGTCCTGAGACGAACGTGAACTTCGGTGTGGCGGCTTATTCCACCAAATGCTGTAGTACCTCCCTGTGCAATTTCAGTGGTGCCAACAGCATAAAAATCAGCTATGCTGTCATGTTCCTGGGAACTGTGGCCAGTTTGATCTATGTCATCAGGGCAGGATTGTGATGAGGGGTGGGAGCAGATGTGACAACCCAAGAACCCACAAGGTATTCCCCAACTGAGAAATGAACATCCTCTGTCGAGTGTCTCCAACAGGGCCTACGCTGCCCTGTCTTTCCCAAGACATTGCTTCAGATCCCATCCACAAAATGGCACGGCAGTGTAGCTCCCATTTCCCCCCCTGTATCATTTGTTGTTTTGTACTCATTTTCCCTGGGAAAGCTCTTTTGATAGCATGTGTGTGACAATCGTCAGACAAAATAAAGATTTATGTTATTCTAGAGTGTGTTTGCTATATCCACACTGAGATCAGCCTGAGACAACAGCTCTGCCAGAAAGGGCGGTAGTCAGAATCTCTACTTCACATTGAATTTCTCTTTTTAGCACCTGGGAGTCTTCTCCTGGCTGCCTTTCTCAATTGACTCAGTTGCATCCAGCACCTCAAGACAGACACTCCCTAAAGCCAGATGTTCTGCCCGACCACTCAGCGCTAAAAAATGAAGGTGTCAACCTGGAAAGGTCAAAGATGTTTGTGTTGTCCCATTGCAAGCAACAGTGAGAATTGTTTTGTAACTGCTCACACACAGGACTGGGGGGTTGCCAGGTGTTGGTTGTGCTCCTGGCTGTGCTGCAAAGTTCTCATGTGATCTCTGTAGGGCGGATGGTTTCAGCTTTTAAAATAGGTAAAGGGCCCACACCAAGACGCTGGAGATGTCCAAGATGAGGATGGTGCTGCTGGAATCCGTCCTCATGGAAAGGCGACCTCTGTGCCTGCTTGGAGAAGATGCCGCTGGGTGATGGCTCATGACTTCCCTGCAGGGAAACAGGCAGAACGAGCCTGGCACAGGCAATGGGTGTCTGATTTGGTGGGGAGGTCTCTGCTCCTTCCCCTTCCTCTGTTGCTGCTGCTTGGGGATGGAGGAGATGGGGTGGAGATCCTGTGAAGCTCTTGGAGGAGCAGAGCTATAACTACGATGGGCAAAATGCATGCACTCTTGGAGCTGGAGGGTGTGTAATTCCCAGCTGAGCAGTTTATAAGTGCAGTGCTGTTTTTTGGGAGGGCTTGTATAGACGTGGCACCCGGGGAAAAAAAAAGCCCTTGCGTTTGCAGCCCAGCTGGATCTGAGGGGAGTACTGCTTCACCAGCGCTCAAGACAGGCTCAAGTGCGCGTGTTTCTGTGCAACGGGGAGAAACCGCAGCACTGGCCGTAGGCTGTGAAGATGGGATTAGGTTTTGTCATCCCATAAAGATTTAATTTCTGGGCAAGGAGGGTGTTCTGGCATTTATTTAAATAGGAAATGGGCTAACTGAAGAATGGCATTGGTGTAGCATTTCTGTGCTGAGGGACCAACAGAAACTTGGGGGTTTGCATTTCTTTTTAACAACTTTTCCAATGTGTTAATCACAATAATTTCTGAAATGATTCTCCAAGCTTTCGGCCAACTTGAAACTCCACATTTAGTAAACACATCTGAATTTCACAGTTACTTTTAGATTTCAGCTTCTGTTTCACGAAAACTACACATTTTCACCAAAATAAAGAAATTGTTTGCCCTTCTCACATGACAATTTCAACCAGGTTTAGAACAAGATGAGCAAAACACTCTCCTTCCTTCTCCACTCAGCAACTGTGTCAAGGGAAATAAGTCTTTCCACCCCATCCTCCACCATCAGTTAAATCCCCTGTTACTCTTTCCAAAATCTTCTCGAAGTTCATAGCTTCCAAATACTTGTAAACCGTGGTATTATCTTCTCCTTTTCCTTCATCCCTCGGGTGTCCCGATCATCTGTGTTCTTTCTACCCCCGTGGGTTCTTTTCAATCTGTCTCATGTGGCACTGGTGAGGGATGAAGGTAACATTAATATCTGGGGGACATATGGGACGAGTTGGGAGAGTGCAGGACCATCTAATGGAAAATCTCGACTGTCAGACATCCTGCAATAACTCCTTTAAGAAATACAGCCTTGCCATCTCAAAATCTCAGCAGCTTGCAGGAGACAAGAGATATTTTAGTTTTTGCTTGGATGAGACTACAAGGGAGGGGCGGGGGGGTGGGGAGAAGTGCCTGGCTGAGGTGCTATTTCTGTACCTGTTAATGGATGCTGTTGGCTGAAATAAATCTGAATGTGGGCTGCCTCTGCAGCGCAACGCACGGGCTGCGGAATGGCATCGCCTTGTGACTAGAGCCCCCTTTTCTGCTATTACCTCAAATAGTCGGCAATAAAAGTTGATTTACCAATAAAGACTCGCGAAATCCCTTCTGGATCGGGGAAAAGAAAATATTGCACAAGGAAGAGAGGGTTGCAGTGCCTGGCATGGAGGGTGCCAGCTTCTGTTTTCCTCCTGCCTAGTGCCTTACAAAGGTATTGGCCTTATGAAGCCAAACAATGCCCCTCCTTTGAGCTTTCTTGGTTAATTGCCACCTCTGTTCCAACTGAGTTTCGTGCTCTACCTATTGAGAAAGCAGAAATTTCCTCACCTTAGTCACGCAGGTCTCCCATGCTAACAATATTTATACGTCCAATTTAGAGGTGTTGGAAAGAGTTACATCACCTCCAGAACTGGGCATGCCTTTTTGGTGAGATAATGACTCTAGGTGGGTCATACTGGAAGCCCAAATATTTACTGGGAGATGGAAATCTGAGCAACTTTGAGACTAAGAAAAAAGGGAAATGAAACAGATGGAGAGCAGCAAGGGGCAGAGTCGCTGGCAGAAGCTCGGGGCACGCCGGTTGCTCCTGCAGCTCTGAGCATCACGTGAAAGGGATCCAGCTGGACCATTTCTGGGACTGTGCCTCCGTCCCCACGACGGGATGGCAGAAAGACAATGGTGGGAGGAAAAAGCAACAGCAATCAGAAGAAGATGGGAAAGATTCTGATTGCATGCAGGGAGATAGGATGAAACATGATAAAAAAAAGGAGGAAGACAGACCGTATGGAAACCCAGTGGAGTACTCCTATTTGGCATTTCACATAATTTTGGCTGACTAAAATATTATTTTTTTTCTGAAGACTTAATGAGTTGAGATCCTTGAGCAGACAATCCCTCATTCTCCATGCTTTAACTGGTTTGTTTTTTTCTCCCTGACATTTATTTTTTGCAATTTGTGAAAAAAAATTAAAATCACAGCTTGTTCAATGTGATGGGGGTGGGTGTTATTTCTATTTTTTAATTTAAGTGGTCATTTTCATTGCCCAGTGGAATTTATTTTCTAATAAGAGAACATTTTCCCTCATATAAAATATCCAATTTTAGAACAGAAACATTTATGATTTAGAACTGCTGTTTTAAAAAAGCCCACAGAAAATGATGTCTGGTCCCCTATGAAAAGCAGCGGAAGGATGCTGCTCTTCTGATGTAGCTGTATTGGCAATCCTGGGAGACGTTATGAAGACGTTTCAATCCCAATTTCAATTTCAAATTCCATCAATTTCCGTATGCACTAAAACAGTGCGTGAGGAGGACGGGATCCTCCAGGATGCAGCCTGCTCTAAGACCCAAGCTGGCTTGGAAAGAGGAAAATTCCTTTTCTTGTGTGAACACTGTTTCGGTTTTGTGTTTTGCTTTTCCTCCACTTATCCAGAATTAGAAACTGTTGCATACTTAAAAACAGATGAATAAGCTGCATTGTGAAACAACTAGGAAAAGAAGCAGGGGGAGAATATAAGCCTGTTTAGATTTCCAACAAAGCATACTTTCACAGGCAAGCACTGACACGTTACTCCCAATTATCCACCGACTGACACAGCAACCCTATAGTTATCATCCTAGCATCAAAGCAAACACTGCAGAGGTATAAAACCTGCCCTGGGTGACTCCTGCTTGTTTTGGAGGCTGCGAGACCTATAAAGGATGAAGACTTCTCTTCTTGTCGCGCTCGTCATAGCCCTGTGCACGGAGAGCGGTGAGTCTCCAAGGATTGCTTTGGCACTAGCGAGACCCCCCAGAGTTAGGGCACGTCTTTGATATGGCAGGATGACAAGGGGATTTTGCAGCACGAATGGTAAATCTGAAGGGTCATTGGGCTCCAGAGAATATTCTGCTCCTCGGGAGAAGAAGCCAGGGGACGTATCCCCACCAGAAGTTGGAAGGATGCTGAGGAGCTGAAGTGGGGGGTGAGACACCCACCTCCCCTGACTCACCCAGCCCTTGGAGTGGCTTGGTGCAGGCAGCTGAGCACACTTGCTGCAGCTCTTTGAGAAGGAGGGTTGGGTGAGGGATATACAGAGATGGACAGGGAGAGGGCAATATATGCAATAAAGCTGCAAATTTGACATCCAACTAACTACAGCCTTATAATTTATTTTTTTTTCACTTGTTTGTTTATTGGTTGCAATTACAAACCCTCATTACCTAAATTGGTAGAGACGGGCATGCCACAAGAAGATGCAATACTGGCTCCCATCTCTTTCTTGCAGCTTGTTGCTTTGAGGTGGGACTTTGATCCCAAGGCTGATCCCAGGTCTGGGATGGAGATGCAGAGTCCCACTCTCATTCTGATAATGGGCTGGGTTGTTTATTTTTGGGGGGGAAGGATGCACTGGGAACCTGCACTTTAACTCTGGCTGGTTGGGCTCTGCCAAGGACCGCTGCCTGTGCCTCTGGAAGATGGGGTCATGGTTTAGAAGTGGTTTCGTCAGGTTAGGTTAATAGTTGGATTTGATGATCATAAAGGTCTCTTCCAACCTCAACAATTCTATGATTCTAAGATGCCCCATTTGCACAGGGCTGTGGGTCAGGCAAAGGAACAGAGGGTGCAGCCCTGAATATCCCTCTGACTGTTCCATGGGAACAATTGATTTCCTCAGCCTGGGGGGGGCTTTTCCCTTATTGCACACTAAATTTTTCTCAGGCTCTGCTGTAGGGCTTTACCTGCAAATTACTGGCCGTTCTGGGTCCCAGTCTAGCAGAGCACTTAGGCTCACACTTAATTTGAGGTTGTAAATGTTCTTACTCGAGACTTCACAGGCTTTCAATTTGGCGTGTGCTAAATCATTGTGCTCCACGGGGTTGAGAAAGTTGAAGGCAATAAAAGGATTCTTTCCCGCAGCTTATCAACTGTAATCACATTTTTTTAAAAAGATCACGTAACGAGACAGCAAACTTACCAAAGAAGTCGGTGAAAATTAACACATGCGCAGCACCACTTCGCTGTGCAATCTAGCCAGAAGGCTGGTTGCTGTTCCAATTAATCCTCAACCTGACTGATTTTAACAGTGTAAACCCTGCGTCTGCCGGCACTTGCACTTGCTAATGCTTTACACGTGTAAGCTGTTTATCTGGGTGGCTTGAATTATTCACATGAAAATCTTCCCGGAGGAATATCCTTTTTTATCTAGAGCAGAGGTCTTGCTGGGTTCGGACAGGAGACCTCCAAAAGCAGCCTGGTTTAACCCCAGGTTGTCATCCTGTGCGGGGCACACTTTGAAAGAAATATCATTCCCTTCTCCACTCAGCCCTCGTTGCAACAGATATCTCAACAGAAGCAATAAAATCAGAAGTGTTTTTCAATAGTATGAGCAATTGTTGAGCTTGCCAGGGCAGAGGATCAAAATTGTCCTGCCTGACTTCAGGGTCTTAACTGAGCCACCAGGTTAGGAGCCCACATTCCTCCAGAGTCCTCTAAATGGTGAGTGAGAGAGAATCCTCCTGAACACAGAGAGATGTTGGCAAAATCCCCCCTGAAGGTGCTTGCCATGGCTAGATAGGTCTCAGGACTCTTAAATTACTCAATACTCTTAAATTGCGAGCTTTGGGAAGTTGGGATGAAACAGGAGTGCAACAAACTCCACTGCTTCCCGTGTAGATTCAGGAAGTTTTTCTTGGAATGGGCTTGATTAAAGAAGCTGCATTCATTAAGGGACAAAACGAGTTACGTTTCCGGAAAACCCAGTTGTGTCAATTAAGGGATGAAATGGGTTACATGTCTGGAAAACCCAGTTTGGGGACTCTGCTCTAGCGTATGGTTATTTTGGGAGGAAAGGGTGGTTCCCAGGGAGGTGGAGCAGGAATGTGCCTTTGTGCCTGGAGATGGAAATGACCAAGGTAGGAAGCGAATTGCAGCAGTCTTGGTATCAAGTCAGAGTGAGCTGGGTGACAGGTCTGAGGCTTTTGAAGTCATAAGGCTGTTGAACATGGGAACTAGATGATCTCCAGAGGTCCCTTCCAACCCTGACCATTCTGTGATTCTGTGAACAGGGGGAGACGGGTTCTGAGTCACTGCAAGCCCAGTTGCCTGACCTCTGTGTCCTCTGGTGGTGGCTCTTCACTGAGAGACAACAGAGGGAGGGTAGGATCTGCAAGGACTACAGACTACCAGAGGAAACTGATGGTCAGTGCTGGGTGGACACGGAGAGGTCAAAGGGGCTGTTAGTTGGAGTGGGGAGAGAAGACAGTTTCCACAGAGACAGAGAAGGATGAACAGTGCCCTAAAAGGCATTTTTGTGGCTTCCCATCAAATACAGTGACCCTGGTCACCCGGGGTCACGGTCTGAGCTGGGGACAGGTCTGGGCTAGTAGGGCAACAGGGAGTAGAGAGCCTGTTTGGACCAGATGAGCTTGTCTAAGGTCAAACAAGGGCAACAATGAGGTTGGGACATTTCTGGCAAAGGCACAAACGAGGGCAAAGAAACTTGGGCGAGGGAGAAGAAGAGTGAGGGAGACGAAGACTGAGGGAGACGAAGAGTAAGGAAGGCAAAGGACAGTGCTGGTACAAAAATAAGATGGGTATTAACTGGCCATAAATAGGGATAGCCTGGAAATGAGAAGAATGAGCCTGTTCCCCAGTGGGTGACATTACTGCAGGAGTGTTTGCTCCAGATAAACAGATGAGCAGGAAATTCCCCTTATCATGCAAAGAAACCTTCCCCGAGGATCTCTTTGCTATGAATGACTGCTTTAGCTTACTTGAGTGCAAGCTGTTTTCATTCATTCATATTGGCACAGTGCTTTGCTGATGCACAGCGTTACAGATGTGCACATTTTGTAGCGTTAGGCAGTCATCACCCACGGATGGCTGTAAAAAGGAGTCTGCTGCAGCCAAGGGGGTGGTTTGCTCAGCCCTGTCTTCTACAGGTCCAGGATTGCCCAGCACAGTAGAGCTCTGAAAATGAACCAGGCAAATGCAAGCATCCATCTTCCCAGCAAACACTGAGATGCAGAACTAGGTCGCTTGTCCCTAATTTGAGATGTGTTGGGGGGGCATACAGCAAAAAACCCTCTTGCCCAGTATGGCCAGGGAGGTTACTCTCAGGTGTGTCTCTCCCTTTTTATAATTTAAAAGATTTTTAAAATAATTCACTGTTGGTGTGGGCGGTCTGAGAAACGATGAGTAGGCCGGGACTCTTCAGATGACTTGAAGAGGATGAGTGCAGACAGGAATCACAAAATCATAGAATCATAGAATGGTTTAGGTTGGAAGGGACCTTGAAGATCATGGAGTTCCAACCCCCCTGCCATAGGCAGGGACACCTCCCACTAGACCAGGTTGCCCAAGGCCACGTCCAGCCTGGCCTTGAACACCTCCAGGGATGGGGCCTCAACAACTTCTCTGGGCAACCTGGACCAGTGCCTCATCACCCTCATAGTGAAATAGTGAATCAGCTGGTCTCTTTCCATACAAGGACTAGTGGCCAGCAACCGGGGCTTGGAGGAGCCAGGTTGCAAAGAAACCACAAGAGCTTCACGCTGCAAGCGGTACTAGACTGGGGAGCCCTTTCCAAAAGCACATTTTAGATGCCAGATGTTTAAATAGATTCAACTAAGTATCCAGAAGGAAGATCCCTTTAGGGTTACTAAATGAGCAAACCACATCAGTGGCAGGAGTCTGAGCTTAAAGTAATTTGGGTCCAGGAGAGTCGCTGGAGCCAAGTTTCATACACCCCGGAGGGTGTCTGCCTGTTGCCGCTGGGCTTGACAGGTCCTCCATCTGGGCCAGCACCACCAGTTTTGCGCTCCTATGGATATTTCTAGGGGTGACTGATGGGTGTTGTGTGCTTCTTTTGCAGTTTTCTCCTTGACATGTTTCACATGCAAAGATGCATCTTCCAACATACACTGTCTCAGTACAACCACATGCTCTGACCACGAGAAGTACTGTCTCACAACCTATTCTACCACAGGACTCGGTAAGTGTGAAGCTTTTCTAAGGCTCTGATGACAAGGGGGGGTTCAGGTTAGGCTGACTGCAGAGCCTCCTCCCACCATGGGTTGTGGCAGAAGAATTAATGAGGATCACAGCACACAGGCAGTAAATCTTGCGGCATGTGGGGACTCAGCATAACCCATCCCTGTTGCAATATATCATAACAATACTGCGCTGCTCATTAAACACACCCAGGAGAGGGAGATGTTGGAAGAGAGAGGCTTCCTCTGCACAAACCCCTTGTCTCATCTCCAAGCTCACACATATGTTCATGAGGTGGTGGAACTGGAAAGGGCCGGTACTGTGGAAGGGACAATATCAAGACATGGTGACAATGACGTCTTCCAATCTTGCACTGTACAAATACATTAGATCTCCAGATTCCTGCCCTAGGTTGCACTCAGTTGGCGGAGAGGAGTCTTAAGCGTTGGAGATGGTCTCCATAGGTCACGTATACACAAATAATGATGTAACGTGCCAAAACCTAAGGGAAAACCAACAGCATTAAGTACAAAACAACATATTCAGCACTGGATATTGCACAGCCAGTCTACCATTGAAGTTTGTGAAAAACACACAAGATTAAAAACTATGACTTTTTTCCCTGTTTTCTCTCTCTCTCACTTCAGGCAACGACCGTAACCAGCGTATTACCAAGAAATGTTCTGCATTTTGCCCAACAATTGACCTGAATATCGGCATAGCTGGCGTTGCTACCAGCTGCTGCGAGACTTCTTTGTGCAACATCAGCGGTGCCAGCAGTGTGAAAACCAGCTACACTATGATAGCTCTGGGCATCATGGCCAGTCTCGCCTGCATCCTCCGTCTGGGTTTTTAAAGGGGCTGGGGGATCCCTGCGTTGCAAGGGACCAAACTCTCATCTGTACAACGTGAATGCTGCCCTGTTTCTCCTACCTGGGAGGTCACATCCCATTAGCAAATATTTTTTGCTCTTTCCGTGCTCTGATGACAGCGCGTAAAAGCACAACCCTATCTCAAAATGGTGTTTGGAAGAGAAAGGCATGACGTGGAGCCCTGTACATGCAGAAGGGCACCATATAGCCACTATCTCTCCTACTATTGGCCTTCATAACTCCACACATTTTTTTCCCCCTTTCATTTTGACCCTGCCATTCTCTTGTGCCATTTTTCCCTTTATACCGTTTTCTGCCCCGTATCATTTTGCTCTGAGGAAGCCTTTAATATTCCGGTTGTTAAACAGAAGCTGGGCACAATAAAGTGTCATTTTATTCTATTGTGTGACTCTGTGGTGTGGTACATTGGGCGTAGCGGCTGGATGCATCCATGTTAGCAGCGACAAAAGCGGAGGCGTTAGTCTGCAAGTCGAATTGAAATAATGCTGAAATATATTGCAATCGCTTTGCATTCACTTCAGGAAGCCTCTCCCCAGATTTTCCTTTTTTTTTTTTTTTCCCCCTGAATTGGCAAAAGTGTCATTTTGTGACTTCATTTCAAGAGTAAACTGTATTCCATTTAACTTGCTTTCAATTCTTCTTCTGGGTCAGCTGGCTGAAAGGAAATGGCTGTTGAGCTCTCCAGCAGGCAAACAGAGGGGACAAGGCGGGACTCAACACGAAGGAATCTTGAGCATTCAGTTTTCTTTAAACTGATTTAAGATCTTCCAGTGGAAATTGCTTTATAAGCATTACGGATTATTTTGAAAGGGGAGAAAAGTATCTTGCATGCCGCTTAAAAGAAAATTATCAGAAAAGACAGACAGTTTCTACTGTGTGTCTGCCAGAGTCTGGAAATTTCAGCTTCATCTGTAACAAAATATTAACTTTGAAAATAAATCTTTCATGTTTGCTAGTCAAGTTTCCTGTCAGGGTTAAAACTGAAGGAACTCATTCCCCTGCACTGACCTTCCTTGTGGATAATCTCAGCTAGGAATGAGAGATTTGCTCACTCAAACCCTTCCAAAGTGAGTCACAGGAGGCTGAAATGCTTTCTCCTGAGCTGAGGAAGCTCTCCACTAGGATTACCCCAACAAGACCTTCCAGGGCAATTAGTTGGGTGCAGCTCACCCAGCCGGTTTTCCCTCTGTAGACTCATTGCAGAGGGAAAGCAGCTACACTCTTTGCTCACTCTGACTGGTATTTGCCGAGATCAGGGGAACAACAACACTCAGAAAGAGATGGATCTTTATAAGAGGTTTGCAAAGGAAATGTGGTCTCACGGCTCCAGCTCACCCTAACCTGCTCCCATCCCTTCTTGTCCACACTTCCTCCCATCCACATCCGACCCCCAGCTATGCACTCCCTGGCTGTTTTCTCTCCCAGCCTTCCTCGTTGGCTTCTTCACCCAGTCTCAGCCTGCGCTTTACCTCCAACCTCTGTTTTCTTCCTAGAGCCTCATCTCTTTTTTATCTCCTTGATACAAATACAAGGTTGGTAATGATACTCCATCTTTAGCCATGAGACTTTTGGTTGTCCCCACGGTTTCTATTGCGCTGTCAACCCCCCCAGCTGAGCTAGCTCCAGTCTTCTGTCCAATCTACTCTCTTCACCTTTCTTCCCCTCCTGACAGATTTAGAGGTATTCAAGCAGCACACGCATCTGAACATCTTGAACAAGCCAAGAACTGTTGTGTGGCCTTGGAAGGCTATACTCTGCCCCACACCCAGATGATAAGGTGGTAATAACCGAACTATTTGAAGTAGTCTCCAGCCTTTGCTATGCACAGGTTTAGAATTTCTTAGGGACAACAACGGTTTGCTTAAGCCAAGGCCAAGCTGGGGCTGGTACCGCCCCAGGTCTCGACCTGTCAAGCTTGTGAGTACAGACCTGCTCTTGGCATGCAGGTTTAAAATAAGGTCATGTCTTGTGCTACCTGAACTTGGCAGGTGCCTCTGTTTTGGGTTGAGAGGGAACCTGGCATCTGAAAGAAGGTATGAAAATGTGTGGGCCAAGGGGGTGAAGGCACATGGTAGAGCCTGCTTCTACCGTGGAGGGTTTCATGGTCTGCTTATGGCTGTTGGATGGAGAAGTTATGAACAGCACTGGGAAGCCAGAAGTCCTGTCCCACAGGGAGCAGCTCCATCCATGGGCCCCAGCCTGCTTCCCTCTCGCCTGGTTTCTACCCGACCCCACAGGTTTTGCATTTCCTCCTGCCCAGCAACACAACCCATTCGTGTGGGCCACAGATTGACCCACATCTCAAGTTACATAAAAGGGTCCTTATCGGAGGTGGGACCAGCAATTGCCCTGAGGCATGGGAGGTCCTAAAACCATGAAAGATCCCTCAGTGAGCTCTCCCTTGGCAACAGGTGTTGTGTAAGAGGAGACTCCTCTCTGCCAGCCTCCCTGAGAAGTCCTGATGCGACATCTCCCACAAAGATGAGGCTGCCTAATTCCACATCCCTCCACCCAGGGTTTCTTATTTGTTGGCTCCCATGGTTGCATACTCCTTAGATGGGTGTGCGTCATGGTTTAGGCCAAACCAGCTATTGGGCGAGCAACTCCCCCATACCCCTCTTCAAAGAGAGAGGTGGAGGACGGAAAAAGAGACTTACGAGTTTAGAAACGTCAAACCAGGACAGTGTGTCAAGCTGTCCTGCAGAGACATTGGGGATGCCTGGAGGGCCCTCAGGAAGAAGACGGGGTGTCTCACTCAAATAGTTGGGATTGCTCCTGGGAGGTACCTGGCTCCCTCTCTGTGGATTATCTAAGAGCTCGGTTTTTGGTGCTCTGAGTCACTGTACCAGGACCTGAATCATCCAAAGGGGCCTTGCCCTGCTTAAATTAGGCATCTGGACAAGGTGGTTTAACTTTGGCCCTTCTTTTCCCTCACTCAGGGCTCTAGCACCACTGGTTCTGAAGGACCTATGCCACCTTCTGCTCTCCTCAAATAATTTGTCTGTCTTTTCCCTCGCAACTTGAAATTTCTTCCCCTTCTCTCTGCTGATTAACAGATCTGATTAACACCCAGTGAATCAATGACATAGCAAGCGACAAGATGGGTGCAAAAGACCAAAGTCAAGGTCTTCACTGGGTCTAAAAAGCTTCTGGAAGCAATGGAAAGTGACAAAAGCATCCCTTTCTCAAAATTAACTGCTGCTCTCTTGTCATATAGCCAACTCATGGCTCCATTTTGAGGTCCATTTTGGTTTTCCTGAATGGGTAGAGATGAGATTACTCTACACAGGTGACTCAGCTTCCTGGCAGTTTTTGCATTCTTCCTCAATCTTACTTCTCCCTTGGTGTCACTGGCTGGCCTGCTCCAGGCCCTCCTCCAGGCTGAAGGCTAGGATGACAGGCAGCAGGAGACACCCTCGCCACATTGGCTGCATAAGTGTTGCCTCTGACTGCATTGAGTTTCGTAATCTGTCCTCTTGGGAATAAAGGAATCAGTGCGACCCAGTCACTGTGCTGCAAAATTACTGCTCTCCAGACACTGAGAAGGCGGCATGCTCCAGCACTGCAGGACACGTAGGTACCAACCCCAAGTCCTGGGGACAACTCCGAGATACCTGTTTGACATAGAAGAGCTTGTTTTCTACTCAAATTTCTTTCCTTAGTACACGTTTGTTGGCAGTGCTGGAGATGTCTTACCCTCACCACTCTCTTTCAAAGCTGACTTGCACTGAGCCAACATCCTACTGCATGAAGGTTCACGTAGAAAAAAATGGATGTTGGCAAAGTCAACATGAGGGGGCATATGGCAATAATTATAGCACTCTCTCAGTCGTGGAGGCAGGGAAAAGGAATATATATAACAGAAGTCTATGGGATAATTAATAGGACTGAAAAAAGGAAAAAAAAAATGCTTGCTTCCTTTTACCCTCGTTGCAAAAGACCAGCAAGAAGATACACCCACTAATTATGACGAACAACCTGTTTGTAACACATTTGGGCAGTAAACTGAGTTGTCCTCTACAAAGCAAAAGGTCTGATTTGATCATCACCAGCATGTCCCCTGCTGACCTCACAAACCTCCAGAAACAAGAGCGGGGACATCTATTTTGACATCGGTCTTGAACAACCCTGGAATTCACCACCTGATGTTGTCATTCTAGGAGCAGTTTAGGAGGGCCTGAAAAAGTATCAGCAACTCACATGGACAAGGAAATCATCCAGTGTTGGAATGTTTCATATTAGAAACAGACAAAAATACCCTACTGGTGGTTACTTCTAGGGAACTGCCTGTTAAGTTATTCCATAATTGCCAGAGGCTGTGGAAGAAGCTCCATTGAGATGGCAGCTCAAGATCTTACAAGATGCATCTTATATTAGGGTCTATTTCCCAGAATGTCAGAAACAGACTTTAAGAAATTCAGAGGAGAGCAACACAGAGAAATAGAAGAAAAGGGATTGATTTAAGAGGAGAGATTGAAAAAGAGACAGTTTGAGAGATGGCTTTTTTCAAAGTATAGCAGCAATTCCAGGATGCCAATTTGTGGTATTGTAAATGGAGGTCCGATTTCTAGAAACTGCTGGGCGTGGAGAAAAGCAGACCCTCTAAAGGATCCCTGAAATAGAAGCAAAACTTCATTAAATAAAAAAGTGTATAAGGTATTTGAGAAATACAACCAAGAGAGGAGCAAGCAGAGGGATTAAATACAGGTAGCGGAAAATTGATAAAGAAATGAAGACTGACATGAAAATTTGAGGAAAAACTTCTGTTTAACTAACCGTTAGCTAATTTCGTTCAGTGTAGAATACACTGATTTTATTGGAGGCAAACCAGCGTAGACCAGCTGAGAATCTGAGCTTCCGGTACTGTGGAATAATTAAAGAAAATGAACAGTATGAACCCTGGTACCTCACGCGCCAACTAGATTAGACGGGATTAGAAAAACGGACTGCTAGGAGTATCTCCCTGTGCCTCTGGGCTCCGCTATTTCATCAGTGCAGCTGCTGCTTCTGCTGGGAGGAAGGAAAGGAAGAAACTCGGAGGAGAAGAGAGCGGATCCTCATTTCCCATCGCTCATACGACCGGAAGAGCAAGAAATGTGTTGCTGAAAGGACTTTTCCCCAAGGTGCCAGCCTGTTCCATGGGCTCCAGCATGGAGAACTCCCACATGCACATTACACACCCTTGGGTTGATTTCATGTCCACCCGTGAGCCATCTGGAACCTGTAAAACTGCTGCCGTTCAAAAGGTATATAACCTGCCCTCCAAACATCTTCCCAGTCCGGCTGAGAGGATCTGGTGGAGATGAAGACTACTCTTGTCACCTTGCTGGCTGCTGTCCTGTGTGTGGAGCAAGGTGAGCCTTCTAATGCTGCTACTAGTTAAGATAAGGCTTACAGAGAAAATGGTGAAAACTTTTCACCATGGCAAAAAATTCAGAGGGCTGTCACCAACTTCGCAGTACTGCAATGTTGCAGCCGGGCTGCCACCAACTTCCTCTTGCGCCTTGATTAATGATTTGCTGCAGAAATAAGATC
Source organism: Anarhynchus alexandrinus (assembly GCA_008711295.1). Taxonomy (NCBI): domain Eukaryota; kingdom Metazoa; phylum Chordata; class Aves; order Charadriiformes; family Charadriidae; genus Anarhynchus; species Anarhynchus alexandrinus. The sequence continues at coordinate 1,242,354 of VUYV01000187.1, read as the reverse complement.
CTGATAAACTAATTCTTCTTTCCAGCAGGCGGTACTGAGCGATAGAGCTCTAATTGTATGGTGCTGGATGCTGGGCTATATCCATGGAGTGGGCTATGGGATCTTCCCAAATGATGGAAGTTGGAAGTGCCAGAAAGCATAACAAAGCATATTTTTTTTTTATCCATATAGGTTTTGAGTATTTTATAAGCTTTTCTGCACTGCTGCTTCCTCCATTGTAGCGAGCCACATGGTTTGCCATGTGTCTTGCTCCCTAGGAAATGCGCCAGTGAGAATTTATAGATTAAATCAGAGGCAGAGGTGAAAGAGCTTCTCTGTGCATATGTCACGTTAAAGGCGTCCTTCTCCAAAAAGGGAAGTCTGAGGTGCTCTGAATGTGTGTCCTCCTTCTGCGACTGATACCCACGTGTTGCTACATCGCTACTTGCACGTAGGAATAATGACCAGATTGCCAATATTTCCCCCACGCCTGATGGTTTCCCAGAAACCATGATACATATCTAACAGGGGTTGAGAAAGAGGCATCTAATTAATTCTTGCTCTCTGATGTATCAACCCCCTACTCCTACATTTTTTGGACAGATGGTTTTGCAGCGTGCCTGGAAGATCAGAAGCTTTGGCCAGTTTTAGGGTGGGAAAAGGAGTATTNAAAAAAAAAAAAAAAAAAAGAAAGGATTTTGTGCCTGTAATTTCTGAATGCGGTGAGACAACACGGACAGAGGAGAGTAATTATCAAACGTAACATCCTCAGTGTTACCCAGGATGAAGTGGAAAGCTAATGGAGATCCAAAACTCTGGTAGCACACATTCACGGTGGGATACCTTATTGCTGTGGTAGGCTGATGACATTTTATATTGGCACCAGCTTCCAAACGGACCTAAGGACAATCTTTTATACAGTACCTTTCTGTAGCCCAGTCTAGATCGGACAAAGCCAGTAATTCTAATATCAAGGCTTTCACATTCAAGAGTAAGAGATCCCAGCTTTCTGGCCTTATACTGGGACACAGAAAAACGTGGAGATAACTGCTTGATTCTTCTCATGTATCCGTGGTGCCATTCAAGACCTTAGTAAGCAACTTTTGATCAAAACTGTTGATCTCTCAGCCCACCAAAGATGGTCTGTTGCCATTTGCATCCATGAACTCACTGTTAACAGATATATTATGTCCAGAAGAAATCTTAAAAGATCACGATCCTTTTCCCTGCTCCAATGCTGGACCAAACCAGGCAGACATCTGTCTAATGTGTCCTTGAAAGTTTTCAACAAAGGAAATTCCACAGCCTGGAATTGCTCAGACTCTCATTCTTTTAGAAAGTTAGTCTTACTTTGTCTTAACATCTCTTTTTGTATGGTTCTCCTGTGTTTTCACCATAAGATGTGTAGAACAGTTTATTACTTTCTTCTTTGCAGCTTCTTTTTGCTTGCATGAAGCAGGTTACTGTGTCTTTCCCAGCATTTTCTCATTTTTAATAAGCTAAATGCTTCCAAACTTTTCTACAAGGTCATATTTTCAAATTCTCTGACCATTTCTCCTCCCTCTCCTCTGGTCTATCTCCAAATGCTTTGCATATTTTTTGAAGTGTCACATACAGATTTGGTCATCGGTGTTCCAGCTGAGGCCTTGCCAGAGTGGAAAGGCCACTTTGCATATCTTGCACATGACATTGCTGCCTGTGTTCCCTTGGGTGATGTTTGTTTTCACCGCTGTAGTGTGACACAGTTGACTCCTGCTGTTTACACTGCAGTCCTTAATTGTAACTCAACCAGTTGTTCCTCATCCTACATTTAAGTGGCTAGTTTTTATCCTACTGTAATATATTTTTTTTTATTGAACTGCATCCATTCTTTTTTTTCATTCTTTTATTGTATCCATCTGTCAAAATCACTGAGAACTCTACTTACAATATGCTTTCAGCTACTTTGACCTTGGCGTCATCTGAAAATGTGATGTGCATCCTCTCTCCCATCCCTACTGTCACTAGTGATGATACTGTATATGAGTCCACAGCAGAGCTCTGGAGGTCCTTATGAGTTGCATTGCTCCAATTGGTTTGACAAATAACCATCACAAACTACCCCATGAATGTGTTTTCATGTCTGCCCTTGCACCCATTCTGTTGCATTTTCACTAGCTTGTGTTTCCTGGGCTTGCTCATAACAATGTCATTCAGGATTGTGCCAAAAATTTTGGTAAAGCCGTATTGCATCTCCTCTACCCTGTACATGAAGATTCAAATTTTGTAGTCATGAGTGAAGCAAAAAAGCTACACAGTGTTATGTTTCTCTCAGCATCAACAGTCGATAACCTTTCCCTTCCCTTCCCTTCCCTTCCCTTCCCTTCCCTTCCCTTCCCGTCCCTTCCCTTCCCTT
>VUYV01000187.1:1076141-1239926 GCA_008711295.1 Anarhynchus alexandrinus | reverse complement strand
CCAGCATTTGACGTCAGATGACCTCACATTCCCTGCCTGTACTTCACCTGTGTTCCCTTCCGTTCCCCTCCCCTTCCCTTCCCTTCCCTTCCCTTCCCTTCCCTTCATCAGGAACTTCTCATTTAATGGACTCTCTGACCTACATTGCCCTTCCACTCTCTTGCTGCCAACTTCTTATCGGGCAAAACTGCACTCACAGGAACGTGTCCTCAAGTTGCTTTCTGCCCCTTCCATACTGACAGCCTGTCCCCAGACTTACTGGGAACTTCACAAGCATTCTGCACTGTGTTTGCTTCCCTTCCCAAAAATGTCTGTGTTTTTGAAGTAACTCGTTCCCTCTCCTACAAGCAAAAACACATGCTTTGCTCTGAGTGATTTCAAAAGCTCAGAACCCAACCACCACCATAAAACCTATAAATCAATTAATCTGCCTAGCCGGGGAGTGTTCTGCAGACACTTTGGCATGGTTTCACATGCAGGCTGTGGTTTTGTTCTTCTTCCTTTTTAGCATTACTTTCCAGAGGTCTGTCCTACCACCTTCTGGCTTTGAGGGCAAGTGGGACGTTCTTGACAGACAAGACAATCACCGCCTGCCCTTCCTGCCAGTCATCTTCTGTATCTGTATTGCAGATGTTTGAATTATCGCACCAAACCTGCGTTTACCAGTTAAACTATATTTTTGGTTAAGACTTCCCATTTATCCTCTGTCTCACAGTAGGACACGGAAGTTCAACAGAGCATCTGACTACTCTCACCAGACTTCCTAGGACTGAGGTTAGGCCAGTTCAGCTAGTGGCATTTGACCACAAGAAAGGATATGTGACAGTAGTCCCCAAGCCAGATGAAAGAGAAGTAGGACACTGGGCATTGTCCACCTCCTTGAAATGCTCCGGGCATCCTCAAGTTCTCCCTGGCAAGCCCTGCTCAGGCTTGTCCAGCAGAAGTGACTGAACAGTAATTGGCAATTCACGTGGCAGAGCTCTCAGGACAGGCAAGCTATTGCTCAGCAATAATCTCCATCATAAAAGACCCCAAATCCTTGAATTCCACTCACATCTACAGTTGCCAGAGATTGCAAACAGATCGATAACACTTCGCAGTCTGAGACGTATGAGACAGAGGGATTTAACATTGCTGCCACGGGTCAAGGGATAAAGAAAGTCACTGGTCATTCACAAACAAGCATTCATCAGGCTATAACTAAGAAAATGGAGCTATCTGGATTGTAGGTATTGTGGTTCCTAAACCATGTAATGTGCTTTTTGCTTTTTTCTTCCCCCCCCACCCCCAGCTTATCCATTTATGTGCTACGTGTGCCAAGAACAGGAGTCCAACAAGAACTGTTTGACCATTTCCATGTGCGCAGAGAAAGACAAATACTGTGTGACTGTCCGTAACAACGTCGGAACAAGTACGTTTCTGAACAACACCTTGTTTGGGCTGTAGAAGAGCAGCCCCAGGAATGGGCTTTCATCCCAATCATGGCCACATATGGAAATGATAGCCCCTGATCACATACTGTTAGGAACCACCGACCTTGTTGCTCGCTATTGCAGTCACTGCAGTGTCCATACATACTTGATATTGTTACCAGGAGTTGGGGAAATGCTGAAGATACGTATAGCAGCACCAGAAAATGAACTCAAGCCTGAGGTGGTGTGCACTGCTTCACGCTTAGCTCCCCCCAGCTTCCTGCTGATGGCTCCAGCTAGCTCTTGCTATGGCAATATTCACTCCCAAGGGTATTTTCAAAAACATTTGGGCAAAACCGCACCACGGCCAACTCCCTCTGCCATGCACAATCCTTCAGGTCTATCCTTGGGGCTCTGCACCCTCAAACACCTCCATGTGCTCCCAGACCAAATCTCAGCCAAGAAGACCAACAGCATCCTAGCCTGTATCAAGATTAGTGTAGCCAGTAGGACCAGGGAGGTGATTTTACCCTTGTACACGGCACTGGTGAGGTCACATCTCAAGTACTGTGTTCAGTTTTGGGCCTCTCACCGCAAGAAGGACATTGAGGCACTGGAGCGTGTCCAGAGAAGGACAACAAAGCTGTGAGGGGTCTGGAGAACAAGTCTTATGAGGAGTGGCTGATGGAACTGGGGTTGTTTAGACTGGAGAAGAGGAGGCTGAGACCTTATCTCTCTCTACAACTACCTGAAAGAAGGTTGCAGAGAGGTGGGAGTTGACCTGTTCTGTCAAGTAACAGGTGATAGAACAAGAGGAAATGGCTTCAAGTTGTGCCAAGGGAAATTTCGACTGGATATTAGGAAAATTTTCTTTACTGAAGGGGTCATCAGGCATTGGAACGCGTTACCCAGGGCAGTGGTGGAGTCCCCATCCCTGGAGGTATTTCAGGGTCGTGTAGATATAGTGCTCAGGGACATGGTTTAGTGGTGGGCTTGTCAGTGTTAGGTTAATGATTGGACTAGATGATCTTACAGGTCTTTTCCAATCTAGGAGATTCTGTGATTCTGTGCCATACAATACATTCCTCCTGGTTTTATGCCGTAGGAAAACCACCCGGGTGAGCAGCGACCTAGCCCAAGCGTTGCTTCAGGCAGCTTGAACTGAAAGCCACCCACCCATGCTAATCCCAATTTAGGGACAGACAAAACATGGAGCCCAGAGAAGACCAGCAGTGTGGGCATGACCAGATTATTGCCAGACCTGAGCAGAGAACATATTTGCCTTTGGAATTAATCCTTGGCCTTCTTTTATTGACCAATGCAGATGTAGCCAGGGAAACATTTTAACAAAGATTCTTACATTCTACTCTTTCTTTTTTTCCCCCCTTCTCTTTTGCATTAGAGCCCAACAAGCCTAAGTACGTCATCTCTAAGATGTGTTCTCCAACGTGTCCAGCAACAAGTCAGCAACAAAACCAAACCTATCAGAGGGTTTCTTGCTGCGAGAAACCATTATGCAATGTAAATGGAGTCAGCAGCAAGCAAAGCAGCTATGGAGTGATGTCCCTGGGCGTCCTAACCGCTATCACTTACATCTTTGCATGTGGACTGTGATGGGTTGGGAAGAGCTCCCCGTGATGGCACTGTTGGCTGAAATAAAAGTGTGTTGCTCTGGGATAATTACTGCTCTCAAAGAGTCGTGCTTTGCGGCTGAGCTTCCCCTGGGATTTTTGAGAGAGTTTCAATAAGTTAGGTGCTAAACTCCCATTGATTTCCTAAGCCTACTTGAATCCTAAGTGTCCCCAGACGTTCAAGTCACCTAAGAAAACACATAAAAGACAGCCCTTTTGACATGTTCTGGCTTCAAATCGTTACGGCTCTGAAGAGATCCTTGAAGACATATTTTTATCTCTTTGAGTTTTCAAAGCACTGCGAGGAATAACAACCCGCCCTGCCTGAAACACAGGCTCAAGAGTTCTGTCAGCACAGAGGGGACATTCAGCATCTTCTGTTCGCAGTAAGTTGGTTATCACATGTCAGCCAAGCAGCTCATAAAAAAGTAAGAAGAGGTAGAACTTATTTCTGGCAGTATTTTGGACATTCCTCCAGCCTCGATGGGGAACAATTTCTGGTTCCTCTGGCTCTTTGCTCTCGTAGGGGTATCACATTTTGCAATGAGCAATCTTTACGGCCCAGCTGCGATGTGTTGGCCGAGCTTGGGGAAAAGGCCGAGAGGAGCAAACGTGACTGAGAGAGGGGAGGCAGTGGCAGGGTACCAGTGGGGAGATGGGAGGGAGGAGGGAAGCGGAGGGGGCGGGCAGCATGGTGAGCACTGCGCTGGGAATTGCCTGCACGCTGCCTCCTCATGGACCTGGTCCAGCTGGAAAAGAAGATGTCCCCGTATCTATTTCCTTCTTTGTTCGCAGGGCCAAACCAACCTGGCAGCTGTTGCCAACCCCAGTCATTTAGAGATCGTGAGAGGGTTTCTACAAAACCATGTTCCTGGCGCAGAAACGATTGATTGTGCCGGGCTTTGTTTGGTTTTGCACTCCAGGCTCTCTGCTCCCTCCTCTCCCTGCGAGAGCTGCAGCTGAGGGGAGACAGAAAAGCTCTGTAGGAGGCCTGGGGGTGTCTACAGAGAAGAAGAAGGGCAGGCAGCCAAAGACTAACACAAACAGTCCCGAGCTTCTTGGTCATAGCCCCTGCTGCAAGCTCACTTTTCTGGAAAACAGGAGGGGGAAAAAAAAAAGGAAGAGTTGGCAGCATCACTAGCTCAGCTGTGTTCTGGGGAAAACCAAAGCTCATCCAAACAATTCAAGAGCTTCTTTTTTTTTTTTTTGTTTTTGTTTTTTGGATGAGACGTTGTATTTGATGGCTAAATGAGACCTTTGGTTTGCCTGAAGCATCGCCTTGGAAATCTGCTGTGTTTTGGTTGCACACGTGGAAGGACGCACATTTTTGAGATGTTTCACGCTGCCTGGATTACAAAGCAACTGGTTTCCCAACAGGATGATCAGCCAAAGATGCCTCATCAACCTCATGTTTTGTACTGTGAACTCTCAAGTACGGTGCCTGGTTTTAAATATTTTCCTTAATGGACAGGAGGGAAACAAAGCAAATGAAGGAGGTGACACCACAGTGCTGGGCAGGGACAAGGAGACACTGGCAAGCATTGATCTGAGCATCTTGGTGAGCCGTACCCGGGGATGACAGATGTCAAGAGGGGAAAATGTGAACTTGCCATGCTGTTAATTTTCTCTCATCAAAGATAACCATAAAACTGAAGGAAAGCTATGGTGGAAAAGGCGAAGGGAAAGACTTTTTAAACCAAAAGGAAGGAAGAGATGTCCAGCTGCTAAGGGTAGGGGCTGGCAGGACTGGTAGGGGCTGTGGTGGCCTTGCTGCATCCTGATGCCATGAGCACGTGCTCCACGAATACCCTGCACAGAGAGAAGACAATTCTTCCCTGCAATACATTGGGTGCTTTCAAAAACCTCCAGGAAAGTTGGGCTCTGGGCCAAAGCCATTACTGTCTTCACCGCCAGGCAAGTTGGCACAGGAAAGGGGAAGTAGAAGGAGCAATTTATATCTCAGGCAGTTTCACTGCACGTGGGAAGGCAAAAAGCTGGTGGGTGAGGCTAGCTGGGGGGGAGGGGACGAGTCAAAGGTTGAGACAAGTCCACTGAGGCTGGTGGTCACGGCACCACGATGGGGAGAGCAAACCTCAGCTGGATCGTATTTTAGAGCAGCAGAGGAGCAGGAGTTGCCGCAGGGTTTGGAGGGAGAGGTGGTCTGCTCAGAGCCCAGCTGAGCCCAGCAACCACTACTGAGGACTCCCTTTTGTACCCTTCCACTTCTGCACTGGGTTCCCCAGCAATTGGACACTCTTTAAGAAAGCTGCTCGGTTCTGCTTACAGGGACTTTCTCCTGCTGGCAGACTTCCTCAAGAATCACTACGTGTCCTCTTGCAGTCCCCTATTGCCTTCCTAGCTCTTCCTCTCCTCTTCACCATGCTAGTTTAAGTGCCACCTGCTGATAACACCTGAACGGATGTTGCCTCCAACAAGATAAAAAGGACGGAGGGGTTCCTCCGTCTCCTTGTCTACGAATTTCGAGGAACACTTTCCTTTCTTGAAATCTCTGGATGCCAGAGCACCTGATCACACCAGGATTACACCGGCTTAAGTGCCTTAAGGTTTTCACTGCATTTAAGGGGATTTACTGGCTGCATTGCCAGTCATACCAGCACCCGCCTGGCTCCTGGACTGAAAGCCCACAGTCGTGAATGAAGAGCTGAAAGTCTTTGAAAAGTGAGTATGTGGGTAGGATTTATGAATGGATTTTGCCAGAGCTGATGCTCTGAGTGGAAAATCACTGAAACTGCTTCAAAGAAATAAAGAAGGAAGGGGGACAGTTAAAAGCTGTCTTTCTTGGTTGGGGGTGAGAACATGTTGGTCTGGCCAATGACAAGGTCACGGTTCCATTTCCACACCGGTACCTGCCTTCCCTGGGCTGGAGGAAGGTGCAGGTAGGTGATTAGGGCTCCTGTGGCCCAGGAGTTTGGGAACAGAGAGCCAAGTGTCCTCTTCCTCCAAGGGAAGAATCGGTCACGTTTGCCTTTTCAAATGAAGCTGCAGTGTGAGGTTTGGTTGGTGGTGCTCTTCAAGGCTTAGCTGTGCTCGCTGGGAGAAGACATCCAGGTGACGGTTGGAGGTGCCACTTCCATGTAGGATTTGTTTTGCAATCTTACACCACCTTTGAGTTGCACAGCCAGAGTCAGGAGATGTGTGTTTGCAGTCTGTGCGGAGTGAAAGGGAAGACGTGTGGAGACACTAACCACATCTAACACCAGAGTAACAGAGCCATTTTGCTGCTGCAGATGTTCATGAAGTTAACACGGATTAGCCAACCAACACATCAAAAGCAAGACCATTAAAATTAAGTGGGGCACAGGGCTAAGCAAATAAAAGGTGGTGTTTTCAAAGCGAATATGCACATCAGCAAGGGATATCAGCCAAACTAAGTGGTGTCCAGGCACAGAGGCATTGGGAAAAGAAATCTTTGGCATCCATCGCAGCTACCATCCTGTTTCACCTGCTCCTGTTTCTTCACAGTAGGGAAATCTGGGTGTTTCAGAAGACTGGATACCACCAAATGCAGCATCCATCATCATAAAGGGGATGGGGGAGACTCTGGGGACATACAGAGCAGTCAATACAGAGCCCAGTCTTGGAAAACACCTGAAATAAATCATCGAAGAATTTGCAATGGTGTAGAGGCTATCAAGGAGATGGGGATGAGCAGCAAGAGCTTTGTGACAGATGGGTGTTATTCCCACCTGTGACAGGATGGCAAAATCTGTAGTTAGGGTAAAAGTGGTACCTGTCACATAGCTCAGTGTTAATAAAGCTTTTGGCACCGTATCACATGACAGTCTCATAAGCAAACTAAGAAAACACAGTCTAGCTAAAATCATTAGCAAATAACTGTCAACAGTTTGCTGTCAAACTGGAATGATCTATTAAACAGGGTCCTCTGTGGCTTGCCTTGGCTCTGGTATGATGCAATGTTTTAATTACCGGTTTGAATGACGGATTAGAGAATAAACTCATTGAGCTCGCAGGTGACAAACTGAGAGAATCTGCAAATAGGAGAATTCTGGGTGACTCCAATAAATCTAAGTGATAGTCTGAGAAAGGGGATGTAATTTAGGAAGGACAAGCACAAAGCTCTACAGTTAGTGTGGACCCGTCATCTGCACAAATACAGGATGAGGAAATCTCCCTTGCAGCAATCTGGCAGACAAAGAAGTTGTGGTGGGTGTTATAAAAGATCACAAGTTTAACACGTGTCAAACTTAGGGAAAAAAAATATGAAAAAGAAGGTGGCCTCGTTGGAACTCTGTAATCCAGTGAAAAGTCTTACACATTGCACTGGGAAGTGTAAACTGGTGTGTGATGGGATGAGATCCTTCCAGTCTCTTCTCCAAAGGGAAGGCCTGGGCTCCATTCTCCTTGTTTTTTACTTCAGGGTTCACACAGAAGCGAAGCTTTTAGGTCAGATCAGAAAGGTTTCCTAGCACCTAATGTATAGCGAAGAGCTGCAGAACTGCCTCCAGCAGCAGCAGCTTGAGCATCATTATCACGATGCATCAAAGCATGATAGAAAAATACTGTCCTCAGCATCTCGTTGGTGTCTCCACTGGGGCAGGAGAATGAACTCAGTTGCCTCTCCTGATTCTCTCTGTCTCCTTTCTGCCATTCCCATGTACCCATTGTGGGCGCTGTTTCCCTTCACTAGAGAAGAATTGTGGTGTTCAGGCTATGACTTTGCTTTACCATAGAATCACAGAATGGGTTGGGTTGGAAGAGACCTTAAAGATCATCGAGTTCCAACTAGATGCCATGGGCAGGGACACCTCCCACTAGACCAGGTTGCTCAAAGCTAAATATATAGCAATGTCTAGCAGCAAAGGTGACGCAAAGATGCTCTTCCACTGATATCATGTAGGAACTTTACTCCAAAGGATGGTCAACCCCCGGAACACCTCCAGGGTTTCCAGGATCTCAGTCAACAGTAAAAACAACAGTAGTGTTGAGGCAGTGAGTGGAGAGACAGCTCTGCATAATAGGAATGACATATGTTTTTTTCCTCTTTCAGCTGGTTTCTCACCTAGGCAAATCCCCAAGCACCGACACAAAGCACTGTCATCAGGCATGGGGGTGACACGGGTTCAATCTTCCTTGGTCCACCAGGGCTAGGAAACAGGCGCTGGCTCTGTGCCCACTGCTCACAATAGCTCATCTGGGACCTGCCTCCAGCTCCAGGGCCTGCTCCAGCGTTAGATGTTAATCAGCAATTAGACAACGTGCAGACACTGCTCCTGGGAACAAGAAACTCCCTTCTGCAGCCTACAGGAAATTAGTGTAATAAAACTTACTGCGAGATCTTCCCGGAGAAGAAAGCAATTTTATGATACAAAATCTCAGAGTTGATTTTGCCCTCTCACACTCCTCCTTACGGATTTAATTTGATCCCTGTCTCACAAGCACCGACATGTGTGTGCCCGGATGATCTGGCCAGCGTCAATTCTATGCCAGAGGTAGCCCAGAGATGACAGCTATGCAGTTCTCATCATGCCTCTGAGGTGCTCGGCAGAGCACAACAAACTGATTTTGGATTTGCTTTTTACAGCCATTAGAGAGAGGATGCTCTTTTGTCTCCCTTTCCTTTTTATTTTGCCCCTCTTAGGTGAAATTCCTGAATCTCCCAGTTCTTTTGTTTTCTTTATTTGGGTGCTTTATGGCTCCCACCCTGTTCTTCATCCTCTGGAGACTCTTATCTAAGGTCAATTTGTTCCTCCTCTTCATTTGAATGAAGTCAGACATAGGGTGCTCCACAGCAGTCCACACATGCCTTTCCTTTTAACCCTTGCTCTGCTGTTTCTTCTAGGTGTTTTCACACACTTGCACATTCCCTCTCCTATGTCTTTCATACCAAAATTAATATTTCTGCTACAAATCTCCACAGCCCCAGCACCCAGAACCTTGCCTACAGCTTCAGCATGGTTCATGCAGCCTCCCTGGAGCCTGTTGAATTCCTTGTTTACGGAGAAGCACATTTTTGGTGGAAGGGATGGGGAAAGGCTTGAAAAGCCTCTTGCCTCCCCAAAACAACCAGGTAATGAGGTCCTTGCTGTGGGAGAGGAGATGCCCCCAGGCACAAGAACTTTTGCAGGTTCACTGCAGAACCTCATTGATGGTCCAAAAGAGGCCAGGACTGGAAACAAGGCTACAACATGGGGCCAAAGTTCACCCAGGAGATGGAGATAGGACTGGAGACAGGTATACCTATTACATAGGTCAAGGGCGATCCAGCAGACAAGGTTGGAGACAAGGTCACAACCTGAATCCAGTGGCCATCATGAGGCCAGAAACAGAGCTGGAGACAAACTACCTACAGCATGAGTCCAAGGTCCATCCAGGAGATGGCTGGAGATAGGCACACTTACAGCATAGTCCTGGCAAGGACAAAATGGCCAGGCTTGAGCTTAAATGGGGCTCCTGGACAAACTTGAATATAGGAAGTTCCATCTTAATATGAGGAGAAACTTCTTTCCTTTGAGGGTGGCAGAGCACTGGCACAGGCTGCCTAGAGGGGTTGTGGAGTCTCCCACTCTGGAGACATTCAAAACCCACCTGGATACCGTCCTGTGCAACTGCTGTAGGTGTCCCTGCTCTGGCAGGGGGGTTGGACTGGATGATCTCCAGAGGGCCCTTCCAACCCCCACCATTCTGGGATTCTGTGATTCTATGGGCACCATCTGAAGAGAGGTCCCTGGTGAGACTGGTCAGGGCAATTAAGGCCTATGCATGCACTCAGGGCATGACAATATGAGCCCACTTGTAGAAGACTCAGTTTATAATGCTGGAGCACTCCAGAGCAACCTTTCTTTAGAGGTACCCTGGTCGCTCCAAACATGGACACATCTTCCAGCACTCTTCCAGCAGCCTGGAGACATCACAGCAGCAATCAGAGTTAAACTTTTTGCCTGAGTAATGACCCCTGCTTAAAGCTTCACAATTATTTTCCTGTCAAAAGCCTAGAATAAACAAGGGTGAGTCATGCAGACTCTGGAAGGAGGAGGTGTGAGAATACCGATTTCTCTGATACCGACTGAGCATGCACCAGCCAGCAAACCACCTTCACCTCAAAGGTTCTGGGAGAGAAGGAAAACGGAAACATTGACATCAACGAGAAACGAAAGTTCATAAATCTGACAGCCTGACTGTGACTGCAGGTTGTGGTTAAGCGGGCAGATGAAGGTCTTATTCCAGTAGACACTGTGGCCCAAAGATCACAGAATCATGGAATGGTTAGAGCTGGAAGGGACCTTGAAGATCATCCACTTCCAACCCACCTGCCATGGGCAGGGACACCTCCCACCAGACCATGTTGCTCAAAGCCCCATCCAACCTGGCCTTGAAAACCTCCAGGGATGGGGCAGCCACAACTTCTCTGGGCAACCTGTTCCAGTGTCCCACCACCCTCCAAGTGAAAAATTTCTTCCTAATATCTAATCTAAATCTCCCCTCTTCCAGTTTGAAGCCATAACCCCTTGTCCTGTCAGATGTACCTGGTTATGCACCCATATTTTCAGGAACCTCAGTAGCTAACTGAAAGCTATCTCAGGTCTGTCCCGGTGGTCTGCAGCAGAGAATGGCCTGTCAAAGTGACAGAGGACCCTCTGCTCTTTGGCACTGTAGACAGCAAGGAGGCACAAAGAAATAACGGTGGCTTGGTTTGCCTATGCAAAAACCTGTGTCTGGAGCATCCTTGGATGATGCAAGAATGTTCCTGAACAACTTCTGGGTAACTCTGATCCAGAGCAATCAAAAGAGGCTTCAGGAGGAGAAATCCCAGGGGTGGGATGATGGGGAAGGGCCAGCATGTAAAGTCAGTCCTCTCATTCAGCCAAGTGGAACAGGACGGTGTGAGTAGGGGTCTCGGGGATGGTGCATCACAGCTCCATCACTCTTTGCAGCGTAGGAGGCTGTGGCAGCACCTGGGGCAGTGAGAGCCTTTATGTCATGAATACATTGCAGCAGACTGCTCTGGGCAAAGAGACTTGTCTGTCTAAGGGGAAAGATACCTTGCAGCAGGGATGGAGATCCTGGGCTCCTGCTCTTTCAGGTGAGAGAAGAGATTGTGTCTTCCCAGTCCTCTGCTCTGCCAAACTGATACTCCAGATTTTACTCTGAGACACCTTTGGCAGGTGGGACACGGCTCTTCCACAGAGCAGAAGAGAAGTCTGAACACTTCTCATCTCCAGAGAACGATAGAACTATTGAAAAGAAAGGACTTTGTCCCCTTCCTGTGGCATCTATGCAAGGCTGCTTTAGCAGGTTTGCTCCACAAACCAACTCTGCTCCCCTAACTGGGGAAACACCTCATTTGCAAATCTGGCTGGGGTTTAGGTGCCTCGCAGACACCCACGTGCACAACGCTGGCCAGGCTCAGGAAGTCTCACCCAAGCCCCAAAACAGAAATGTGGCGGTGAAGGAAACTGTCCGCGTGCCACCTGGCTCCACAGAAGCTCAGCAAGTTTTTAGCGGGCCCGTGCTTCAAGCTCAAACTCCCAACGTGCCAGTCCAGCACCGAAGCCTCGCAGACCTAGTAATTCCAGTTTTAATTGCTGCACCTGTCTCTGCTAAGCTGCTCCCTTGACCCATGCAGGGACCTGCCATAGTCTTAATTTCCTGATTTTAAGACTAGCCATTCCTCCCCAGCATGCAGGCAAACCTTGAAGCAGTCACTCTTGGGTCAGTTTGCTTTATGATCCAGCTGCTCCCTTATCTCCTTTTCCCTTAAACATGTTTTTGTAGCTGTGTGGACCTTTGCCCAGCACAAACCACATTCCTCCTGCCGGACTCTACCCCTGCTGCCTTTCTTACCACCTCCCTCTTCTTGTGAAGAAGCATTTTTCTCATTTACGGTATGAAGCCAATGGTTCAACAAAGCCCTCCAACAACCTCCAAACTTGCAAGACGAGGCCGGAGCATTCAGTGCAGTGTTTTGCTACGCGTTGGTCTAGAACAGAAAGCCCTGCCATCGGAGAGGCTGTGTTGAGCTTTGCGGTCTGCTGTCCCACACCGTAGCCTTGGTAAGGAGGTGGGAGACAGGGGCTTAGACCAGCAAGCTTTCAGAAGGGCTTCCTCACCTAGCACATCTTCCACCATAGCTAATTGGTCTCCAGCCACTCTGCCCACCTCTTCCTTTTGCAATATCCTGTAATTAATTCTGTCCCTGCCCAGCCATTTCGGTAGTATCGGGATGACTCCAGATCCCGTGGTGAGTTGTGTCCCATATGACTCTTAGGTCCTGCCTCTTCCTTTCTAGCAGCAGACAGGTCCTCTCCAGGAAACAGTGGACCTGATAATGTTAAATTTGTGTGTGGGAGAATAACAGAAAGCTGTAGGCCTTTGTGTACTTCCCCGGGGGCAGGGAGAGTGTACAAGACACTGGATGAACAGGAGACCTGAAGGAACACGCTGTGCCTTCCTGATACCCAGAAATTAAATCTCAGGTGCTGCACCTCAAAGCGGAGATAAATGCTGTGAGATTGCTCACATGTGGGCTACAAAAAGCCAGGCTGACTCTTGCAGGCACAACGCGAACTTGGTCTGTATGACACAGGGGTCTTGTGAGTGTATCTGAATTACAGTTGCTCAGGCTACCGCAAAGCTGAAACTTCCCAGTTTTTTTTAGTATTTGATTTGTAAACCAGCGAATGAAACAGTCCCGGCAATCTGTTCCAGTGGAAGATATTAGACCACAGAAAAACACCACTCACAATCAGTTCCTGCTAGAATAACTGGCAATGACAAATAAAAATGAGCCATAGGAGAGACAAGGGAAGTGAGGTTTTGCAGGCACAGACTTGTTTTCCAAGTAGAGGACTCTGAATGCACTCTGGCAAGACAGGAGCTGGAATTTCTTCTGACAGATGCATTTGCTAGGAAATGCTGATTCTGCAGAATTAAACCCATACAGATTTTGTCAAACCTGCTTGTTTCTTCCTGGCTCACCAGCCCTCTCCTCCATTCCCAGGCTTTCTTGACAGCCAACTCCACAGGGTCCCTCCCCCAGTGCCCTCCCCGCAGCTCATTTCCTAGAGGATTTAGCTATTTCTGTGGGACATACTCAATCTGGGTCACTCCTGCAAACCTTTCTGGTGGACCCCCCTGTGCTCTGCAGACCCACACTGCCAAACAGCCCAGGCTGCCCCGTTCTAGCCCAGCTGCTGGGTCCTTGTACCTTCAAGCTTCCCAACCCTGTATGTCTAATCCCATTTAGGCTCTGCTAAACAGCAAGGGAAGTTGGTTCCCTACATGCTTGGGTCTTGCATGCAGGGGGGTTGTGCATGCACGGGGTCTTGCATGCAGGAGACCCAGGCATTAAGGGAGTCCTGCACACAGGAGTTGGCACATACAAGGCACATGTACCTACAGGGTGGTTGTGAATGAATGGGGTACGTGTACTAAGGGGATCTGTGAATGAAGAGGCGGGGAGGGGGGGGCATAAACGCAGCAGATCCTCGTGGGTGAAGCGAGTCGTGGATGCAGGGGGGTTTCACTGTGCATAAGTGGGGTTCGGCACGCAGGGGGCTTTCCTACTCCCGTCTCTTCCCTCAGGGGACCCGAAAGGGGGATGGAAAAAGCCTTTTGGAGCAGGGCCAGGGGAGAGCTGGCGTTGCTCCTGCAGAGCTCCCAGCCCCTCAGCAGGCCAGGCGCTGGGCACGCCGAACCACCATGGGGACTACCTCCCACCTCTTCCCGGCCCCCGGTTCTACGGAGCGGGGAAACGAAACCAGGAGTGGCCGGCGAGGAGGTGGAGGGAGGCGGCAGGGGGGCGCGGGGCGGCCCGCGGGGCGGGGCGGATGGCCTTTCCCCACCCCCNGTCCCCCCAGTTCTTCCCCAGCCTTGAATTTGGCAGCAAATTTGGGATGGGGGGGGAGGGGTGCTGCGTTTTGTAGAGTGGGCTCTGGAAGTAGGAGGTTTGCGCGGGGGGGAGGAGGGTTGCAAAGAGGGTTGGGGGGGGACAGAGCTGAGCGGGGGTTTGGCATAAGGGGTGGAGGGGGGTCTTGCCAAGACCTCCCTGGCAGCAGTGTCCCTCTTGCAGGAGGAACTTCAGGGCTCCCGTGCCTGTATTTATAGGTGTGCTAATCCAGCTGTGTATGGAGATATTTCGGAGCTTTTCCCAGTTACGGCTCGAACAAAGACCAGGGTCGACTCCGCTCCTCCTTTTCGGCGCAACGAGCCGGGATAACGGCCCTGAAATGGGCTGAGATGCAGCCGAGGGGGAGGAGGGTGGAGGGGAGATGGAGCCCAGCCCCGGCAATGGCTGATGGAGCAAAGTCTGGGCAGAGCCACTCGAGATCCTGGCTCCTGCTGCCCCCCCCCCAGCATCCTTCGGGGATGCGGAGATGGCTATCATGTGGGGAGGTGGTCCCCAAGGGACCATGCCCTGTGGAGTGCGTCCTGGGGCTGCCACCGAAGCTGGAGAGAACGGGCTTCCTGTTGCTGGGCGTTAAAACTGCAAGTTGTCCAAGTGGCAGGGTCTGCAATCCCCGCCTTCCCGACGACTCCATTTCTGGCTATCCAAACTCCATGGGGCCGCGCGAAACCCCATATTGTTTCCATATGTCGATGCCTCGGAGAAGCCAAACAAAGAGCAAACAGGAGAGTTCTGGGCCCTCTGAGCCCCTGCTCAGGGAACACAGTCCTTTTTTGGCTCCTGAGGACACCGGTGAGAAGAAACTAATTGTTTGCTGCCCTTTCCGTGCCCTCCTCCCTGTGGGGTCCGGGAAGCAACTGGCAATTCAAGCGTTGGGTCTCCATCAGAGCCCAGCTGGGATGTGCTCAATTCCAGCTGGGAGGATGGGCTGTCCAGGCCGAGGCAGGAAGGGGTTTCACTTCCCCCCCCCAAAAAAAAAACCCAAACAAGCCTCTTCAGCTTTAAAGTAAGTTCTTAGCCAGGCAGAAGGGATCATTGCAGATAGCTTTAACCCCAAACACTTCCAGAGTCTTTGAGCTTTACCTGCTGCTCAAAGTGCCCTGAAGATCTGGTTTACGGTGTATAAGGATCTGGTCAAAAAGCGATGGTAAAGAGCGTTCGGCACAGGGACCGAATGGAAGAGCTGCCGAAGCAGTAGCATTTTTCACCAGTGCTGCTGAGCTTCAGAGTGGGCTTTTAAAGGCTTTTTTTGGTTGTTTGTTTGTTTGGGTTTTTTTTTCCTCTGCATTGCTCTTCGGTAGAATGGATTCAACCTCTTATCTGAGGAATTCCCCCAAATGAGCCGCTCTGTTTTAGGAGCTCTTTGTTCCATGGAGCAGCAAACAAATAAACACATAAATTCTTCCCGGGAAAGAACGCTGCATTTTCTACTTGGTGAAAACGAGGCTTCCCTTTTGCATTGTTCAGTCTTGGGCTTTTTTTTTTCTTTTTTTTTTTTTTCCCCTTTCCTTTTCTCGTAGCCTTGAGCTCCAACTCTTTGCCTCCAGCTGCCTAAAATAATTCTGCACCCCTCTTGTGAATTTTGTCGAAAACGCTCAGCCTGCTTGCTTCCTTCGCTCTGCAGTGGGTTGTTTTATTTAGTTCTCCGTTTTGCTGGGGCAGAAAGTGGCACTAGTTACAACTGCGTATTTCCTCTCTTAAAACTATGTTGAAAGACTCGCCTCCCCTGCAAAGATTTTGTCTGTATTAAGACGGGGGGGGGGTAATAAGTAGGTGTGATAAAGAAAAACACTGGGGACAGGTAGGAGGTGCTGTGGTAGGAGCATAGATTTAGTCACGGGGCAGAGAATTTTGTGCCTGAAGGCGCTTTCATGGGCATGTACAAATATTTCTGATGCATTTGTATCTGGAACCTCTAAGCCTTAATGAATAGCACTGCACCACTCGACTCGTGCATCCAGCATGGTGAGCAAATACATATGGGGACATACGTCCTGCCATAATGCCCACAGGAAGCCTATAATCCACTTCATTCCTGGTTGCAGAAGGTTTCTTTGAAATGGGATGAGTCAATTTGCCTCCTCAGTTTGCCCTCAAGGAGGGGTTGCAAAGAGAAGGGTTTGGGACAGGTCACCTGAGACTTGAGAGCGTGCTGGGGACGAGGGAGCCGGAGAGAGCTGGGCTTTACTCCGAGGTCCCAGATGGAGTTTTGGCCAATGAGGTCAAAAATGCTACCGATGGAAACACTCTGAGGACTCAGCAAGGGACAATGACAGCCTGTAGGCTCAATGGCTTGCTCCATCCTCCCCCTGCTCTCCTAGATCCTGAGGCAAGATCCACTGACAAATTTCTCCTGGGGCTTTTGACTCAGCTGGTGGCCCTGTAATCCTGGGTGCTGTGTGTAGGTTGTGGCTTCTGTGTTGGCGTGCTCAGGTAACTGGGTTTCGTTGCAAGGATCGTTGGCAGACTGATGATCGTTGGAGGATATATGAGACAGTCCAGGAAATTCTTGCTTAGGGGGTTGTGGTGTTGGCTTCATCTCCAAAGCACAGTCATCTGGCTGCCCTGATGTGACATTCAGGATCTCCCACTAACCCGCTTTAATCTGTTTCCCTGAGATTATGTTTTTGTTTTCTTCCCCTGCCTTGGCCGCGGCTGCTCAAAAGTCATTACTCAGAGTACAATTATTATTTTTTTCTCTCAATTTTCCCATAAAAAGCTTTTTTTTTTCCTGAGAGAAACAGGAGTGAGAAGAACCTCAAGAGGTCATGCAGTCCCGCGGCAGAGTGGGACAGCTGCTGACCAATATTTGTCCAACTTGTTCTTCAAAATACTCCATGAGAGGGACTGTTGAGCCTCAGCAAGCTCTCCCAGGGCTTCACTGACTTCACCTTCTTAGGATAATCTGTTTGTGGTGGGGCTGTAAGAGATGGGAGCAGGAATGATGCTGCCTTGCACTTCCCATCCTCAATCAGCCCCCGCTCTGGTTTGCATCCCGTAAACACAGATGAGAAAGGCAGTGCCTCGTGGAAGGGCTCGCTGTCTCGGTGCTCAAAAATCAGAGCCTGTGAAGTATTGGGAACAGACCTGATCTGTCCACGTATGTAGGTCAACAATTGCAGTGCGGATGTGATGTTCTTATATGTAAAATACAGGGAAGATCATCCGTCCACTGCAAAGTGCGTATGTCCCTTCTGAGACACCAGTCCAGGCCGTTTCTGCAACCATTTCCCACCACTGAATGCTATTTTCCAATCTTGCCCTTTTCTTGGGGAGACCTGAAGGATGTGGGAGGGGAGCCAGCTGGTGCACTTCACCCTGCTGGTGTAGGGTAGACCATTTTAGGGCACCTGCCATGGAGGAAGGCATACTTTTTTTGCCGTCCTCCTGCTCCAAATTAAAAAGGTGGGTTCCATATGCTGCCTTCGTAGTGCTGTGACTCCCTGGGTAGCGGGACCATGCAAGTCCTTGCAGGTCTTGCTGCAACTCTGGGATTGCTCTAGCTGAGAAACGGTTTCCACCACGTGCGCTAGCTCAAGCGTCGCCTGAGCGTTGTGCCCTGCTGCCAAAGGCAGGTCACGGAAAGCTCGAACCCCTGGTCACGCCTGGAGCGTTTCCCATCAGTATCCACGGTAGCTGAGCTGAATAAGCCCAGATTTTAGGCTCCAGGTTGCAGGTGTGAATTTGCCTCCGTTGTATAGTTTCAATTTGGCAGTTGTAGCTTGAACCCACTCTTGGTGGAAAGAGGAGCATGCCATAAAGTACCAGGGTGACCTGTGGTTGTGTTGAAGCTTCAGCTTGATCCTGTCAAGAGCTGGAAATGTATCCCTTGTGCTTGAACCCTTTGCTTGGCCAATTTTTTTTGGGGGGGAAATAACCTATCACAGATTGATACAGCCGGAATAGCAAGTATGGCCCATGGCTAGGTGTGGTGTGTGCCGTGTGTCACAGAATCACACAGAATCACAGAATGGTGGGGGTTGGAGGGACGTCTGGAGATCACCCAGTGCCACCCCCTGCCGGAGCAGGGGCACCTCCAGCAGTGGCACAGGACGGCGTCCAGGCGGGTTTGGAATGGCTCCAGAGGGGGAGACTCCCCCACCTCTGTGGGCAGCCTGTGCCAGTGCTCTGCCACCCTCACAGGAGAGAAGTCCCTCCTCATGTTTAGATGGAACTTCCTATGGTCAAGTTCGTGCCCGTTCCCTCTTGTCCCATCACTGGGCACCACTGAAAAAAGACTGTTCCCATCCCCCTGGCACCCTCCCTTTAAGGATTGATAAGCATTGATAAGATCCCCCCGCAGTCTTCTCTTCTCCAGACTAAAAAGCCCCAAGTCCCTCAGCCTTTCCTCATCAGAGAGATGCTCCAGTCCCCTCATCATCTCTGTAGCCCTTTGCTGGACCCTCTCCAGCAGTTCCCTGTCATTCTTGAACTGGGGAGCCCAGAACTGGATGCAATACTCCAGATGCGGTCTGTGTCAGAGGTGGGGACCACCAAGCGAGGAAGTCTTCCTACCAGCCGCTAACCGAAGTGTGCCTTTCCCTTGCAGCCCACACGCTCGTCTGCTTTTCGTGCTCGGATGCATCCTCCAACTGGGCCTGCCTGACGCCTGTCAAGTGCGGGGAGAATGAAAACCACTGTGTGACGACGTATGTCGGAGTGGGACTCGGTGAGTGATGACAGGACCTTCTTCTCCCCCTCTTGGCTGCTCTCCTGGGTCACCTGCTGAGCTGCAGGAAGGCTTTCCTTCCTTTGGCTGGAAAAAAGGGGAAAGTTCAGCTTAGCGGTTGAGTGTCGGACCATCCCAAGGGAATTTTTATGAGGGACGTGCTGCCAGATGGAGTCACATTAAAGCTCACGTGCCTGCACTGATGCCGGCAGTCTGAGGGGAATTTCAGGTTGAGGGCAGGGAGGTTGCTGATGAATAAGTGAAAGGCTGGAGGATGCTGCAAGGCTTCCATTGTAGGAAAGCTCTGGGGTTGCTGTTCCTGCTCTTGCCCTGCGTTGGGCTTGTCCATCCCTGAATCCCACCTTTTGCTTCTTCGCTCTCCATGGACGAGGTGGGGTTGGCAGGAAAGGAGATTTTACAAATTTCCTCCCTATGTTCCAAGAAAGATCTAAGAGAGGTCCGTGCTTCCTGGCTGCTGTTCCCAGGGAAGCAGGCTGTTCCAGCAGGTCTCCTGGCACCGTTGCAGAGACCGGACCCCAGCCTGGCTTGCCGACCTCTCCCTTGCGGGAGAGAGGGGTGTTGCATGCCCGAGTTGCACAGTCCTCAACGTGGGTGGGTGGTGCATGCACAAATGGAAGCTGGCAGCTTTTATAAACCTCTCATCTCAGCGCGGCGCTAATGGTTTCCTATTTCCTGCTGCTAAACGCGTGCTGCACCTCGCTCGCGGCCGGCGCTCGAAACGCAGCCTTCGCTCACCGGTGCCTTCCCTGGTGCTCTGTATGTCCCGTGCTCCCCATCTCGCTCGAGGAGTCCCTGGGTCAAGCTCGAGTGGGATTTTTGAGATTCTTCACCGGAGCCGTAGTGGCCAAACTTTGGCCGACAGCCCGGACGGGGTGTCCCTGGGGTGTTGCACGGTCTCTAGAGTCTGTGTGGGAGGTTGTCATGGCTGTTCCTTGAGATGTGTGGGCTGGCTGAGATTACTGTCGTAGCCTGACGCCGAGAAGCACTTCATCCTCTCCGTGCCACCTGTGACTCTTTGGCTATTTCAGTGCTGTTATTTCCTTTGCAGAACAGGTGATCAGAAAGCCGAGAAACGTTATATAAACCCGTCTCCTTTTTGCTTTTCTTCCTTTTCTTCCTGCCCCAACCCAAATTCAGGCAGCAAGTCTGGCCAGTCCATCTCCAAAGGATGCTCTCCCATTTGCCCCAGCGCTGGGATTAACCTCGGCATAGCGGCTGCCTCCGTTTACTGCTGCGACTCCTTCCTCTGCAACATCAGCGGTTCCAGCAGCGTGAAAGCCAGCTACGCGGTCCTGGCCTTGGGGGTCCTCGTTAGCTTCATCTACGTCCTCAGGGCTCGCGAGTGATGGGGCTGGCCGAGGAAGAGCTGTCTTCCACCGGCTGTCGCAGGTCTCATTAGCCAATATCTTCTCTGTCGCTGTCTGCAAGGAGATCCTCTACTTCTCAGCAGGCTTCCAAGGTGGTTGTTTCCCAGACTTTACGCTCTTCCAGCACTGGAGACCTGGGTGGTTTGGCCAAGCTGTTCTCCTTCTGTGGACATAACCCCACTGCACTCACACCTCCTTGGCAAAGGTGGATCGTTTTGGAAGGGTTTCTGCTTTTATACCTAATACCTCTCCCCCCCTGCTCATTTCTAAGGTTGGTTAAAACAAGGCTGGGACTCGCCGAGAACCGATTAACCCCAGATACCACCCGGTCAAGTGTTCAGACGTTCCTGCCTCTCGCCCCCATGGAGGTGCCTGGCACCGGCGTGCCCCCAGCACATGGGTGGTCCGGGCACCGGGAATGCATGACCCGAAGGGAGACACATTCCCGGCCCCCTGCAACTACGGTCTCTTTTTATAAAATCCTTTTGTTTCTTCCGATCCTGGGCTGACTTTTCTGGAAAACGAATGACGTGTACTTTGTCCCTCCGAGCTCTGTAAGTGCCAGACCTGAATAAACATGCTCCTATTGTTACCTGAGGTGCGACGTGTGCTGTGTGTGTTTCCTTGCTCCAGACAGAGAGATTAGGAACGCTTTTGGAAGAAACCCAAATATTATGCCCGGCATGAGGGCCTCTTACCCTATCAAGTGGCTTTTCAGTGCTTCGTCTCAGCATTCCTTCCAGTTCACCTCTGAGCAGCAAGTCCATCTTCTCCCTGTCCCTGTCCTTTCTGATAAACACACCTGGGTCAGCTTGTGTCACCTCTCTTGGGAATCACCTTTTCCAGGTGCATTTCAGTGTAAAATGCCGGTTATTGGGGTCTGAGTCAACCCCATTACTCCTAACGGAGCAAGCGCACTGGGAACAGGACCTCTAAAAATTAGTCTGCATATTACAAAGGCTTGGTGCCTCCATTTCCCCACTGTGAACTTGTGGTGGCAACAGACAATGACATCGATACCTAAATGATCCAGGGCAACAGGTCTGTTTGCAAAATTTAGTGATGTCAGAGGCAAAGATATGAATACTCAAATCTTTAGCTTCAACTTGCAATCCCTGGCTGATGGGCTGATGGTGCATGTGGACTGTAGAAGGTGACTCCACCACCAAACCTGCCACTCCTGCTGTCCCTCACATCCCAGGATCTTCCCAGGTCTTTTGGCAGCATTGCTCCTGGAAGTTCTCAGCCGTCCCGTGGGAGATGTGTCCTCCTGCCATCCCTGCATCGTGCTGGTTTCCAAACTGCTTTGCCTACCTGTGGACCTGCCAGACACAAAACAAGCCAAAATTGACCCTTAAGCTGTCAGGTGAACTGTTGGTGTCACTCCACTGATAGATCAGGGGTTCTCTGGGCTTTTTGTCTCTTCTAGCAGCAAAAATCAGGTGTAGCGTTGGCACTCTTTAGCCATGCCCTCCTTGTACGTTGTTCTCCTATTTTGTGTCAAAAAGACACCAAAAGCCTCTCAAGCTGCACAGTGTTCAATTATGCCTCTGTCCCCACTTAAATGAATGATAAACGGCTTCTTTTGGAAGATGTGTGCAGATGTATGGAAATATTGGCAACAAAAGTGGTTACATGTTTTTTTTCCTCTTCCTTCTCCCCATCTTTTAATTAAATGGACACAGATGGTAATGACAGCCTTTACAACAGGAGGGACTGGTCATCGTGATGTGACCTGCAATTAGGTGATGAGTTCGGTAAGAACGCATTGCTTGTCTCGTTGGTCCTCAGATGTGCCTTCCTCAGGTTAATGCATTCTCCCTCGCCTGCTGGGACCTGCTGGGACCACAGGGCTTGAGGTGCGTCGCAAACCTCTGCTATGCACATATAGCACAGGGAAAATCGGGGGCAAAAATTACTAGAAATGGGGTAGATATTCCCAAGTTTCCCTGTGCCTGAGCCTTCCTCCCAAGAGGGTTAGAAACCTTGTTTGCAGGGTTAATTTGTTCCTCACCACTTACTCTAAGATGCTATAGTGAGACCAAGGTGGCACCCAGAGTACTCTACCTTGCAAGTAATGGGGCTGTAACTCTTTTTCTAGCCCCCTGGCAAAAATTATCTTGGTTTTGGACTCAATTACCCTCACGACACCTCTGCTGTGAGCAAAGAGCTAAACTCAAAAGCCATCAGCATAGCTGTGTCCTCATGCAAGGCCGCACTGGACAACCCCATGGGCTAAAGCTACGAGCAGGGTTATGAGACCTGGTTGCCTCATCCGATGGCCATCACCTTCCCATCTCAGCGTTTCCGAGTTTGCTGGTGCCAAGGACTTGGTTATGCAAGGGCTGGTGGGAAGAGCATTCAGCAGGCTACTTACCCTGTACAAATAACAGGTTATATTAATGATGTTGCCAGGGGATAGATCTGAAGGTCAGTTCACACGTGTTCTTGAGCCTATAGATGATTAATAGATTGCATATGGAGATGTATTTTTCCATCTTCACTCCCTTTTTGTCTTTCACTCCTCCTCATGCGCTATGTTCCTGTACTCTCAGTAATATAGAAGGAGAGAAGTTTCTCCTTTCACATACATGTGGCAATGATCTCCTTGATAGATATATATATATATATTTGAGAGAGAGGGAGGGTACGACAGGTTGTCAAATGCAAGAGATGTTATTCAGCAGTTTAATCCCAAGCATCATATGATCAGTTCTGCCAGCTCTCACGATTTCTGGTCCTGCTATAGATTTTTTTTTCAGCCCCCGAATCTTCAGCACCAGAAATCATGTGAGAACCTCAGCTGTTGTAAAGCCCAGGAGTGAAAGGCCTGAAAATGTGCAGCTGTAGTAATTAAAAACATTAATAATAAGAAGAAGATAATAGCAAGAAGCCAGCATTTACAGAGCATTAAAACTAGTGGCTTGTAAAACCAAACGCTTGATTTGGAACTTGAGGGCCGTGGTGGGATGGCCCTTAAGTGCTTTGAATGTGTTTACTTGGACTGTGGAATTAGAGATCGAAATCTCAGCAGAAAACTCAGATCTTCACCTGTTCTGACAAGACAAAAAAAGTTACGAGGAGAGGCAGCTTTGCTCCATACAAGCGTATAATATCCCGGAACAGTTTTCACTGGAAGAGAACAGCTCAAGTCAAAAACCTGCCCATTTTGGAGCAAGCTAATGAGAAAATGGTTTCTGTGCTTCCGTCCTGAAAATGGCTGTATTTCAACGGCAGCTGCTGCCGTCTACCACTACGCCAACGTCGCAAGGGCTCTCGTTTTTGTGGATTGTCTGTACATGCTCAAAGCTTACTGCGGCACCAGCCCTTTCCAGTCAGGTTCACTGGGTTTGCTGTTTGTCGAAAAGGAGGACCTAAAAATGAACAAAGTTCTTCCTTCTGTTTTTTGAGATTTTTTGGGGGTTTTTTTTTGCAAAAGGACAAAATTTATTCCTTTTGGAAAACACAAACCTGATGTGACTTCCTTGCACAAGCAGCCCGAACAAATAAGGCCGGTTGCTTAATCATTACTCAAAGGATCTACATCGTTACTCAAAGGATCTACATCGTTACTCAAAGAATGTCTTTGCTTGGTGTTAATTTACTCAAGTTATGGGTTGTTTGACATGATTCACCTCCCAGTGACCCTACTTGCCGTGAAGGAGGCTGTGGTCCCACCACACCTGCCAGAAACCTGGTAGCTCTGGTGTGGGTGGCTGTGTCTCCATGCTGGAATGAGGTATAGGCACCCGTGTTCTCCTGTCTCTGGGAAAGGCAGATGTGGTGCACATCTGGATGCTTGGAGGTTTATCACAAGCCCCCTCTCTCCTGTCATCCCAGTGCTTTTGCACCCTGAAGCTGGGCTGTGCTTTCACTGTCATCCTGAGAGGTGCCTCGGCTGTTGGGGATCAAGAAGGCTCTGAATCCTTCCTTGATCCTGGAGGAGTTATTTCGCCCCTGGAAAGCTGCTGTCTGAGGCTATCAAACTGGAACGGGGGTAGACACACCTAATTTTGCGGTTTGGGAGTGTCCATGGTGCCCAGGGAAGCGAAGCCCTGGGTCGGTCCTGCCATCTACTGGCTTTTGCCAGAGTTGGTAGAGATGCTTTGAAGCCCAGATCTCTCAACTCAAGGAGGAACCGTTAACACATGAAATCGCGAGTAGGGATCCAAGGGCGAGCTACCTTTAACCGGGTAATTGCATGCAAGGCAGAGAATCGGGGGCATCAGAGACAGATTGAATGTTATAATTTGTCGAGCTTTGCTCTGATAGTGTAAATTGACGCTTCCCAGGTCCAGCGTTTTCCGAGGAAACACTTTTTCCAGCCCAAACCTTACCGTTTCATCAAAACTGAAACACTTCATGAAAATATAATAAGGCAAATAAAGTATCGCAGAAAAAATACTGACGCGTTTTATTTCAGCTTTGTTGGATGATCTCATTTCACTGAGATGGCTACACTGAAATGTTGATTTTACTAATACATATATGTGAGGTTTGTAATTGTGTATTAACTTTATTGTAACAGAATAAGAAGAATAAAGAAACATTGATTCCTTTAAATCTATTAACGTACGGATGTGTAGTGTATGTTACATAGTGTTTCTTATACTCTAATAAAATACATGGAATTAATAAAAAAGGTGCACTTGGAACGGAATTTTTGGGTGGTTCTGCAGCTATCACAGATACTACTTCTTGCTTTGTGTGAAAAGAAAGTGCTATGGTTGGTTTCAAAGCCCAGGACTGGGGGTTGCAGGCCGGTCAATAGGAGGACAGACGTGAGGCTGAGCCTCTAGACTATAGGGAGGGATAAATCCATACATGCCATCTCAGGGCCATTGGAGTCTCTTCCTGGTGATGGATAAAGAACAGGGATTGTCTTTGCCTTCAATAGCCGTGCTCATAAATATCGTTGACTTGCCCGTGACCCTACTGGGAATGGAGATAGGATTTGTCCTTTGAGCCTCTGCTCTTTCTTGTTGGAGAGGGTGGCTATTTTGGGCACATAATGGCCCCTGTGATGGTGTCTGGGGGCAGCTGTGCCTCTTTCTGAGCTCGCCGGGGCTGCTCCTGCCTGCGGACAGATGCACAGACGGACGCACAGACACGGGGCTGGTTGCTCTGGAGACTCCCCCCTGCTCTCCTCAACCGAGGAGCATTCATGCTGCTTTGCAAAGACGTGTCATTTTAATTTTGGTTTAAAGCTTTATTATTTTGGGGAGCCCAGTTGGATCCCGTGGGAGAAGAGGATTATGTTCCCTGGGGAATGTAAGATAAATGCCAAATAACAGCGATGGGCTCTCAGGAGTTTCTTAGGAACAGCCACAGACTGACTGAAACAAAGACATAAAAATATCTTTCCTTTTCTCTGGATAACACCAGCCTGGACTATTTGCTTCCTGGGAAAGGATGTTCATTGCTTTTCCTCCTGCAATCTGTATTTTGCAGCCTTGGCTGTGTTTTTGGGATGGGAGGGCACCAGTGGTGACAGGGAGCATTTTGGGGACTGGAGGGCATTGCACAGCATCTGGTGGCAGAAGAAACTTGCCCCCGAGAGGCTACACCTCCCTCTGGCCTGGCGTTCCTCTATGTCCCCACTCCTGCTGCTCCGTGGGGACCTGCATGTCTCTAGACAGGCCCAGGATGGGCTCTCCCATATTTCAAGTGTTCAGAAAACTCAGGGAAATGGTCCCATTTCACCAAATCTAAGAGAGGACACCTTTAATGTTTTGACCCAGAGGTAACATCTTCTTCCTTCCTTAAGGTCCATATTTCCAGGTGAGCCTCATTAAGAGATGTAGTGATACCAAGTGCCCGAAAGTATTTCTGGAAACTAAACAACATGGGCTGTTGCCAGTGTTTCTGTTTTAGTTGGCTCTGTAGCCTTTTCTCACTGGCATCCAAAGGTCATGTTGACCATCTCAGGGTATAAGATACCACGTGCTAGAAAATGGGCCTGAAGCGGGAGAATTCCTGCCTCCCATCCTTGCCCTTTTCTGTCCCTCTGGACATACCTCCACTATAGCCACGGAAAACACAGGTTTTGGAGGACGAAATAGCTCTGGGGCTGGAGGGAAGTTTCCAGAAAATGGTTTCATTTGCTAGTTTTGACGTGGAGGAGTCAAGAAAAGTGTGTAGGTAGATAGTTTCCAAGTGAAAATGTGAGTGCTGCTAAAAAAAACCAGAAATGACTGAATCAAGAGCTCCACCTTCCTGCCAGTGCTAACCCTCTCCACGTTCTTTCCCTCTGGTTCCTTTTCTCCCCAGTTCATGGGTACTGAGGTCCGTGTAAGAGGCAGTAGAGAGCAAGGGGGAGATGGCACCTCCAGGTTGCGATGGTGACCAGAGCAGCAGCCGAGATGGGAGGAAGCTGGAAAGATGTGAGGTGCTTTGCATGGCTGTGGGAACATGTTATGAGCTTCCTGCTTATCATCTCCCAAGAAAAAGAGGTTCAAAACAATGCACAATGTACCTTGGTCTCCTTGGATTTGGTGATCTGGCCCTTCCCATGACACAGGGACACTTGGTCATCCACGCTGCCATTCAGTTAATAACTCTTCTCCTTTGTGTAGAAGGAGTTAAGCTAGCACGATTAAAATGTAACACATACAACATCAAACCCATGGGGGAAGAGGTGTGAGCAGCGTGCCTTGGTCTCCTTCTCCATGCCAATTAACACAAACAACGACTGGGTGGCTTGTATTTCACACAGATTCTTGTCATGCCCGCATCACTGAGAGCAGTATCACGTCGTTGTCCCTGAGCGCCGGGTGCTCCTGGCTCCCATTCTGGCTTCTCATTGCTAAAATTGTGGGAATGCAGTCACCCGTTCTCGCACGAGAATCTGAGTTTCGCACGAGGACCCCTTCCTGAGCTCAGACCAGTTAAACCTGCTGGTTCCCATTTAGCATCACCGTCCAAACTATTAGAGGAAAGATGACAAAAAAACAAATATGAGGACTTAATAGGTGTGGGACTGTGGCACCTTGTTTGTGACCGCTTTGCAGTGCTCAGGTTCTTTATAAGGGCAAGGTGGAGATACTCACGTTGGAATTCAACTCACGGTTTGTTCAAGGCAATTTAGATAGAATGAATTTTTCTCCTTTTTTTGTTTTCACATGGATGTGTCTCATCCTAAAGCTGATTGGAACCGAGTGATTATGAAACTCGAATTTTGGAAACAGTGAAAATTTAAACCTACCAAAAAAGATCCTAAAAATGCCCGGCTGCCTGCCTTGTTTGGGAAATGGGCTGGGACAAGGCATTTGCATTTTCTTCTCTTGTCGGAAGGTGGCAGTGGCAGGCCCCAGATCTGCCAGTGCAGCCTCAGGAGGATGTCTTGGGATGGGGGTGTTGATCTATGAGAACCACGAGTCCCTTCTGCTAAATGACAGGATGCAGAAAGCAGCTCATCTGGATCCTGGAGATGAAGAAGAAGTGCGTTGGCTGGGGATGTTCTTCACCGCATCCCAAGCATGAAGACACCGCAGCTCTCCCGTTCCAGGTTTTTAACACTCACATGGAGAAATAGTTTTCCTTACATCTGATGGAATTTTGCTTCCTGCAACTTGTGGTCAATGGGCGTCCTCAAGAACACCCTAGCTCAGCCTTCTCTTTGGCCCATTTTTTTATGTCAGATGCTGTTAGGCCCCCTGAGCCCCCTCTTCTCAGCCTGTTTCCCAGGCTAAACAAACCCAGCTCTCTCATAACTCCTCGCATTGCCTGTGGTCAAGTCCCTGCCCAAACCATGTGAAAACTTGGGATCATAAAGGCGTAGTGGGATAGCTCACATAATTGAGTGCTACCATGGATGGATACAGACTTTTTAGGAAGGGCAGGCCGGAAAGGTGAGGAAAGGGAGATGCTTTGTATGTGAGAGAGCAGCTGAAGCCCATGGAGCTCTGCCTAGGGAAGGTTGAGGAGTCAGCTGGGAGCTTATGGGTCAGGAAGAACAGGCAGATCAGCATAGGTGATATTGTAGTGGGTGTCTGATACAGACCACCTGATCAGGAAGAAGCAGATGAGGCCTTCAGATGACTGGAACAAGTCTCGCATTCACAAGTCCTGGTCCTCATGGAGGGTTTTCACCATCCCAATATCTGCTGGAGGAGCAACACAGCAGGGCAGTGGCAATCAATGAGGTTTCTGGAGTGCACTGGTCAGAACTTCCTGACATAGGTGACTGAAGAACCAACACAGAGAGGTGGTCTCATGGACCTCATACTTGCAAACAAGGAAGAACTCATTGGGGATGTGAAGGTTAGGGGCACCCTTGGCTGTAGTGACCATGAAGTGGTGGGGTTGAAGATCCTGAGGCTGGGGAGCAAGAAAAAAAGCAGCAATCCATCCTGGAGTCAGCATGGATTCACAAAGGGGAAATTATGCCTCACCAGCCTGATAGCCTTCAACGATGAGGTGACTGGCTTGGTGGATCACAGAACCACAGAATGGTCACGGTTGGAAGGGACCTCTGGAGATCATCCAGTCCAACTCCCTGCCAGAGCAGGGGCACCTCCAGCAGTTGCACAGGACGGTGTCCAGGCAGGTTTGGAATGGCTCCAGAGTGGGAGACTCCCCCACCTCTCTGGGCAGCCTGTGCCAGGGCTCTGCCACCCTCACAGGAAAGAAGTCCCTCCTCAGGTTTAGATGGAACTTCCTATGGTCAAGTTTGTGCCCATTCCCTCTTGTCCTGTCACTGGACACCACTGAAAGAAGACTGTTCCCATCCCCCTGGCACCATCCCTTGAAGGATTGATAAGCATTGATAAGCTCCCCCTCAGTCCTCTCTTCTCCAGACTAAAAAGCCCCAAGTCCCTCAGCCTTTCCTCATCAGAAAGATGCTCCAGTCCCCTCATCATCTTTGTAGCCCTTTGCTGGACCCTCTCCAGCAGTTCCCTGTCATTCTTGAACTGGGGAGCCCAGAACTGGACACAGTACTCCAGATGCGGATGATGCGAGGGAAGTGGATGTTGTCCATCTCTACTTTATTAAGGTTTTCAACACTGTCTCCCACAACGTTCTCACAGACAAGCTGACAAAGTATGGGTTAGATAAGTGGACAGTGAGGTGGACTGAAAACTGGTGGAGCAACTGGGCCCAGAGGCTTGTGGTCAGTGGCACAAAGTCCAGCTGGAGGTAAGTCACTAGTGGGGTACCACAGGACTCAATGTTGGGGTCAATACTGTTCATCATCTTCATTAATGACCTCGATGATGTGGCAGAACTCACCGTCAGCAAGTTTGCAGAAGACACAAAACTAGGAGGCACGGCTGGTACAGCAGATGGGGATGCTGCCATTCAAGGACTTGAACAGGTTGGAAAAATGGGGGAACCTCAGGAAGTTCAGCAAATGGAATGCAAAGTCTCTCATCTGGGGAGGAATAACCCCAGGCACCAGGACAGGCTGTGAGCTGATTAGGATAGGAAACAGTTTTGCAGAGAAGGAACTGAGGGTCATGGTTGACACTCAAGTGGCACATGAATCAGCAATATTCCTTGGTGGCAAAGAAGTTCACCAGCCTCCTGGGCTGCATTAGGCAGAGCATTGCCAGCAGGTCAAGGGAGGCAATCCTTCCCTCCTACTCAGCACTGGTGAGGCCCCATGTGGAGTTCTGTATCCAGTTCTGGGCTCCACAGTACAGGGGAGACATGGACATACTTGAGAGAGTCCAATGAAGGGCCATGAGGATGACGAAGGGACTGAGGCATCTGTGCTATGAAGAGAGGCTGAACGATTGGGGACTTTTCAGTCTGGAAAACAGAACACTGAGGGGGGATCTTATCAATGTCTGTAAATACGTGAAGTGAGGTGCAAAGAGGATGGAGCCAGGGTCTTCTCAGTGGTGCCCAGTGCCAGGAAAAGAGGCAAAGGGCACAAACTGCAACACAGGAAATTCCACTTAAACATGAGAAAAAACCTTCCTTTAAGTGTGGTTGAATGCTGGAAAAGGCTACCCAGAAAGGGCGTGGAGTTCCCATCTTTGATGATATTCAAACCCAACTGGTCACAGCCCTGGGAAACCTGCTGTAGTGACTCTATTTTGAGAAGAGGGGTTGGACTAGACAATCTCAGTGCCAGGGTCAGTCATTTTTTGATTTGTGTGAATTCTGCTGATGGTGTGGCTGAGGGTGTTTGCGCTCCTCTGCTTCGTGACAAGTACCCGTGAACTGGTCTTGTCTCCCATGGACCTTCCTTTGCCTGGTTGCCAGGACCATCAGACAGGCTGAACTGCTCACCTGGCCGGGAAACATCACCACCAGGCTGCTTCCCTCACCTTTGTTAAGGACAAACGCTCCAGGAGCCAGAAGCTTTTTGGCCAGAAGCTTTTTCCTGAAATCCTCAAGTATGTGGACACCAAACCTGGGATGTTTCTTGCAGCTGGTGGGAGACGGGTTGAGATTATCACCTGGGCAGTGGAGATATCTTCAAGACACTTAGGTTTTCTACTGATTTGAGCAGCATGAATCTGAGAACACCAGTACAAAGACATGCGGGTATTTCCAGCTTCAATGCCGAACACCGGAGTATTAGAGGGAGATGAAAAGGGCCTGGAGGCAAAGCTCCTTCCTTTTAGTCAGGTCATTTACTGTTTTACATGAGTTGTCCTTGTTCTTCCAGTCTGGGTCAATGAGAAGTGACTCAGATAGGAAAGTATCTCTTGTTCATTGGATTAAGTCTTGAAGGAACATAGGGGATGATTAAAGCAGGTGACAGCTAAGCTGAGCAAGTGATTTACGTTCCTGCATCATTAACAATGCCTTGGAAAGCTGGATGGAGCAAATAATCTCGAAACAAGTGATTACTGCCTCAGTCAGTCAGGGTTGATGGGAAGGGAGAAGATACCAGCTTGGAAGCCAAAAGAAGAAAAGGAAACTAGAAAAACTTGATAGGGTAGGAAGCCAAATTCCCACTACTTATAAATATGTGATCAATCCTGTCTCTGCAAATTATGAACAGAGAGGGAGAACATGCTTTAGTAGTTATTAACTCCTGTAAGATTCCCCCATAGGACCATTGTATCCATATGCTGGCCACTGGCAAGTGATAAATATGAAGGTCCCACCCAGAAAGAGTTAAGTGCTACGCAGAGGTTAGTCCAAACAATAATAACCTAGAGATAAGAAGTACCTGCATTGAATTCAAAGGGAAAAAAAAAAACAGATTGAAAAAAGAAAGAAAGGCAGGTGAATTGTTACATACAGGGAACAGGACTCGTTATAAAAATAAATCATCTTGTTCCCTACCTTCTTGTCCTGGTGAATATACAAAGCCTCACTAATTCTCAGGCACAGCACACAACACACGGCTGGGGGAGAGGGGCAGTGAGGTCTGGGGGGAATATGGGAAGAGCAGCAAAGTTAAAGAAACCCTTTGTCCTTACTGTCTGGCCTGATCTGTCTGCCCCAACCAGCATCCCTCATGTCCCAGTCCACCACCAAGGTGGAAACCAGTGTGGAGAGAGCTGCCAAGCTTTCTACACCCATCTGCAGCCCCAATCTATAGCAGACTGACCTGCTACCAGGTGTGAAAGTCACAAGTCTCTGCTCAGCTGGGTGCTTTGAGCCTACTTCTCCCTGCCCATGGCAAGAGGGTTGGAACTAGGTGATCTTTAAGGTCCCTTCCAACCTAAACCATTCTATGATTCTACTTGTCAGATTAAGGGGACACATGCCCTTTCCCCAAGGGCACCTTCCAACAACTTGTTTCCAGGAATCACCCAACCTTTATATGCTCAATAGGCTTGAGAGAGGGCTGAAGTGCCTTGCAAAACTGTGCCAATATAATGGTTTTAAAGCCAGGCAGAGACGTGTTGGATCTTGGCCATACATTGTAGGGATTTGTAGTAAAATCAATTAGTAGGAATAAGGCTGCTGTGACTAATGAGTGATGCCTGAGTGGAAATGGCTCTAGGAGAGCTGCAGGGTTGGATTCCTGATGCATTATTCATAGGGATAGGCCAGATTCAGGCTTGGGACTGTTTAGTTTTTACTTTGCTTTTCCAGGTTACTCCTTAACTTTTAAAGACGCTCCTCATGGATGGAGGAAATGGAGGAGGATATCTGTTTAATTCCTCTCTTTTCAGTGTGAAGAGGCTTTAATCTCTGGAGAATTGTGGTTTCTATGAGAGACAGATGAGAGACATGAGGTTCATGGTAATTTAATCCCTGGCACTCTGCACACCAGGAGTTTTACTGATTAGACCAACCCATCCTTGCTGCTGGCTTCATTAAGTAGCTTTCATCATTGACACTATTTTGAAGCTACAAGGAGAAAACGGAATTGTTTGAACAAATCTCCTCTTTAGCCTTTCTAACACAGCTTATATTGCAGTTATGGTCAATCCTACAACATACACCAACTTTATATCTAGAATGGGGAAACAAGTTTATTTTCCAAGGTCAGCCAGCAAATCCTTGACAGAGCTTAGAATAAGCCTCTAAGTATGTGGCTTTCAGGCCAGCACTCACTCCTGTTGCTTCTAGTAACTCACGCCCCTCCTATCAGGGTGGCACAAAAATAGCGGAGGAGCAGTGATGAAAAAGGAGCATTAACTAGTGGTTAAACCATGCGGAATACAATGCTGGCTCTATTTCTGGAGTCGTTACTACCTTGCTCCGTGAGCCTAATTAACGTCTCTGCATCTCAGCTTCCTTATGTCTGATTTTGAGACAATAATATTTACTCATCTTACAGGAGTGTTTTGGGTTTTAACCTACTTGTAGATGTGCAGCAAAAGCTTAGCACTGACTTATGACAGTGTCATGTCAGCACCCCTCCACATCTACCTTTGAATCCAATCATCGCTCTGGAAAGCTGTGGGATTCCTGGGACATCTATAAAAAGCTGATTAGAATCAAGAAAATGAAGAGTTTAAAATCATAGAATCATAGAATCATCTAGGTTGGAAGGGACCTTTAAAAACATTGAGTCCAACCATCAACCTAACACTGCCAAAACCACCACTAAACCATGTCCCTCAGCAGCACATCTACATGTCTTTTAAATACCTCCAGAGATGGTGACTCCACCACTTCCCGGGCAGCCTGTTCCAATGCTTGACAACCCTTTCAGTGAAGAAATTTTTCCTAATATCCATCCTAAACCTCCCCTGGTGCAACTTGAGGCCATTTCCTCTTGTCCTNCGATCTTCCTGTCACTTGTTACTTGGGAGAAGAGACCAACCCCTACCTCTCTACAACCTCCTTTCAGGTAGTTGTAGAGAGTGATAAGGTCTCCCCTCAAATGGTCAAGTCAAAAGGCTCTCAATCGAAACCAGTGCCTTCACTTCTCTAAGCACACATGCAACCCACCGTCCCTGAAACTCTGCCCTGGAGGTGGATGGCCTTATCTTAGGACTTCCCAGCGGGACTTCCTCAGCCTGGTAATTAGGCAATGTAAGCAAGTCTGTTGGGAGGTTATGGGATTTGAAGACTATTTCCAGCGTGGATGCAACCGTTGCAGGACTGCTCACATCAGATGAAGTTGCCTCCACCCAGAGACTGTCTCAGCTGGCCAGGTAGGATAGGCAAGGGGCTTGGCACAGGTTTCTCAGGCTGGCAGTAAACATTCGCCTCTGAACTTTTCCTTTTATTTATGATAACAAACTCCTCTGAAATGCAGAGAGTTCTTGTACTGGTTTGCCTTTGAACACATCCACTAGAAAATGTCTTTTTTTTTTTTTTTCCAAACCACCTTGTGGGTTGTTGAGGCAGATTTGTACAGCTTGTGTCTTTTTTTTTTTCTCTGTAGTTAATGGAAAACCCCAAAACACTATAGACTGTGATTACCCATAAAAGAATAAAAGGAATTCAGTAAAATGCTGTTTGGAAGTTCCTATTAATTCTTATTATTTCTTTGGTGACTTGCCAACACTGCAAGGCAATTGCAAGGGTGTGCATAGAAGAAACATTTCAGGCAATGCTTGAAGACTCAGATAAGATCAACTGAAACCATAAACAAGGGAGGTATGTTGTCACCTCCCCCCGCCCCCCAAAACAACTCTCCAAACTGAAGGAGGGCACAGGTTTTAAGCAGGGTGTTGGCATATATTCTTCCATCCAAAATCTTATAATGTAATGAAGATCACATTTCAGCTGTGCATGTGAAACCAATCATCTAGCACACATTGTCTGAGGCCACTTAATACCAGAAACCAGAAACCACACCCTTTTCCATGTTTATCTTTGGGTTTTTTTTACCTAAGAGCAAAGCAAACACGATCAGCATATTTGCCCTTTCTTAACAGGATTATAAAATTCTCCGCTGAACATGAGGAATGCCAAACCAAGAATATACCAAAAATACCTTTCCCTAGATAATTTTGGGCTGGAAATAACTGCTAAACTTTCATAATGAACAGAATGACTGTATCATGGAGGCCACGTGAAAACAATGGGTCTGAATTCCTGAGGGTGTAGATCACCCAGAAGTGGTGTTTGTAAGTGAGGCAGGGCTTGCTAAAATGATGCGACTGTCACGGGAGCTTCTGCTTTGGAGAGATGAGGACTGGGTTGTTTATCTGGGAGTAAGGGAAGACCGTTTGCTTTTAACATTTCAAGAATTCGAATGATACTAAACCTGAATAAAGTTCCTCTGATGGTATGAGAGATAAAGGTGGTGGGAACATCTCCAAGAACATCTTTGTTTCAGCTTTCCCTCCTTTCTTTCCTTATTAAAAGTGTGTGTTGAGGGGGGGAAGGGGACATAACCCCAGAAAGCCTCTTTCTTACCAGTTTTTTGCAATCCCGCAATCAAACTGGCCCATCACCCACTGTAGGAGGATTTACTAGCCTGGGGCTGGCCTGAGGCACAGGAAAAGCAGGCAGGTGCCTGGGGCAGCAGGGTTTGGGGGTGGGGAAGCCGAGGTTTTTGGCAAGCAAAGAAGTTGTGGGCTTGCTGCCACACTTGGGAGAAGGTTGGCTCATACCCGAGTGGCTTCTCCACACACCAACCTCCCTGAATGGCTCAGGGTAGTGAGCCTGAGATACTCCCTTGTCCCAGACTTTCGGGGCCTGGTCCTGTTATCTTCCCGGTGCTCCTGTTGTTGAAAGAAAAGGGTTAACAGTCACAAAAATTCCTGGTGTCACAACCAGTTGGGTTTGTGTAGCTGGTGAATGGGAGCACAGGCATCAGACCTTGGTGACGCCAAAATGATCTTAAGCAAAGACAGTAGGAATTTCGAGATAAAAGAATTTTAAATTCCTGCTTTTGTATGCAGAGTTAGGAGTGCAGGATGACCGAATAATCATATACTTTACTGTAGTTTCTTGTTTGTTGTTATTTGATATATAAAACCCAACTTATTTCTCGCAAGGTGTGCTAGCGCTGCGAATTATTGCCTAGCACCCTTTTCTGCGCAGAACTGGAATAAAACAAATATCCCGACTCCGTGTGTTGATTGTTTTTTGCACAGTGGGTAAAGAACCCAGATTTGAGACAACACTCCCACCACCTGTGTCTTGTAGAGGACAAAGAGAGGAGAGAGGGAGGTGGCATGGTTCCACCCGCAGCCCCCTGAAACAGCTCGGGGAGAGGTTTTACCATACCAAAACCCCAAATGTGCTGTTTCCAGTGAGTAAGGCACTGCAAGTCAGCTTTCCACTTCTCCTGCAGATAAACTCTGGCCCCTGTCGAGGGTAAAAACACAGAGGAGAAATGAACATGGGGTTTAATGCCTTGCTGTTCACAGCTACAGATACTTTTTTCCCCAAGGTTCATGGAAATCGTCCAGGTCTCTCTAAGAACTACAGAAAAGAAGAAATATCAACAAGCTGCAGGGCAAGGCATGGACACTGGGATTATTTAATACCCCTGGGTTTGCACGTCATGCCTAGACACAAAGCACCCGGCTTAAACAAGCTCAGCTATTGTCCACCATGCAAACCCTCATTTTCTTCTCCAAGGAACATGAAAAGAGATGACGGTATGGCAGGAGGTGGGGCCTGCTTTGTAGCTCATTCAATTCATTTCTAGCTCAATCAGACTCGTTTTTCCAGTAGAATTGGATCTCGGGTCGGAATCGGTACATGGCAAGCCACCAGGAGGTGTCCCATTAAAGCCAGCAGTGAAGAGTGGTGGCAGCCCAGTGACCAGGCGGCGAGGGTCCGTGCAAGATGAAGGTGTTTCTGTCTCTTCTGTTGGTTGCCATTGCTTGCGTCGTGTTTGGTAAGTTCCTGCTCTGACTTATCCAAACTCCTGCAGGAGATGCAGCATGACGGGATGGGGTGAATCCCATTCCCTCTGAAGTCCATGCCTCCCATTTTGAGCAGTTTTCAGCAAAAAAATCTGTCTTTGGAATATTTCCAGCCTGTCAGATGTTCAGGATCATCATGGTCTCATTGGCGTTGTTAGTTCAGGCTCTTTAGGAAGTGTTACAAGACAAAGTGTGATTATATTGTGTCATTTCTTTAATGCAATTTCCAGATCTCACTTTTTACTGTTCTTGTTCAATCTGTCTCTCATCTTTTGGTTTTTTGGTTTGTTTTTTTTTTCCCCGCTTTTTTTTTTTTAATATTTCTGTTCCTTTTTTTATATTTAACCCTGGAGCCAGCTAGCCAGTTTAGTGCCGTGTGTGTAGCGGCTCTCTCTAATTATATGTTGTGTATGTCGTTTATTAAACTTCAGCCACTAGAAGCGGGAAAGATGGGCTGGGACACTAAGCTGGTGGCTCAGGTACTGCAGAGCTGATGTTTCCAGCTCTGTTTAGTAACACACCATGGTTTGCATGAAGTCAAAGACAATTTTGGCAGGCCACCTTGGAAAACAAACATGTGTGAAGTGTTTTGGGGATTTTCCTCATTTGCAGAAGGATATGAGAGCTTGTCACCACAGGGAGTGACCTTCACCACCCTTCCTCCCTCCTTTTTGTCCCCATTAGGCTACCTGACACCTTGCTGGAGGTGGTAGGCTTGAAGCACATGGTCAAGGTGGGCAGCCAACAGCAGCCTGTTATTGGGGGGTGACCCATCTGGGATGTGGAGGTAGGGAACAAGCCCCATGAGTCCGGTCTGTACAGGGATGTCATGCAAACCTTCCCCCTCCGTTTCCATCAATGTGTTTCAGTTGCTTCTCCACCATCACCAACTCCATGAAGCCAAACACAGAGGCGTGTTTGGGATATGAGTATTTTCATTCCCAAGGAAGTAGGGAATCCCCTCATCGCAGGTGGTCCTACATGAGTGGTGATGCCATAACCTCTGATGGTGCAAGGTGACTGCATAGTGGAAAGGTCACCCTGGCACAGACTCCTCATCCCTTGATGTTGCCACCAGAATGACTTCTTGCTCAAAAACTTATTTTATACTGATGATCCCGAGCTCAGAGTTGGTGATAACCTGGTCCTATGCAAGGTAAGTCCTGTGCAGAGTCAGTGTAGGAGCTGTGATTGTTGATTGGGATATTTGCACTCTCTGCACAACTCTTCCAGATCCAGGCAGTGTAGGGGCTGATTTTATCTGTGCCTGGCTGGGACGTGGAGCTGAGTTAGATTTTTTTCCTTTGTATGTATTTCCTTCTTATCTAAGGACTTTTTTCTTCCTCCATCTTTGGGTCTGCAGAGCGGATTCTACAGGGGAGGGACAAATAGCTGGAGAAAGAAGGGGGGGGTTTGGAGGATTTTTGGGGAGAATACAGCTGCTGTTTGGAGAGGCAGACCCAGAGCTGGAACAGCAGCCCTCTCTTTTGTTTAATGCACTGACTGTCCTGTTATCTCTAAGACATGTGTCCTGGTTCTGGTCACTGGTAGTTCAAAGCCTTGTGCTGTTTGTGCTGTGTCAAGATCAAGGTGAGCTTCATATGCTTACCACAGCTGCTGCAGTAGAGATGAATCATCACTGGTCTCCAGAGCAGGAGACATTTCCTTTCATCATTATACCCTGTTCATTCTGGGGATTCATGTCTGCTTGTCAGGGGAGAGACAGCAGTTCAGAGAGGAACATCATTATTTAATAAAGTAGAGAAGGGGACTCTCTAGTTAGATCTTCTTAAGGGATGGACAAGAATCTGAAAGGCAGAATGAAGCAGGAAAGCAATGGGATAGGATACAAATTTGGTCTAGGATGGACTCGCCAACCTAATTTTGCCATCCTACTTAATAAGACTTTGTCAAGGGTTGGGTAGCTGGGGAGCAGAAGTTCCTGCTGTGACCAAGTGTTGCCACATTTCTCCCTTATGGTCCTTCCCCACTTCCCTGTCTCATTCAGGTACGTGTA
Organism: Anarhynchus alexandrinus; assembly: GCA_008711295.1. Taxonomy (NCBI): domain Eukaryota; kingdom Metazoa; phylum Chordata; class Aves; order Charadriiformes; family Charadriidae; genus Anarhynchus; species Anarhynchus alexandrinus. The sequence goes on along the minus strand of VUYV01000187.1, from coordinate 1,201,728 downwards.
GTCAGGATGGATGCTTTGATTTGTTGGGGAAACACTGGTAGATTTTGGAAATTTTGTAGTGGACTTGGCAAGCAGAATTTTCTTCTGCACACTCTCTCCTCTGCAAAGCTGACCATAAACCATGACGTATCTGCAGCTCCTCCAAGCTTTCTTCTGGGCATGAGTAGAATCTCTGTAATTTTTGCATGTCCTGAAAAGACAGTCAGAGTTGAAGGATGGAAGATCTGCCAATATCCAAGTGAAGCTAGTAAAATCTCTTTTAAGAAATTCCAAGATTTTCTGCTTTTTTGTCTAATCTTTTGCTTTCCGCAGTCTAAAAAGAATGAGCTATAACTGCTTTGAAATATTTTAGCATTTTATATTTACCTCTTCTTTTAAAGAAGGTTTGTAATACGTCTGTATTCCTTTTGATGGTGTAATTTCATTTTTAAGCTGCTGCATGTCTGCTTGTCTATGTGTAAGTTCAGAACTTCTTAAAACAAAAAGGGACCACTACAGTTGTTCTGTTATCATCACAAATATCTACTTTTCACAAATAGACCAGATAGATATTCCAAGCTTGCTTAAAACAGGGCTTTTACACCACAGGTCTTTAAGTCTCCAAGTTAGGGTGTTTCTTACCTGCTCTGTGAGATGCCAGCTGACTATTGCTGCTGAAGAGCTACCTCATTTGCAAAAAAATAAAGTTGTTTCATTCCAGCTTTTGGTTATTTTACTGTGTTAAACAATTCCTGATCTGCTGTCTTTTCCGTCTCAAAAAAAACCCAACCCAACTTGTAGCTATAGCTGCTATTTAACATATTTAGCTGTGTTTGAACCTACTAGTCTCAGTAAGGTTAAAGAATGTACTGGGTTTGCCCAAGTTCGGGACAATGTTGTCTTAATTTGATGTCCCTTTGTGCTTATATCTTTTATTTGGCTTTTTTTTTTTTTTTTTTTGAAGAGGAACACAAATGCTGTGGCTTTGACTTGTCCAGTGATGAGTATCATGAAATCTGAGAACAATGATGAAGTGTCCTCCCTAAAGATGTATTTGACAGCTATCAGATGTAGAATTAATGCAAACAAAACATCAGTCCACAGTGGGCAAAATAGAATAACAACGTTTGCTTGGAATAGAAGCAAGATAATTGCTGTGTCTGTTTGTAAAAGGAATCTTTCTGGCTTACTAGTTAGGGCGAAGTTGCATTATCTATTCTCATAAGGTGGCTTGCTTGCCTGATCCTGCAGTTACAACACCCTATTTTAGGCGTGCTGAGATGAGCTGAGTTGTTTTTCTTTTTCAGCGGGGTTTAAAGGGATTTCAGCAGGGCTCTGTCACACAGATGGGGAGATAACTGCTTTCCAGACCAAGGAGGGGCTGCTGGTCTGCGATGGCACCAAAACGCATTGCTGCGCCTGTAAAACGCACGCATTCAGGGGTCTGCTAGGAGGTGGAAGAGAGGACCTAGATCAAGCGTTGGGTTCTTCAGAAAGACCTGCAGAGAGCTAAGTGCCCTGAAAATATTGTCCAAAAATAGCTTCTTTGGTGATAGGAAATATCAGACAGTATTTTGGCTTGATATCTTTAGCTTGGAGTGCTCTGGAAATATTGCAACACAACAATCTGGGTTCTTCAGTGTCTCTCTCTAAAAACTCTTCATCTCAAAAGACTTTAGGCACTGAAGGACTTGGGCTGTGGTTATTCTGCATGACTAGGAGTTAATTGGCACCTGCAGGCTTGCAAGGGGTTTTGCAGCTCAGCAGGGAGGTGATGAAGAACACCTAGGAACTGGTGAGTGATGAGGCAAGGTGAGCTACCTTGGACTGGTTTTGGGGACTTGGGTACCAAGCTCTGTTTTTATGGTTTGTGTCTAGAGTGGTACAAGTCCCAAGGAGTCTACTGTTACGGCCACTGTTATCTTTTTAAAATAACTTTTTGCACATTCTTCTCACAAAACCGAAATCTCAGGGCAGGGGAAGGGTTGTGCTTAATTTGTTTTCATGGCTCAATAAATTTGATGGAGAAAGTTCCTTACCTTTTGGACACTCTTCTACCAGACAGCTCCTAGTCTTTGGAAAGAGATTACAGAGTGGACAGCACCAGATGAAATTCTCCCTGCTGCAACTCACATTCAAGTCCAACTTCTCTGTGTATCCAGATTCTTCACAAAGTGGAGGTCACGCTTGACCAACCTGATACACTTCTATGATGAAATGGTTGGCCTGGTAGATGAGCAGAGAGCTGTGGAAATCGTCTACCTGGACTTCAGGAAGGTCTTTGACACTGTCTCTCATAAAATCCTCATAGACAAGCTGTTGGGGTATGGACTGGATGAACAGCCAGTGAAGTGGATTGAAAACTGTCTGAATGGTCGAGTGCAGAGGGTGGAGATCACTGGCACAAAGTCTACTTGAAAGCTAGTAACTTGAGGTGTACCCCAGCGCTCAATACTGGATCCAGTTCTTTTTAACATCGTTGTTAATGATCTGGATGATGGGGCTGAGCGTACCCTCAGCAAGTTTGTGGATGACACAAAACTGGGAGGAGTGGCTGATATGCCAGAGGGTTGTGCTGCCATCCAGAGGGACCTTACCAAGCTGGAGAAATGGAGAAATGACAGGAACCTCAGGCAATTCAACAAGGGGAAGTACAAAGTCATGCACCTGGGGAGGAACAACCCTATGCAGCAATATATGCTGGGGGCCATCCAAGCTGGAAAGCAGCTACACTGAAAAGAACCTGGGGGTCCTGGTGGACACCAGGTTGAACATGAGCCAGCAATGTGCCCTTGCAGCAAAGAGGGCTATGGTATCCTGGGTTATATTAGATGAAATATTGCCTGCAGGTCAAGGGAGGTGATCATCCTCTCTGCTCAACACTGGTGAGACCACACCTGGAGTACTGTGTCCAGTTCTGGGTAAAAGCGAGACACGGACATACTGGAGAGAGTTCAGCAAAGGGCCACAAAGATGATGAAGTGACTGGAGCATCTCTCCTTTGAGGAAAAACTGAGAGAGCTGGGACTGTTCAGCCTGGAGAAGGGAAGGCTCAGGGGGGGTTTATTAATGTATATAAATACCTGAAGGAAGGGAGCAAAGAAGACAGAGCCAGGCTCTTTTCAGTGGTGCCCAGTGACAGGACCAGAGGCAACGGGCACAAACTGGAACACAGGAGGTTCCCTTTGAACATCAGGAAACACTTTTTTTACTGTGAGGGTGACTGAGGACTGGCACAGGTTGCCCTGAGAGGTTGCAGAGTCTCCATCCTTGGAGATATTAAAAATCCAGCTGGACACAGTCCCGGGCAACTGGCTCTAGGTAGTCCTGCTTGAGCCAGGGATATTGGACTAGATGACCTCCAGAGGTCCCTTCCAACCTCCACCATTCTGTGATTGTGTGAATTTGTGAGTATGTGATCTCTTTCTGAGGCTCTGGTAATGCAAAGGCAAGGAGAAAAGCAGATGAAAAGTAAGAACAGAGTTGAGGTAAACCAGCTGTAAGCATGTTTACTCTCTTGTGGGAATAACACAGATTGAAGGAACTTGGGGATGTGGTTGGCTGGCAAGCAGAACAATTAGATACTTGTCATAAACATGTGAAGCAGGGCCTATTGACTAACTGTGATAATGGTTAAAATAAAAACACCTTGCTAATTGCACAGTTGAAGTATTGGACTTCTCCTGGGTCCCTGCATGCCTTAGCTTGCTGCTGGCACCTGGGGCAAGATCTTCAAAGAATTCAAGCACTGAGATGCCACATCTTGCAAAGACTGTCTGCTGGCATCCAGCCACCCCACAGAATAGTCAGCCCTGTCTTAGGCAACCCAATTATCCCCACAGTGATAAGGCAGAAGCAGGTGAGCCAAGCTGCTCCTCCTCACTATTTTCATAAATTTGCTCCTGTATTATTTTTTTTTTTTATCACCCCCATCATTTTTGTTGGTGTTGGGATGTCCCAGCACTTTCAGCCCATATTTACTGCGTGTTCTAGGGTGCAGATCAAAAAATAAAGTAAAATTACTCTTAAACTCTCTTGTGGACTACTTAAGACCTATCTGCAGAAAAAGCCAACCTACCAAACCCCTGAAAACAAAGCAAGAGCAGAAGGGTCATCTTTGTGCCCCAAACTTTCAGTAGCCTGGTGTTGATAGGACTTTCCTGTACCATGAGGTCTTCTGTGTGTGTGGCTTGGTCTTGCTTGAGACGTTACAAGGGGTCTGAACCCACACCTGAGGCTGTGCTTTGGCCACCAGACTAATATATTTCTCATTCCCATTGATACAAACAACTTTTACTGTTCCACTCCTGTTCTCAGTACGAGCATTTTGGAAAGATACCCTCCACAGAGGTACCTGGAGGGGCACGGACAGAATCTGGTGGTCCACACTGAGGCCAACCTCATGTTTTTCCTCCTTGCAGTGCAAACCTTGCAATGTTACACTTGCCAAGAACCTACCACTGTTGATAAGTGCATGACGATCCAGAACTGCACGAAGAATGAAACCATGTGCAAGACAACTATGTATTCCCTGGAGGACGGTAAGGGCAATTACTTCTTTATCCATATTTTTAACATGAGTCAGTGTTTCTGCAGTGAAGAGTGATGGTGTGGATAGCAGTACCTTTTCTCACTTAAATGTATAAGCCCGGAAGAGAGCTCCCGCGGGGCAGAGAGCAGTCTCCTGCTGTTGCGGAAAGCAGACTTCATGTTCAAGCTCACAGTTAATGCTCAGTGTTGAGCATGGTTAGAAAAAAACATGTTGTCTTGAGCTTGAGGCATGGAGCTAAAGAGTTCTGGCTCTCCAGACTGTTTGCATGACTTGCACGATGGGTGTGTGTTAAACAGTGCTCTCTCGACCTGAGAACTGGTTATGAAAGCTGGGTGGTGTAGAGAGGCCAGTAGAGATAAACCAAGCTCAGTAAGGTGGGAATACCAACTTTTGGTCATTTGAATGCAAAATAGAAGTGCCCTTGAGTTCTCTGGAGCTCTCAGGAAGGCATCATCAGTCTGACTGGTGACCCTACAGGTCATAAGCTGTCCAAATAAAGAAATGCTCTGCAAAGACGGAGGCGCTCTCTTTTGCATGGTTCCGCTGATAAGGCTCTGGTTGCACATGGGAGAGGCAGGAGATAGCGAGTAGAGTCAAAGCAGAGGCAGAAAAAGTGCCTAATTGATCTTCTGCAGCCTAAAACTGATCCAGACAGGACACAGAGGATACAAGGTGCTGTTCACCTTGCGGCCACTCAGTGGGAACTGTTTTCTATATTCCTGGTAGGAAGTAGACCAATTGTGTTTGAACTGGAACTAAGACTTTGATAGTGAAGGCAACTAATGTTTCACCAGGGACAAGGAGAGTTCTCCTCCATTCCTCTCATTCCTAACTGTTCCTTCTTTCTTTCTTTGTTGTAGTTTATCCCTTTGTGGGAGTCTCGACGGTCACCAAGATGTGCTCTTCCGTCTGCATCCCATCCGATGTGGACGGGATTGGCATGACGCGCCCCGTGTCCTGCTGTTACTCTGACTTGTGCAACACTGACGGGGCAGCTAGTTTGAGGATCAGCTTTTCAGCAGTTGGGATGCTAGCAAGTTCCCTTTGTGCCCTCTTCTGGACTAGACTGTGAGGAGTTGGTGGAGAGGTCTTTCATGCTGAAGAACCCAATGAAGAAGACAATAAACCCCTGCCAGTGCAGCTTTCTGTTTGGATGCCTCATGGACAACCCTCAACAGCTCCCAGAAATTGCTTTTTTAGTACCCACCCTTTTCCCACAACCAAGAGAAAAGCAAAACTCTGGAAGTCCCAACATAAATTTTTTAATTGACTCTTCAACAACTCCCACAAAACTAATTATGGAGTTTCTTTGCTGTGCTGGTCTGGTTGGTTGGTTTTGAACTAAAAAAATCTGCTGTATGAAGTATATTTAAAGCAAAAAACTTTGCACTAAGAGCTTTCCATACCTCCTTAGAGCATTTTTTTCCACCAGGTGTTAGCCAGCAGAATAGCTGAATTGGTCAGTTTTCTCAGATGAAATTCAATTATGCGACAGGTCCTCTCCACCCCACCGTTTTGTGCTGGTACTCTGTTCTGTCTAGATCTACTTTCTACACAAGAAATTAAGGAGACACTTCTCTGTCCAAAATAGGAGGCAGGAGACTAAAATTCCCATGCCAGTGATCTGATCTAAGGAGGCTAAAATCTCTTGTTTTCTGTACCATTTTGAGCAGAATAAAAACAATGTTGTGTTAAAACTGGTGTTCACTGAAGTTATTTATAGTACACCTGTTCTCTGATAGATATTTTATTTTATTTTATTTTATTTTATTTTATTTTATTTTATTTTATTTTATTTTATTTTATTTATTTCCAAACTCCAGTTCCACCTTTCAGTATTGTTTACACAGTGAGACGAGTTAGGTTTTACGGTCAGTCCTGCAGCAGTTCTGTAAGACACTTCCCATTACCCCCCACTGGCAGTGGCTTTCCATCAACATTTCTTCTACCAACTCCACTGGTATGAAACTACCTTTACTGGGAAGACTGGGTGATTTGTGTAATGGTTATGGCTTGAATTTGGAATTCTGTGGAATGACTTTCCTCCTTGATTCAATGCTCCAGAGCATCATCTGCAACTCCTTGTGTGTTGGTAAGGGCTCCAACATTTTGGTGTTATATATCCTGGTCTGGTTCTTCATTTTCCTATAATCTCCTTTACAAGATTCAACAAAAATTTCCTTCTCCAATTATCACTGTGTTTGTGATGTTTGGAATAATCTATAAAGATGCGATTTGAAGTCTTCCATGTAGCGTATACATTAGAGCAGGTTTCCAAGAGAGGTGGTAAAATTTCCATCCTTGGAAGATGACTCAGCTGGATGAAGTCTTGAAGAACCTGGCCTGACCTCACAGTTGAGAGCTTTGATCAGGACCTTGAATTAGAAACCTTCTGAAGTCCCCCTTCCAACCTGAGTTTCCTGTAATCCTATGATACACTATGATCCACTAAGGTCACCAGAGCACAACCACTATTATTTCCAGGTGTTTTGCAAAGTCTGGCAGATGTTTCGGCAATGATTTTACCTGTCCTGCATCACTTTCCATTGCCAAGATGAGATCAAGTTTGGAACAAACTGCAATTCTGGATTCACGCACAGCTCCCAGGTTGCTCAAATATAATTCCTTTGCTGGAACAACATTGTGTAAGTAGTCAGGATGCTGCACTGGCATGGAGGTGGCTGAAGGAACCACGTCCCTGGCTATGGAAGGACTTTGGAACTGAGCTACAGGCTTACATTAGCTGGCAGTGTGTACTTTGCAGTGTCCTCTACCTGTGAGCCATGTCCAGAGCTCAGTCCCCAGAGAGGTTTAATATGTTTTTGGCTTTCTGCTGCACAAGGGTGGCACATGGAGAGGTACCCTTTTTGTCTGCCAGTTCTGGCAGTCAGCAGTCCCGGGTTTTCTGGCCCCAAGGCTGCATCAGGACCACTGTGTATGGTAACTGGCAGTGAAACACCACCAATATATCTTATTGCATGTTGATTTTATTCACACTCCCGGCCTCCATAGCACCCTTTTAGGCTTAATGCCACCATTTCATTAAAGGTAGTCTGTTTCTCTTTCAAACCCTCTGCCTCGCAGTTTCATTCAGACCCCTTGTTCTCATAGATGAGCAGTAGTGAGACTGCTCCCTGTCTACCTTTTCTACATCATTTGTGTTATACAGCCCTATGTCCACCTTGGTAGCTCTTTTCCAAGTCAAAGATCCCTTGTCTAAACCCACAGAATTGTACAATCATAGAATTGTTTTGGTTGCAAGAGACCTTTAAGATCATCGAGTCCAATTGTTAACCCAGCACTGCCCAGTTACCACTAAACCGTGTCCCTCAGCACTACATCTACACGTCTTTTAAATACCTCCAAGGATGGTGACTCCACCACTTCCCTGGGCAGCCTCTTCCAGTGCTTGACAACCCTTTCAGTGAAGAAATCTTTTTCTAATACCCAATCTAAACCTTCCCTGGTGCAACTTGAGGCCATTTCTTCTTGTCCTGTCACTTTTTACTTGGGAGAAGAGGCCTTCACCCACCTCTCTACAACCTCCTTTCAGGTAGTTGTAGAGAGTGATAAGGTCTCCCCTCAGCCTCCTTTTCTCCAGGTTGAACAATCCCAGTTCCCTCAGCCCCTCCTCATAAGACTTGTTCTCCAGACCCCTCACCAGCTTTGTTGTCCTTCTCTGAACACGCTCCAGCACCTCAATATCTTTCTTATAGTGAGGGGCCCAAAACTGGTATCACTCATGAACCCATGAGTATACGAACCCATCTGTAGTCCAGGTACTGAGTGCAACAGAGAGGACCATTAAAAATCCTCAATCAACCCCATGGGGAACGAAGGGTGTCAAATATTCTCACCAGTTCTGGGACATGCATGAGTGCCAAGATGTGAAGTGGGCATTTCATGTTCTTGCTGTGCAATTGGAACATAGAATCATAGAATCATAGACTGGTTTAGGTTGCAAGAGACCCTAAAGATCATCTCATTCCAACCCCCCTGCCATGGGCAGGGACACCTCCCACCAGACCAGGTTGCTCAAAGCCCTGTCCAGCCTGGCCTTAAACACCTCCAGGGATGGGGCAGCCACCACCTCTCTGGGCAACCTGTCCAGTGCCTCACCACTCTCATAGTGAAAAATTTCTTCCCGATATCCAAACCGTCTCCCCTCTTCCAGTTTGAAGTCATTACCCCTTGTCCTATCACTACATGCCCTTGTAAAAAGTCCCTCTCCAACTTTCTTGTAGGCCCCCTTCAGATACTGGAAGGCCGCTGTAAGTTTTCCCGGAGCCTTCTCTTCTCCAGGCTGAACAACCCCAACTCTCTCAACCTGTCCTCACAGGACAGGTGCTCCAGCCCTCAGATCATCTTTGTGGCCTTATTGCTAAGACCTAACACAAGTGATTTGTCACACACTGGTAAAACGCAATGGTGACAGGCCACCTCTCTGCTTCTCATTGCATCACTGAATGATGTTTGTTACATCCAGAAGCCCAGGGCACTTTACCATAGGTGATAAATTCCTTCTATAATCTGAAGAAATAGAATTTTCAGTGAAAGCAAAGCTGGAGCTCAGATATGTGGATAAACATTTCCTCATGTCTGTCCATAGGCACTTGTGACAAGCCCTATTATATCTCCTCTCTCCAAACAAAGCCAAAGAGAGCCCCATTTATTTTGCATTGTTGTAAACGAAAGTTTTATTAAGACATGGTCAAAATGCCCAGCTACTAACTCATTTGTTAGGGATAGAAAAAATATTAGACATTTCCTATTCGCTGCCCAGAAGCATATGTATGTCAGCACTTCTGCACACAAAACCAATTTTAATTATGTACTTGCAAAACTCAGAAAGAAATACAACTTTCACAGATTTTTCACTGCACAGCACTGCTCTTTCTCTAATGTGAGTTACTGGGCTCAGACTACCCTGTCCTCACCCTGCGCTGGTTGATAAGGAGTGCGGTCACGGCCCAGAACATCTCAAAATTATCATGTCAAAGTGCGTTTAAAAACAAATACATCAGCAGCCAGGTTATTGTGTTATATCATCATCTTGGAGAACACCACTAAAAATACCACTGCTGTCATGGACACTGAGAGTATAAGTCGTGGGCAGAAGTAGTGAAAATGCTTGAAACCAAGCCACCTTGGGAAGGTGAATGGAACATATCTGGCTGGTGGACCTAAAGTCACATCACCAGAACAGTGCACAGAAGAAAAACCATCGACTCCCCATTGCAAGAGATGACGCTATAGCTCTGTGACCCAGTAAACACAACACTGGCATTGCTCGTAATAGGCCACACTCTTTTTATTGAGTTTGCAAGTCCTCAGGCCTGAGGCTTGTTGGGCTTGTTCTGTCTGAACTTGTCTTGACCTGCCTTCAGCTTTGTTTTTACTTTGCTCAGCTGTAACAGCAGTTTTCCTAATTTGCTAGGTGGCTATGCCTAATTTCCTTCACTTTTGTTTGTCTTTGTTGGTGCAACTGTAAGTTTACACAGACAGCTGTAACAAGGAGTTGTTGGATTAATGATTGTTCTAGATGGTCTTACAGGTCTTTTCCAATCTAAGAGATTCTGTGATTCTGTGATGCAGAATGAGCTGTTTACAACTCCCACATAAAGAAATACAGACCTGGTACGGCAGCAGATGATGGAGGTGCAGGATGTGGCACAGAGGACTGTTGGCACAGGGTGGTACGAGGTGGGGCACTGGCTTGGCATTGGAGATCCCTCGGCAATAAACAACTCACCAACAGTCAAAGAGAGGCAGAGCCAGAGGTGGACAAAATCATCTTTAGGAATAGAAAAGAAAACAAAGAGCAAATATCAAACCAATTTAAAATGCACCACACATAATAAAATCCTGTGTGAGGTGGACTGTAACCAAGCAAAAAAAGAGCACGGTATGGAAGTCTTTTAGCAAACATAATCAAAATGACTCCCAGTAGATCCTCGTCTGAGGAAGAAGAATCCATTTCCACCATCATACCCCTCCCAATGGAGGACTCAGAATGCAGATGACTCACTGTACCTCACTGTAAGGTGGGAGGCGTCAATGTTAGTGGAAAAGTGAGCATAACACAAGGAAAATGGGTAGAAACTAGTAAGTATATGTATAATAATTTTAACTGTATTGCTATTGAAATTTTTCTGTAATAATAATTATTACTATCTTTTTCTTTTTACGTCTGTAATAATTCAACCTTCACTAGTCATAATTCTTTGATTAAACTATTAAGATTTCATACATAGTAATAATAAATTCTTGGGTTTACATAGAAGATGTGTTTCCTTTTTGCCCAGAACAAGATTTTTGAGCGTTAACAAAAATAAGGAGATTCCCAGCTGGGTATGGAGAGATGGCTAGGCATACAGATGCTGAAGTAGGCCTTATTTCAAGGGCTGCTTACTTGGCTGTGGTGCACATCAATATCTCCACAGGAGACGGTCAGTCTAGCTCTTGGCACTGAAGGCATCTTTATGGTATCTGAGAAACTCACAGTCGAGGGACCTGTTATTGTGGGGAGCGGTGATTTTGAAAATGACTAGAAGTTGTGGGTAGACATCTGAAGAAGAACTCCTAGAGAGAGACACCAGAACACTTTGGATTATTGCGGTAAGTGTTTTCGATGGGACATAACACCAGAAGGCCAAGAAGGTTATGTAACCTCTATACTCTGGACTGGTGGGGCTTCTCATGGCGGGATATGGGGGAGAGAAGCAGTGCGCAGCACTTTTCTCCTTCTTTCGTTTGTGCCATACCACTGCTTGACAATGCTTGCACTACGAGTTCGAGGATGAGCAGTGCAAGTACTTCCATGAGGAAAGATAAATCTGGTAACACAGGACTCTTCACTCCAGCAAATAATGGCATAACAAGGTGCTATAAGCTGATGGCAGACAAATTTGGGCTGGAAATAAGGCGCATGTTTTTAACCTCAGAGGTCACTCACAAGGAACAGTTTACTAAGTGCTTGGATGGATTCTCTCTAAGGGGAAATATTTTTGGTAGAGACTGGTGTAACTGAGAATGGGACAGGATTACAGTGTAGACATCTACACTTGAGCCGTTCCTTGTGGCTCCCTTGAGAATTGGTGGAGAGACGGAGAGGCACGATTAATTTGATGAGAGTACAATTAATTTGACCTGTTGTTAACATCTACTCTAGGACGGAGTAGACTGGAAATGGCCATTTCTTAGTGGTGGCTGTTCAAGGAGCTTGAGTGAATAGTTCTGGTGGAGTCTTCCACATTAAAAATGTCCCAGGTTTGGTGAGATGGGCCTTATCTTCAGTGTCTTTTCACGGTTGTACCAAGCCTGGCATGACAAGCCAGAACAAGGAGCATATGCTGGGAAAGAAAGTAAACCATGACTGTGCACTGGTGGGGATTTCTCCAGCTCTGCCAAAGCCACAGAGGCAGGCATGTGGCAAATTGGGCTGAGCACAAAAGGTGACACCTGGGAGAAAATCAGAAAGTCCTGACACCTTGACCGTGCTGTGATTTCATTAGAGGTAAGCAGCGAGAATTCATACAGCTGCGTGCTTCAGCCCTGCCTTTTACGTTGCACTTGAACCAAGGAGATTTTTTGAGATCCCCACCAGCTAAAAAGCATTAGACACAACTGATGGCAGCCCCTTCTCAATGCTCACGCTCCGTGACTTTAACTTGTGCGTATGCGTAGCTGTCATCACTTTGACAAGCCACATGCGGAAGAGGCTAATCTTCCCCTCCCTTCATTGGCCATGGATGTTTCACCTCTTTGATCTCTGACCAGTTTGTCAGCATGTTTCCCGCATTTCAGCTACGATGGCAGGGATCACAGCTCCTGGATGAGATCTAGTCTGAAAAGCATAAAATCCGGCGTGGGTGAGGCACTGTGCTTTGTAGTTGCACCCCCAGTCCAAACCAGAGCTCTCAAACCACAGGGCAAATGCTGTCTGGTTAAACATAAACCTGAACCTCTCTTGCAAGGACCAGGTAGCGTGACGTGCAAAATTAGTATATAGCCCTGTTCCCACTGACCTGGTGTAAAAATTTCTTTCAGCTAGGCTGCTTCTGGAAATGATGTTTCTACATATTTATTCCCCCCCACAACAGTCACAGGTGGTCTTTTTTTTGTTCTTTTTTTTTTTTTTTTTTGCTAAAACATAATTCCCTCCTCACCCAGTTCACCTCCAGGTCCGTCTATTTTTTCTGGTCCTCCTCACTCCTGGGTGCTCTTCGAGGCTTATGCTCTCCCTGAAAGTTTGCCTGCATTTGTTTAGGAATGAGTCTTTTGCTCACTTACGGCCTTTGCTCCTAAGTTCTCCCAATGCCTGGGTCTGTTGCCTCTTATCCTATCACCATGCATCTTCAAGAAGAGTCTGGCTCAGTCTTCTCTATACCTTCCTGTTTCTTCTCTATACCTTCCTGTTGGGCAGTTGTAGACAGCAAAAAGGTCTTTACTTCACCTTCTCTTCTCCAGGATGAAGAAAACCAGTACTTCCACCTCTCCTCATAACTCCTGGGCTTCAGCCCCTAAAAATATCTGCTGGAGTAGCTCTGGTTTCTCAATGTCTTTCTAGTACTGGTGTCCCAAAGTAGAAGTATTTGTTATGATCTTCTTAGTATCTCAGCTCCTCAACCAGAAAGCTAAATGACATTTTTCCTTCTCATTTGCTTTTCTCTTCTTTACTAGGAGCCTAGGTGGGCATGAACCATGTTGCCCCGTCAGAGCTGTCCTGCAGTGCCTACTTTGTGCTACGCATGACCATGGGATTAGCAGCATTGCCATGAAACTTGGTGGCAGTTACACAACCCAGGTGGGCTGAGAGTGCAGTCAGCCTGCATTTTCATAGAATCATAGGATGATTTGGGTTGGAAGGGACCTTAAAGATCATCTAGTTCCAATCGCCCTGCCATGGGCAGGGACACTTTCCACTAGACCAGGTTGCTCAAAGCCTCATCCAACCTGGCAATGAACACCTCCAGGGATGGAGCTTCCACAACTTCTCTGGGGAACCTGTTCCAGTGCCTGACCACCCTCCAAGTGAAAAATTTCTTCCTAATATCTAATCTAAATCTCCCTTCTTCCAGTTTGAAGCCATTCCCCCTCATTCTATCACTACATGACCTTGCAAAAAGTCCTTCCCCAGCTCTCCTGTAGTCCCCCTTTAGCTACTGGAAGGCTGCAATAAGGTCTCCCCAGAGCCTTCTCTTCTCCAGGCTGAACAGCCCCAACTCTTTCAGCCTCTCCTCACAGGAGAGGTGCTCCAGCCCTCTGATCATCTTCATGGCCCTCCTCTGGACTCACTCCACCAGGTCCATGTCCTTCTTGTGCTGAGGACTCCAAAACTGGATGCGGTACTGCCTCTCCCCAAAGTGGAGCAAAGGGGCAGAATCCCTTCCCTCGCCCTGCTGGCCACACTGCTGGGGATGTAGCCCAGGATACAATTGGTTTTCTGGGCTGCCAGTGCACATTGCCGGCACATATTGAGCTTCTCATCCACCATCACCCCCAAGTCCTTCTCCTCAAGGATGCTCTCCATCCATTCTCTGCCCAGCCTCTATCTGTGTGTGGGATCTGCCAGCCTGTATTTGTGCTTTAGATCTGCCAAAGCACTTGGTGCCTGAACTGGGGCAGAAACATTGTCAGGGCAGGAATGCAACATCAGGTGCTTTGCAATGATGAGGTATCATCAGGCAAAATATGACAAGAGCAACAGCAGCCTGGCTGCTCTCACACTGCTGCTTCGCAAGCCCATACATATCTTCCTGCACAATAGCTTGTAGCTTGAGTTGAGTAGAAAAAGAGTTTAATGCAATTTCCAGTTAGATTGGGTTATTTTGCATTCCCAAAAAATTCTGAACCTCCCAATATTTTGGGTAATATTTTCCCTAATAATTCCTAGAATTATGGTTAGTCTTTGATTAACACTTTTTAATAGAAGTGTGGAATTTTTCCAACCTTGCTCAACCTAGTAAAAAATCAAAATCACTAATTTTATTTAGAAAAGTTTGGAGACTAAAAAAAACCTGGGATTTTTTGATTCTGGAAACAACAAAGAACAGCTTAGAGTACTTCATATCTGAGCTCTGTGTAAACATTTAATGGAGTTTCTTTGCCAACCTCTTGCAACGCTGGCAGGAGTGGAAAGCGGTCTGTTTATTTTAAAAATGAAAAAAAAAAATTCCTGTGTAAAATATCCCAGCAAGTGTTTAGAAATGTTAGGAGAAGGCAATGGTTCATGATACAGATGCAAAGCAAGGAGAACTTCAGGGAGAAATGGATAACTTGATGTGTCCAAAAGCTGTCTGAGGAAATCAGGCAGATCTTTTGAGGGACGGGCTTTGCAGTAGACAACCATCCCACCCCTTCCCGATACTTGTATGGGGCTGGATGAGTTGCTACCTAATTTTTTGTTAATGTGAATGTCTCCCAAAGTGACCTGCATTCTCTTCCCAGCTCAGCTCGGCGATGAATTTTTGTAGATCAATCTGGCTGTGGCTTGTTGCTTCAGTTACCAGCCCAAGAACCCTTCCCTTGGGCCTTGGAGCCATCTAAGACAGGTTTCCCCAGGGACCAGCAGGTATCAGCCAGGACTCTCCATGAACACAACATCACTGCATGCAGAACTAAGGTACCTACAACACATTTCTCTGAGTATTTTGTGTTTTCTCCCTTTCCCCAGTGGCACAGTGAAGGGAGTGCATTGGCTGGGCAGGTGAATTCACTGCTTGGAAGCCCTCCAGGTAAAATGATATAGCACAGGCAAGGAAACTGGGAGGCAGCAAACACCCCTGCCAGAATGCTCCGGGTTTGAGACCCGGCACGGCTGCCTCTGAAAGGCATGAGAAGGAACGGACCTGTGTCATGCTCCAATCCTCACAGAGTAGTATGAATCGATTGTGTTTGCTAATTCATCCTTAGAGGAAGCATTTCGGGAGGCCAAGGCATTTGTGACCTCCTGCTGAGATTGCAGAGTCGTTCAGTAATATCCGTAGGAGGAGGCACAGAGGTTTCCTTTTACATCCCTGCGTAAACATGCACTTTGTTGCTGCTGACAATGTGAGCCGCCCTCTGTCCCCTCTGGAAGAGCATCACGCTAATTCCCTGATGTCCACAGAGTTGCACAGCAGGACCTCAGCTCATTTACTGCTTATTTATTATTCACGGCTGTTCTCATTTGCTGTGTTTCTCCGTGCACCTCTCTGACCAAGCCTGGAGAGACTCACCTTCAATAATGCAGTGCTAAATTACCCTGCTGGAAAAAAAAAAACCCTGGATAGTTGTACCCAGAGTGAGTGTCACCGTTTGCGGGCAGAGTTGCTTGTGTGCAGAGGCAGGGGAGCAGTTATGTACACTTGTAAAATCCAGGAAGCTCCTTTGAAAACCTATTTTAAAAACAAATTTGGATGACTTCTTTCGATCAGAGAAGAATACCCATGGTTATAGAACAAGAAGATTATCTTTCACTTAGTTGCTGTGTAAATATGACTCACGCCCTTAAGGGTAAGGCTGTGCCATTAGTCAATGGTTATGCACTTGGAAATCTCTGCTCCCTATGGCAACTTCACCTTGCCCTTTGCAAACAAACTGTGAAGGACTTGGGTAGAGCACAGACTGCTCCTGTAGGCCTCTGAAGAAGGAGAATCGAGACTATTGCTGACATGTGAAAAGATACCCAGCTGTAAGTGACAGCAACTGGTGTACGGTCAAAGGCATTTTGAGGGTAAAGCAGAAAACAAAGAGTTGCCCCCCGGTAAGGATCCAGATCTGGAATTATAACACAGATGAGGTTGGAAGGGAGGTCTGGGGTCTTTAGTCCAATGCCCTAGGCAAAGCAGGGCTGGCTTGGGGTCCAATCCAGCTAATCTCATCACTAGCTGCTGTTATTTTGCATATGAGTAGACCCTGCATGAGCACGAATCTGTTCTCCCCTTCCCCAGCCATAAGGCAGCAGCACGAGCGGTGGTATTGCTTTGCACAAACAGCTGGGAAACATATAGATTGAAGTCCTGATCCAAAGCCCGCAGTTAATTATATAGGTTAAGAGACTTTCCCCAGGCTACAGCCAGGAATGAGGGTGGGATGGCAACTGAGACATCCTTCATAGTTGCCCTGAACCGTCAGCTCTCCCTTATTCATGGATGATCAATATTTCTTGCAAACAGAACTGTTTCTGTTTGTTGGGACATGTTTGCAACCTGCTTCTGATTTTCTTTGGTGTAATTAGTCACTTAAAAGTGTTCACAAACCACACAAAGCCTGTTTTTTTTTATTATTGCAAAGGGCTTTGGTTCAGTGTCACATAGAAGGATGCGCAGGATTACGACATAGCTTCCCTGACTATAAAATGGGAAGAATATTTATCACCCGGCTTTGATTCTGAAGTCCTTGTGTCTAAATTCAGACTCTGAACTCCTCAGAGGGAAGGCTGCTATAGAGCTTCAAAGCTTTGTTTCTATGACTTGCTAGCTTGGCAGTGAATCCTCACCAGTGCTCCTGTTTGATTTATACCCGGGGAGTGCAGGACGCTTTCTAGATGCAAAGGTACTAGTTTTCCTGAGAGAAGGATGTCACAGAAAGCCTGAAGCTTGGTTGGGAATGCTGCAGTCTTCATCCCCCAAAATCAAGGTCTGGATGCCCAGCGCATCCTTGTCCTAGTTATCAGACTGAATTAGAATATGCAGCTATTTATAATGGAAACCTACATCTCAGTACCAAAAATAGAGTGGAATAAAAACCTCGTGAGGAATTAAAAAAACATTAGAAATAACAGTGCTGCATTTCAAGAGCTCAGGTATGCCATGGACCTGGTTTGATTTAGAAGCTGTTTACTTTGGTGGTGACTGACTCCGCTGCATCTTTCTAGACCTATACTCGTGGCAGGATTTGGCCCAGGACGTGGGCAAATATTGAGTTGCAAGGAGAGAAGCGATGCTCTGAAATGAGGAACAGGAAAAATTTGGTCCTATGCCTCCTCCTGTGACCAGGAAAAGGATGATCTGACTCTGTGCTGGACCTGCCTGGGCAGCAGAGAGGGTTAGTGCAGCCCATGCAGCAACCTGCTGCCACCCATCCCTGTGGCATGGTCGGTCCCTTGGGACTGGGTGCACCCAGGTCATGGCACAGACATTTCCCGGGGCTCTTTCTGCCTTAGCGCTGGGGCTGGGAGGAGGTGACTATGACACTCCTTCTCCCCAAAAACAAAGCATGAGGATCTTGGAGACAATCAGCTGCAGACTTCTGGGGGGGTGTACGCCTGACAGCTAGCTGGTGCCCGACTATAAACAAAGCATCTCCTAAAAGCCTCATTAATCTTACATGCACCTACTCCTCCTTAATAAGATAATGCTGTCACATGTTATTTCAAGGTTTGCATGATTACAGGATGGCATAAAACCCACTAACTCTCCCTTGGCCTCCAGAGCTGTCAAGATCATGCCAAAGTAAACAAGCGAGATTATTGAGCAACTAGGGAGAAACAATAACACAGGCGCATCCATCCACCCACACGTAGAGTCCCATATGCACGTGCTCCTGTGGCCCTGGCCTTTCCAAAACACTTTTTCCCTGCCCCATTTGGGAGAATTGGGAGAACAAGAGGACTCGAGTGAGACTCTCATCTGTGTTTTTCCATTGGATAAGGATTCATGAACTGCCTTCATAAAAGGGGTAATATTGTAGCTCAGAGACTGCCTGAATAAAACACCTCTCAGCTCCTTCATACAACCCAACTGTGCCCCAGGGGACCACTGAAGCAACAGATCCTCTAAGGATTTTTTTTGTGATGGCCTTCTACCTCATGAGATCTTGTACAGAGCTTGGATCACCCAAGGTAACCATGGCTTGAAGATGACACAGTCATAAATAAAGAACATTATTGTGCTTGGAGAGATGATCTTCCAAGAGCAGATCGGAACAGACCAGCTTGTTTAGCCTAACAAGACATTTGAGACAGGACCAACTGTCCACAGAAACACCGTTTCAGAGCAGGGACAAGCAAGAGAAATATTTTATTACAAATGTGGTTTCTGACCTCCTGCCAGCTTCCTGCCAGGATGTGCGTGTACTTCAGAGGAATTCTTTTATTTAAAGAAGTGATAAGAAGAAGTAAGTATAGGAGTTGCATCTTACAAGCTTAGGAGACCCTTTGCATGTGCTCCTTGAGGTTAGCAGTAAAAGCCTTTTCATGCACCTAGAACCATAGAATCATAGAATCATTGAGGTTGGAAAAGACCTTTAAGTTCATCAAGTCTAACTGTTTGACTTAACACTGCCAAGTTACTACTAAACCATGTCCCTCAGCACTACATCTACACATCTTTTAAATACCTCCGGGGATGGTGACTCCACCACTTCCCTGGGCAGCCTCTTCCAATGCTTGACAACCCTTTCAGTGAAGAAATTTTTCCTAATACCCAATCTAAACCTCCCTTGGCGCAACTTGAAGCTGTTTCCTATTGTCCTATCACTTGTTACTTGGGAGAAGAGACCAACCCCCACCTCACTGCAACCTCCTTTCAGGTAGTTGTAGAAAGCAATAAAGTCTCCCCTCAGCCTCCTTTTCTCCAGGCTGAACAACCCCAGTTCCCTCAGCTGGGACCTAGGTTCCTAGAACAGCTTCCTATGCAATGAAGAACCCCAACAGACCCGTGACATTTTTGCGCATAGCTGGCACAGTGAAAGTGAGCTTGCAGAAAGCCCAGTCATGATTTGAGGACATCAGCAGGTAAAAAACCCAAACCAACCACCTCCTAGTTGCAATCCCCGAAAGCAAAGGTAAACTAGACCCCTTTCCCAAGCTGGCTGTGGTTGGTGGCCTATAGCAATTTGTTAAAAATCCCTTCTTTTCTCTGGGTAGAAGTCAGATGTCTTGTTATTCACTCTCTCCTCCTCACCAGGATGGTGTTCCTCCTCTGCCTGAAGTGTGTCAGAGTCTGTCACTATCTCCTGGGTGTTTGTTTCTTTTCCAGATTGCAATGCCATCTCCGAACACAGCAACAGCTGTTTTTACGCTAAAAACACCTCTTCCTTCCCCTGTGTCCTCTCTCCCCAGAGCCAGGAGATGGGTGGCAGCCAGGAAAGATTAAAAACAAATTCTGGCTTGTTTTTAGCCCAGTTTTACAAGGACATGGCTCGTCTGATCGTGGATTTGTGCGTGTACAGGTAACAACATACAGCTGCTGGTTTGAATTCATTGCAAGAGTTTGTGAAAGCCCCTGTGAGTTTCAGGAAAACAAATACTCAGATAGAAGTGCCTCTACTGAAGCTTTCACTTGGACTGAAGACATCTCAGCCCTTTTTAAAGCTTCAGAGGATCCATGAGGATGAGCTGCATCAACAGCACATGTTGACTATGTCCTGGTGCCAACAGGAACCCAGAGCCCGCTCTCTACCGTGGGTCGGTGCTCCTTGCTGGGAGTGGTGGCACATCCATCTGTAACTATCTCCCATCATTGCTGCTGCCTCACAGCCACCCTCTGCAATCCTGCTGCTGCCTGGGAGAGAGTTTCGGCTGGCGAAGGGCCATCCGCCCCCAGGATTTCACATAGGCAAGTGGAAAAACGTTGTGCCGCAGCCCATGTTTGTGCCTCGTCTGGGCAACCAGCTGAGCAGCAAAGGTGTGGGCACAGTAGCGGGGCTCAAAGAAGGTGAAAAGCTTCTCCTAAGCATTAGGGATGCTCCTCACCCTGCTCCTCGCAAGTCCAAAGGTGATGCAGAAGCAAATGCACCAACATGAGCACCTTGACGTCACTCCATCTCCTTTTCCAGGCAGTCTTTTGTTTCTTATTCCCAGATTATTGGGCAAAAACAATTTCTTTTGCAAGGAGATGAAGGGATGTTCATGCCAGTCCCAACCACATCTGACAACAAGGCAGGAGTGAGCTCTACTGTTCCAAACACTTGTGAGTCCAGGGCAAGGCTGTGCCTTAAAATAAGGCACAATTCCGGTGTGCCATCGCTGATGTGACCAAGGGCACATAGAATGGTAGAAACATAGAATGGTTTAGGTTGGAAAGGACCTTGAAGATCATTGAGTTCCAATCCCCCTGCCATAGGCAGGGACACCTCCCACTAGACCAGGTTGCCCAAGGCCACGTCCAGCCTGGCCTTGAACACCTCCAGGGATGGGGCCTCAAAAACCTCTCTGGGCAACCTGTTCCAGTGCCTTACCACCAAGGACATCAAATTGTCCTTGCAATGGGGAGGAATGGCCTGAAGGCATGAAAAATATATTCACGCCTTGTATTCAGAGACCTGCTAGCCAAAGGGAGCATGTAGTTGTTTTTGAGATGACTGGGTTAGATTTTTGGGACTCTAACCCATGGATTTCATATGTTATGGCTTTCGGTTGCCTTTAACATTGCGGATCGCCATGGATTTCAGAAATATGCCCATGAGGTGCTAGTGCAAAATCAGTTCATCCCAAGGCACAATGTCCTTACCCACATTTACTAAGTGTATTCACAAGCTTAAATCTCAGCCGGCACTAAAGACGTGTTGCAGGACTGTGCCTGGAACTACTGATGTGTGACAGTTCCCGTCTATTTAATAGGGACTGACTGGGGAAAGGGGATCAGGATCCAGACCAGCCACAGAAAGGGCACAGAATGATTAATTGACACACTTTGCATTTTTTGAAACCTCATGGCAATCTGTAGACTGGAGTCGCAGGGAGTGGGGATGAAGGCATGCTGGGAAGGCAGTTAAGGCACACACAGGTCATCTTCCCCATCCTTTTACAATACTCGGAGCATCCCTCTCCTGTTCAAGAGGCCCTAAACTACTTTGCTAAATCGAGATACCAACCACGATACTGTGCTTGCCTGCCTGCCCCCGCAACATAGGCACTTCAGACACCCTAAAATTTCCTTTCACCTGATTTTTAGGGTATTTGCCTTGTTCTCAGGCCTGGGGCTGTACTGAATAAAAAGGCTTCGGATTTATGTTCCCCTGGAATTAGGGATGCGAGAGTCGTGCTGGAGAGCAATGAAGACATCCGAGAGAGGATGTGCCAGCGTGTCAGAAGCAGCCGTTCTAAGTCATCCACAGCCTAATACAGAAAAATAGATCTATTTTAAGCAGAAAAAAAAAGTGCACGATAGGTTTTAGATGAGAAATAATTTGGGAGGGATATTGAAAATGATATCACTCCTGCTGCACTTCAGTCCTGCCAAGCGTATTCTATAATTAATAACTACTTCAGATGAAGTGACTTCCTTTTGAATGTGCAGTATTAAACATTTAAATCCCTATCTGTAAATATAAGACTGTGGCAGATATCTCCATATGCCTTGCAGCTACATGCTAATGTATATTTATATTCTAGATAGGTATTTTTAGCAAGAACTACAAGTTCTTTCTGTATTTGATTACATCAGAGCCGTATTTTACATTAAATGTCTGGACTACAAAAATATCCCCTTCTTTTTTTCTTCTCTTGGAGTTTTGCAGTAATTCCTGCCCTAGACTCCTCTCTTTTTCTTTCATGCCCACCTGGATTAATGTACCTTCTGAGAGGTCTGTATGTTTTTTTTTTTTCCTCTCTCCCTCCCAAAGAAGACAAAATACATAAAATTCAAAGAAATCAAGCAGAAAAAACCCAGTTCCTGGCATTTCCCACCTTGCAGCTCGAGCCAACCGGCAATCAGGGCATGCCACGATAACTACCACCACTCGTGGCTACACATGATGTGACCACTCTCCTGCTGTGGAAAGCAACTGCAAATGATCCCCGCTGGAAACACCGTTCCTCTAAGTATTAATCATGCTGTTTGTGTAGCTTTGCTCTCCCACAGCACCAGCAATGCCTTTGTGGGAATCTTGCCCAAATCAAAGCAGCATGATTGAGCCTGAATCCTGATCCAGCCCAAGCCAAGGCTGGGTGTACACTGTGTTTCCAGAGGAAGAACTATCCTTTGAAATATCCACTCCACCTTAAAGACTCATGGAGCCCACGAGGAAAGCCCACACAAGGCAGACATATCGCCCTGATGGTTGCCTGGAGGTGGGACTCAACAGTTTGAAGTGGGTCTGAGAATACCTCCCTGAAAGTTTAGTCTCTGCCGTGCTCTACTCTTTAATTTCTAGATGGATGAAACTATTTGCCAATTTGCAACTGAACGTGGGTGATACAGATCAGGGCTGCACATCTGTAAGGCTGCACATCTGTAGGGCTGCCCCACGTTTGCAGAAGGGCTGGAAGGTGATGGTAAAGGCAACTTCTTGGCCAGATAAAGTATAAGGCACCGAGGAGCGCCCTCAAGTCTGGAGATGAAGTCTCTGGACGTGCAGAGAATGACTGCTGGAAAGAACAAACCCCCAGAGGGGCAGGTAAAATCCTTCAACACAGCAACAGCAGCGCTGGCTGCTGCCTGCTGTGAAGCCTCATCTTGCAGGGCTGAGAGGCTGCAAGTCTTTTTATGGCCCTTTGGAGACACATCTCTCTCTGTTCTATTTTACTCAGCCTATATTTAAACTTCTCCCTCCGTATGTCCACTCGACCCGGTGACGCAAAAGTCTGCCAACTCCTTTGAATCCCCTGGCAGTGTCCTGCATTTGCTGGTGCAGCGGTTCTTGCTGGGTTTAACTCCTAGGGACCAAATAGCAAGAATAAATAAAAGCAATAACCAAAGCAGCAGCGAATCCAACTTTGTAAGGGCTCCCAGTGACGACTGTTCAGTTTGTGGCTTATGGTTATTACAGTGTTGAACAGATGAATGCAAAAGGACATTTTGTACCCCTGACACTCTGTGTGAAGGGCTTTTCACCTCACCTAATCTAGGAACATATTAACAAGTGCTTTGAAGCTAAACCCTGCCTTCGACTCTGTTTTGGCTACAGTAGAAGCTCGTTGCTCTGGCGGTGGAGCCACATTAACAGGCAAGTCCCAGGTGACAGGAGACCTGCAGCCCAGTGTGATACAGGATGCTCACAGCCAGCACCAGTGATGTAAGGAGGGCGGTGGTCCCCACCCGCAGCATCTTTGCAGCAGAGTGGGCCCAGAATAGTTTCTCAGTCATTTTCTCTTTGCCTGCTGCAAGAGAAGCTGCACTACGCAAACCCCCAGTTCTCCCTTTGCATGCCCCTGATGAGCCTCCTGTAACCACGGGACAGTAATTTACCCTTCTGCCACTCTTATTCCCCTTTTCTTCCAGCAGGGTTAACCTCAAACCTAGGTCTTGCAAGGAGTATTTTTGCACTCTCTTGCTTGTCCCCTTCTGTAGCTTTTCCCTGCTCTGGCACAGGACAGTTTGGGAGCCGCATAACCATCCGGAGACATGTCATCCCGGCAGCCATGCTCCCTCCCCAGGCGAAGGCTGAGCGCGCAAGAAAGATGCTGTAGGCTGAAAACTGGAAGATCCAACTTTATTCGCCAGATTCTTGCCTAGAAGGGAACCCTCACCCGCCCAGTCCTTCTGTATCCAGACCCTGCCCCATCTGCATGTGCAAGAGATGGAGGAAAGTTCAGCCCACGTTAGTACAGTATGGGACCCTGCAGCCAGCCTGGAAAAGGCACTGGGGACAGTGACTTGCTCCAAGAACTTGAACCCAGGATGGAAAGGGGCATCTGACCTGATGATGGCAGTGACGGTGGTTTGCTTCTGGCCTGAAACATCAGACTGTTTTCAGAGCAGGGAAACGCAGAACAGATGAGGAGGGAGCAGAAGCTGGTGCCCTGTGTCTGCAAGGGTGGGTGTCATATCAGTATTTGTATAACTCCCAATCATTATCCTCTCTGGGGCATTTAATCCCCCCCCCCCGCCCCGTAGACCTCGGCATTGCGAAGGTGTCTCAGGGAAGCTGCGGCTGTTTTAGTGAAGCACAGGGCATTTCACCTCCAGAAAAGAAGGGGCTTAGCAACCTCCTGAGCCCCAGGTTTGCACAGAGCCCTCTGCCAAGGAAGGCAATGCCTTGTAAAAGTTTTCTTGCAAATGGTACTGAGACAGACCTTGAGAAACAATTACCTCTGTGCAATGAAAAAAAGAGTCCCCCTGCTTATTCCTTCAGTTTCCTGGCTGGTGTCTTATGGAAACAAAGTAAAAAATGGAATTTGCCGCAGAGGAGGTTGCAGGGGTGGCATAAACACACAAGGATGGTGCACGGGATGCACGGGCTCCACTCTGCCCGTGCTCTTGCAGGTTGCCTCCTGCTCACCTGGACAAGCCATGGCAATAGGAACAGAGTAAATGGCAAGTTCCCCGTCTCCCCCCGACCGGAGAGGGCTGTGAGCTGGGCATGCCTGGCTCTTTTTTATCTGCTTTCACTCCATCTGCAGATGGGGCATCAAAATCAATCTTACAGCTGCTCCACAGGAGAACACAGCAAATCCCCAGCTGGGATCCAGTAGTGCTGTTAACCCGCGTGAGTGGAGCCATTGGCTTTTCCCAGACTTGAGAGTCGGGGATAACCATTACTTTTCCTTTCCTGCAGTCCCTGCTGTGAAGGGACGGGGGAAGACAGTGTAACAGAAGAAGTTGCTTGAAATGGTCTGTAAAACATCTGGGAAAGGAAATCCGGGAGCTCTGATTGCAACCTGAGCTCAGACAAAGGGGCTGCTGAGGGTTTTGGCTAGCCAAACTCTCGAATTTGCGTTTGCGGGTCTAACCTGCCCTCAGCCTGTTAGTCCAGGGAGTGTTTTGAGCTTTCCAGAAATACATCCCACCTCAACACATGAAGGTTGAACTTTTCTGACCTCATTCCATAGCTTATTCTAGACAGAACTAAGTGCCAGCTCTCTCCAATTGCACACCACAATCTGCTGAGCAGGAAGAGAGAGGGAACCAGCATCCATCTGCTGCTCTAACTCAGGAGATGGCACCAAAAGTGCCAATAAACCAAGCTCCTGAGGGAGGGTTGCAGGACTTTTTTTTGGGTTGTGCACAGGAATATAACAGAGGCCCAAAAACACAGGTTGTGTGGGAGCTTGAGGAGACCTGGGAAAAAAGCACTGTCCACATCCAGTGCGCATACAGCCCCTGCTCTTGCTGACAGTGACCCCAGAGCACCAGCCTTGATGGCATTGCCCAGGCCCTTCTGCTGCGTAGAGCCGTGGCGCTTCATCCACTACTGCTCCACGCAGAGGAAATCTGTAGGGGAAGATGTGGGTCCTGAGAGTCAGAAGCAACTGAAGGTGAGGAATGTCTGCGTAGCAACTGGAAATTGGAAATTTGAAGGCTTTAGGTCCGGGTGCCCAAACTCTTGGCTTGAAGCCACTTGAATTCACATCACTGAAGATGGGTGAAACCACACAGCAACGAAGAAGGTTATTCCCAAGGCATCTAAGAGTTCACGAGGCAGCTTGGCAGAGAGACAGGAGTGGGGATGTTTTGGCTGGAGCATGGGCACTTGCAGTGTTACAGAGCATACTGGAAGAGCGTGCCAACAACCATGGCCATCAGACCCAGCCCTGCAGAGCTCCTTGCCACCCCACTGATGGTTCTGGTGTCATCGGTGCAGAGGTCAGTGTAGCAGCATGACTTGGGTTTGGCTGCCCCTATCCCGTTATAGGAGATGCATTCCTCCTCACAGCTTCTGGTCACGGTGATGTTGCCGAAAAAGGGATAACCTGAAACAGGCAGATTGGAGAAGGGGAGAAGAAGAGAGAGAAATCATAGAATCGTCTAGGTTGGAAGAGACCTTTAAGATCGTCGAGTCCAACCATCAACCTAACACTGCCAAAACCACCACTAAACCATGTCCCTCCAGCACCATATCTACCCATCTTTTAAATACCTCCAGGGATGGAGGTTTGCACATATCTATGATTTCAGGATCTGTAAGGGCATAAATGCAGGAAAGGCAAAACAGACCGAGTAAGCAGGACGAGTCCTGTATGCTTCACTATGAGGCTCTGAATCTGATGTATTTCTCTCCTTCCCACTCTTAAGTTGGATAACTCTGCCTGGATTCTTAAAGGGAAGTTAAAGGATAATCCAAGATGGGACTGGGATGTTGAGGGAGGTAATTCTGCCCCTCTGCTCCGCTCTGGAGCCCTCAGCACAGGAAAGACATGGACCTGTTGAAGCAGGTCCAGNACCTCTGCCATGAGGACAGGCTGAGAGAGTTGGGGTTGTTCAGCCTGGAGAAGAGAAGGCTCCAGGGACGCCTTATTGTGGCTTTTTGGTACTTAAAGGGGGCCTACAGGAAAGATGGGGACAAACCTTTAGCAAGGCCTATTGTGATAGGATAAGGGGGAATGGCTTTAAACTAAAAAGGGAAGATTCAGACTAGATATTAGGAAGAAACAGTTTACTGTGAGCATGGTGTGACACTGGCCCAGGTTGCCCAGAGAGGTGACGGATGCCCCATCCCTGGAAACATTCCAGACCAGGTTGGACAGGGCTCTGAGCAACCTGATCTAGTTGAAGATGTCCCTGCCTATGGCAAGGGGGTTGGACTAGCTGGCCTTGAAAGGTCCCTTCCCACCCAAACCATTCTATGATTCTGTAATTCTGTGATTCTAAGTTCATGAGGTAATTTGGCCCACAAAAGATGCATGTCTTCTCACAAGCACTTACAGCAAGCAAAGAAACTTACCTGTGTTTAAGGAGTGCAGTGTTGTTGTGCACACAGTGGATTTTGGAGGGCACAGGGTGACCGTTCTGCAGTCAGCAACGTCCATTGGATCCTCGCACGTGTAACATCGTAAGGACTGGGCTGCAAAGGGGAACAGAATGGGTCTGAGGCAGTCACAGCAGCAAAGGTAGACATCAAGTCTGCAGCTTCTCTGCTCTGTGGTGGGGACGGTCTGATGGTCAATGCTCCATCCCACCTTGACCAAGACACACTGGCCTCAGAAACAAAGCAGTGCTGGAGGCAGTGGCAAAACTTGGATATGTCAGGGGGGAAAGACAGCACCAGCACCAGCACCAAAGGACAAGGGTGGTGTTGTGGGAGTTGAGTGTGATCACTGCCTTGGGGCTCAGCAGCCCCAAACCAGCAGGGATCTAGAGGGACCTATTGCTTGTGAACAGCTTTGATAGGCTCTTTCATCCTCCGTAAGAGATGCTGTAGGAGAGGGCAAAATAACTCCTTCTGTTGAGAGCAGCATCACCAGCACCGACAGACTGGCAGTTCCCCCGTCCCTCCACCCACAGTGACAGCTCCTTCATGCTTGTTTAGGGGGATTTGTGCAGAACTTCGTAACTGAGAGCCAAATTTAAATTTCAGAGCTGAACCAGAGATCCTAAGGGCTGAATGTGGCCTAAAAAACACTTTCATCAGGAGCTACTGCTGCTTTTTAAGAGATGATGCTGCAGAGCTCTTGCTGGCTGCCTACCGACACGGGGACACTTTTACATATGCAACCATTGATCACAGCAGTTGCTCAAAAGTCTCAGTACAAGACCTGTCCGTCCGCAGCCAGCAGATACCACGTGTGCATATTTTTCGGAGTCGTGCTGGTGTGGCTTGATGACAGAAACCAGCCGGGTGTGATATTTTCTATTCTACATGCCTTCTACCGACATGGCAGGTGAAGAACCACCCGAATGTGTCCACTGCCATCTAATGGTAAAATTGCAGAGAGACGACGTTTTCTCGTTATAGCTTTGCAGCTTCTGCTGTTAGAGAGAAACTTCTGGGACTTTGTGATAAGGATAAACATTTTTGAAGGTAGTTGTTTGAATGTTTGACTCTGGAATGAATTTTCAGGGCTTCAACTTCTCTTAGTGCCTCCTTTGGAAAATTCTGCTGTGCAATAAAGCCTACAAGATGCAAAAGCTTTCTTTGACCTCTTTGCAGAGGTAGGAAGGACTTTTTAATGTGAGCAGTGGTGGCATTTTGGTGGCCATATCCTTTGTAAACAGGTGTGGTGGACCTGTCCCTGTTTACCCGAGCTGAGGACATTGGTAGATCCCTTCCAAATGACCCATGAGCGGTTGTTTTATATTTTAACGCGCAGAAGCCACTGAGACAGAAAACACAACATCGTCAACTGGACAAACATATGGATGTTTGTGAGTGTGTAGGACCAGCTAATGTATGGATGCCGCAGTGCTAGCTTAAAGCAGCTGAGAAACTGATCTGCAGCCTTTGGGTTGAGCTGGTTTCCAAACCTCACCATTTTCATGAGTGAGCAGGGCAGTGCCACAGGCTCTGGGGGAGCTACTTCCAATTAAGAGCAGGTTTTAGGAAGAAAACCCTCAGCTCCTCTATCTTTCACTGACTCTGGGTGTGGCACTCAGAGGACGATTGTTTTATAGGAAGGCTGCAGTGGAAGAGGAAAGCCCAAAAACATAATGACCAGAACAGAAGAACTGAACATAGAGGACAGTGCTGTGTCCTGATCTGAGGCCAATTATTCACCATTCATCACTGTCCAACAGTACCTTCTGCCTCTTAATATCAAACCTCTGGAAGACGAATGGTCATAGAAATATTTCTCATCTGCAAGAGCTGTGCCTAGACCAGCTGCCTCCCACTGGATCACCCCAGAAAACCCATTTCTGCCTCCATCTCGACTATCAAGCAAAGGGTGGTGATGCTTCTCTGCTTCCATAAAGTGTTACGAGACCTGTGAGTGGAAACCTGCTCTGTCAGTTCCTCAGCAACCCCATTAAATTCATGACTGGACTAGACTCAGAAGGAGGAAAAGAAACATATGATACACTACCTGTGAAATATCTTAAAAGAAAGGAAAAAACCCCGGCAGGTACTGAAATGTAAAAAATCACAGTAGCTGTATAGAAGTAACTGTCCTGGTTCAGCCCTGTGGTGGTTTTGACCCATGTCCTTCAACCAGCAGGTGGGTTTGCTTTGGAGACAGATGGAAGGAGTAACAAGGGTAGGGGGTCTAAAAAAACCAATGCAGCCTGAAGAGACCCAAAATGCTTCCATGCATAAAGGATTGCAAGGTGTATGCCTTTCAGCCTTCTTCCACTTCCAACTCCTTGGATGATTTCCATGTAGCCATGCCTCCAGACAGAGGTGTTCCTCTCCTGCCCAAGGGTACCTTTCATCTGAGATCTTTCAGAGTCCCAGAAAAGCAGCCTGAGGGTCTCTGGGACCCATAGGCTGGAGGTTAAAACCCACTGGGTTGGTGTCACCCTAAGGATGACTCTGTCCCAGACCAAGGATGTATTTGCAGTGGATCACAAATAGATGGAGTAAGAACACAACAATGACCAGACCCTGCTACCAGCTTGCCCAAGATCCACACTCATCAAAGACCAGACCCAGGAGAATTTCCTATCTCCGCCTATATCCTACTCTCTAGAAATCAGTAAAAATGCTGGAGCTGGTGGTTTAATGAACCTTTCCAAAATCCTTGGAGTTGTTTCTCAAACCCTGACCCATATCTGTACCGAAGCCTCACCCTCTGGTTTTCAGAGCTTTCAGCAGCCAGCTGGGTGGTTTCAGGGATGGCAGGAGCTCAGGATGAACATACCCCACCCCATCCCCAAGGGAAGAAGTTGGCAGCTTAAGAGCTCATACTGCCCTGTGCTGTGTGGCTGTCATTCACACCTTAATCTTATAAAGCAGCGTTTCAGTCCCCTCCATCCCAGTTGGGTGACAGGCGACCACCTATGCATCCGAACGATGTGCGTTGCTCTCCATCAGGTGTCACATCTTTCCCCACCAGGAATGAATATCCCCTTTCCCCATTCACCCTCTCCATTGACCTTCCTAAATACATAAAAGCGTTATTTCCCCTACCTGGGGATTACCAGGTCTTCCTGAATTGATGCCTTTCCCCTCCCCTCCCAGGCACTTCCCAGAGGGTCCCCGCAGTGTCAGGAATGCAGCGGTCTTACCCAACTCCACGTATGCCAGGCCAAGCAGGAACCCAACCAGAAGTGTCTTCATGATGAGAGTAGATCCGTGCAGCCAGGACAGTAAAGGAGAGCTGCTCCCAAGGAGCTTTATATGTTTTCCCACCCTCCACCTCCTGTTGATCCTGTGGGCGGATTCCCTTGGGGTGTCAGGGGAGAGCTCGGCTCCAGTCTGGATTGGGATTTGTAGAGGAACAAGTTCCCCGAGAAGGTGACGTCACCGTAACGAGCAGACTCCTGCAATACGTCGTCTCTTCTTCAGGTTTATGTCCTGGGGCTGGTCCCATGGAAAAGGAAAAACACAGCTTGCACTGCAAGGGGCGGCCCCACGCCGGTGCTTGGATGGGGAATGTGACAAGGTATGTTTGTTCCTTCAAGTCTGGCTCCGTGAGCCGGGAGCTGGGTTGTGTCAGGCATGTTGCGTTGGGCAACAACAGTCCCGATGCAAGCGGCAGCAGGCTGAGCTTCCACGCACGTTGGCTCAGCCTCACCAAAGCCTGTGCCATGTTTTCATGCCTACTGCTCTCCGGGCTGGCAGACGGGAAGCTGGCGTGGCCGGATTTGCCCAAAGCATGTGTCTTTTCCCAAATCCAGTGCAAAAGCAAGCTCGGTTTCTGGCTCCCGGGGGCTTAGTTAGTAACTGAGCCCTGGCGCTGAGCTGCTGGGCATGGGAGTCGCTGAAAGGCCAGTGGAGGTGAGCATGGGAGATGGTGCCTCCAGATCTGGGATTTGGGTATGTCATTTTGTTTCCTGTCTGGGGTCACGCTGGCAGAGCAGGGCGCTGTGCCATCTTTTGCAAAAGTGTCAGCTATTTGCCAAATTTTGTTCTGAAGATGGGAAATAAACATGAAGAAATGGATCAATTTTCCCACTGCAGTACCTTTCTGATAGAAAATTTCACCTTATACATTTCAAAGCAAGCCTTTAAAATATAATTTTTGTTTAATCTTATGCAATATTTGTGGAAACAGCTTAAAAAGCTCGCAGTTAGGGAGAAATGCTTTGCTCCTCCCTTTTGACTGAGCCAATGGCATTTTGTATTTCATAGGAAAAGTAGATAGACTTTTTGTTGGTTTTGTTGTGATTCAGGATGGAAAAAACGAGCATTATGCAATTTCCCATAAAACAGCCGAATAAGCCAAAGAAGAAAAGTTTGTGAAGCACTCAGAGACTTCAGGGATGGAGACAAGGTGAGTGCACAAACTGATCTCATGTTTGGGGTTTGCTTGTCACAGGCTCATTGCAGTGATGCACACGGGCATTTCTACCGTTCTGAGGAACCTATCCTTTTTCCCAGTGTGAGAATGGGGCTTTTGGGGAAAGTGTTGCTCCCTAAAGGGTTTGCAGTAACTCGAGAAGCACTTCTAATGAAAATTTCCACAGCCAGGGGTGACACAAAGCTGATCGAGCTGGGGCAGCAGGATCAGTGCTGTGCCGTGGGAAAGGGAGGGAAAGACGTGCGCCCTAACGCTCGTTTGGCTGTGAGAGTGAAAATAATCTTTATTTCATCTTTCTGTGCTGTCAGAGACCGGGTACATAAAAAACAAACAGCGAAAACATACCTTTCTGTGTGTACAGGAAAAACTCTGTTCTCTGAAAGCCACCAGACCTGGTTACATCCAGATCCTTTCTTGTAACTGGGCAGTTCGAGGCACATTTGAGCAATATCTTAGTTAACACCCATGAAACTGAAAAAGATCCAGTGTTTTAAGCATTCCAGGTGGTCATGCCTCACTAGGTAAGCACAGCAGGGTTGGCACTCCAGTGTTCACAGTGCTCAAATGCTGCTCGACGGATTGTGTGTAGCTTGCTGAAATGGAGATGTCCACTCAAGTGCGTTGTAATGGTCTGCTTGTACTTGAAAGGCATTGCGTACTGAGAAATCCCTGGAATAAATCAGTGTGGTTGAAGGAATAGTGATATAAGTGAGTCCATCCAGCTTGGTGGAGGCTGTCCATCACTGTGGTGTCTGGGACGCAACATCACAGTAGGATTGTTTGCCTCTGGCCAGAGCAAAGCCACTTAACTCTGTCTAATGGCTTGAAAAGGTTTGAGATCTGGCCGTAAGGCAGAAAGCATCAGGAAACCACCAGCGCCGGGGTTGTTAAAGCTCCTGCAGACTGGCTGAGTGTGCGGGAGTGCCAGACTTCAAGGAGGGAGAAGTTGGGAGCGTGCCAGTAAAATCATGGAGGAAAGGGAAGACCTACAGGTATTAGTTGATCTAAAGATAACTAAGAGCCTCTGGTGAAGTTAAGCCCTGAAAACAAACACAAAATCAAACAGAAACAAACACAGATGATGTCAAGTTGTGTGTTGTTGTGAAGGGAGGCTGTTAGCAAGGTGATTCTGGAAGTGCTAGGACCCTGGCATGAAGCCCTGGCGGCTTCTCACCTGTAATTTCATTGCTCCGTCAAGAAAAAATGGGGTCCTGATGGAAAAAAAAAAAAAAGGAGATGGAAACTAATGGGAAGAAGACCTGGAGAAGAGGATCCACCCCAAAAGATGACACTGGAAAATACTGGCCCCTTTAAGTTTGGCAGAACAGAGGTTGAGTGGAGATACTTTTTTTTTCCCAAAAAAAATACATGGCAAGCATTGAAAACTGAGCTACAGAAGGAAAAACTGCTTAAGCTAAAATGTCACACTGAACTAGAGCTAAGACTAGCATGAATTAAATTAGACTGTCAGTCAGAGATAGGGTCTTAAACTCCAGGAAAAATTGGGTCCCTTCTAAAAGCAAAGGCAGGGTAGAAATCCCACCTGCTTTAAGATGGAGCTTGATAAATATGTGAAAGAAGTGGTTTGATATAGCGGTTAGGACAGCCTTAGACATCTCGTAGGACTCAAGAGGAACTAAATTCCCATCTGCCTGTGTCAGTGGTAGAATAAACCCTGAGCAGGGTTTTGAACACTGACTGACAGGAGCCATAAGGGACTTCAGTTGAAATGTCACTTCAGGTCTGAAGATCTGAGAATATAAATGAGGCGTGGTGTGTAGGGAGAAAGGCTTCTGTGCCAAAAAACGTCTCTGAATTTTCAGTGGTATCAGTCCAAAACCAGTACCAGCCTGCCCCTGTGAGACTGTCCTTATTTATAAAATAATCTAGGTAGATATAATCTCTCTTCTGCTTATCACATATGCAAGGAAAGGCAGACGTCGGAAATTCAGTGTTCACAGGCAAGAAGGCGATGTGCTTTATAACTATCTGATCTAACTTCTGTTACAGTTAATTCTTGTTCGAATGGAAAGGAAACCAGATTTTGTAGAGATGGCCTGTGACAGGGAGTCTACACTAAGGTTCGATAAGCTGTTCCGGTGGTCAGTTATCAGCCACGTGTAAAAT
Organism: Anarhynchus alexandrinus; assembly: GCA_008711295.1. NCBI lineage: Eukaryota > Metazoa > Chordata > Aves > Charadriiformes > Charadriidae > Anarhynchus > Anarhynchus alexandrinus. The sequence goes on along the minus strand of VUYV01000187.1, from coordinate 1,168,087 downwards.
AACCCTTCTATAAAATATTTGTACTCTGATTTTTACAGCTTCTCCAGCCAGTGGCTCTCATTACACCCCTCTACTAAACTTAATTGCTCACTATTTCAACTTCCTTCTCCTCCACAGAGATGCAGTTTGACTAGGATATCCCTTTGATAGACTTTGGGGAGCTCTTTGACTCCTTCCTTGGAAGGCCTATGCTCCAGAGGATAACCCTTCCAGTGGTCCTTCTCCAAGCTGCCTCTGATTTATCACCTTCTCTCCTGCATTGCCCAACCCAGAACTAGATGTTTTCTTGTAGCAACAGCCACCACAGTCCCAGGTATAAGCAGAATGGATCCTTCTGTCACAAGATGAGCATCAAACAACTGTGTTTGACACTGTGGCCATGGTGTTGTAGCCACGGCATCGGTCTACCTGATGTCAATGTCTTTCTTGGGAGCTGCTTCTCAAGATGGAGTCTGCCATTAGGTTTGCAGATATCATGGTGATGGCTGGAATACAGGAAAACAGAGAGACTACTGATGAGCATATTGAGTCAACCTGAGTTTATCTCCTGTGATTCAGGTAGGGTAGATTTTTGCTGGGGACCGTTTGGATGACTGTGTCTGTGGGCTCTACCATCTTCACCTGTGACTCAGCAGTGGGAAACTGTGCCGTCCGTGACCATGGCTGCAGTGATGCTCGATGACGCGTTCAGCTAATCGAAGCTCCCACCTTTCACGGGTGTGCGTTAATAACAAGACTATAGGCTTGTTCGGGTGGAGTTGCTCTCCACCCTCCTGATGAAACTCTGCCACTGGGCAGAAAGGAATGTAGGTTTCATTGGGCTGGAGAAGGGTGAAAGTGTGAGCATGACTTGGTGAGCACCCTCTCCCTAGGAGGCCTTTAGGTCTTCCAGGGGCTGTTTGATACGTAACACAAGTGTCTCCACATAGGGGAGTATCAAAGAGAAATCCAGAGTTCTAGCACTGACTCAGTTAATCTGTAAAGAGCTCTTACCCCTTTTCTCCCATGTCTGTGCTTCATTTTGGTGGTTTGCAGACCCTGTCTGAAGATGTGAGATGGGAAATTGGACCTCTCCAAGCAGAGAAGGAAATCACATTCACATCTCCCAAGTTCTGGCTTAAGCACACTTCAGAGTAAAAAGCAGGTGCACTTCTGCTATATTTATAGCAGAAGTGACCCCCCTTATAGCAGGGGGGTTGGAACTTGATGATCTTCAAGGTCCTTTCCAACCTAAACCATTCTATGATTCTATGATTCTATGATTCTGCAGACGGGAGGAAATCCTCCACCCCCACTGTATTTTTAGAAAAAGAAATGAGTTCTGTTCAGTGCTCCGAGAGAGAGAAAGGGAGTCCAGTGTCATGGACTCTGTGTCTGCAGGTTCCTCTTCTTCTAGCTGCAGGGTTGAGGAGAATCCCTTCAGGCATCGCCTCACCAGCTGTGCTTGGTTAAATCTGGGAATGTAGGTCTCCCAGGCGTTTGCAGAGGGCGTGCAAAGTGTCCAACACATGGTTCTGGACTGCAGCCCAGAGGGATGGATATCTACAAGGCAGGCATTTTAGGGATCCTTTAACCTGTAATGATCCTACCGTGGTCTTGAGGAGTGCATGGGATGTGTAGCAGTTTGCATGCTCCCTGGCCCTGTTACAGCCTGAACCCACTGGGTTTGTCCCAGACAGTGCCCAGGCACACTCTCAAGAGTACCATAGAATCATAGAATCATTATGGCTGGAAAAGACCTTTAAGATCATCAAGTCCAACCATTATCTAACCCTACAGGGCCCACTTCTAAACCACGTCCTTGAGCACCATATCCACACGGCTTTTAAATGCATCCAAGGATGGTGATTCAACCACTTCCCTGGGCAGCCTGTTCCAGTCTTTGATAACCTTTTCAATGTAGAAGTTTTTCCTGATATCTAACCTAAACCTCCCCTGGCACAACTTGATGCCATTTCCTCTTGTCCTATCAGTTGTAACCTGTGAGAAGAGACCAACACCCACCTCGTTAAAACCTCCTTTCAGGTAGTTATAGAGAGCAATAAGGTCTCCCCTCAGAGAGAGGCCAAGGATGTTTCCCATGAGGCCATTAAGTTTTGGGGCAATAAGAAAATTCAGCTATGTGGGCATGAGCTGTGGCAGTTATCGTCAGGATCAGAGAATGGATCCTGGTCCCTTTTAAAGACATGTGTAGACATAGCCTGGATGTGTCCTCTGATGAAAGCTTCTTCCATTCATTGTTATGTTGTGATTCCCCTTTCTGTCCTGGTGATGGCTGCTGCAAACCATATGTGAAAGCCTCTGCATTATGACCCAGAAGTGCATGCTCTAACATGTGAGAGGATCTTGTGACTGTGTGATTTTCCATCTGAAAATTGGATGTTTTAGAGCCAAGGCTGAAGGGTGCTGGGGAGTACGCATGGAGGCTGCCCGGGCCAAAAGTTGAGGGAGCACCAATTAACAGAAAATGCAGAAGACAATAATGTTCAAAAATTTGCACAGTCACAAACAGATTGAATAGGACACCAAATCCCAAGTGGGAGTCATCTGCTTTAAGTGCAGCCTTTCTTCTATAACATGGATGTCTGTTGGGTGAATCACCATATGTCTTTCTTTTTGCAGTCAAGCAGACACATGCACAATTCATCAGAACTGCTTTAGACAAAAGCCTCATAAAAAAATGAATGGCACTGTGGATTACCTGTTTCCCTTCACTGGTTTTGAAAGGCACCTTTCAAACTACTTACTATGGGAGGCCTCTCCATAGTAAATGTGTGTATTTTGTCAGGTGCACCCCACTCCAGTGTTTGTTGGCTCAGAAGGTACAAGGTTAAACATCCCCACAAAACATAACTATCGCTGATAAAGAGCTGAGTGGCCAGCGGAAGAGGAAACATCCATGTATGAGTCCCTAGGAATGGGTTTTGAAAGGACATGGAGAAGAAGGTCTCAGAAAAGCAGCTCATTCCAGATATCTTTGAGATTGCGCTCCAGCTGTCTTTGATATTACACTCAGGATGTTGACAGGACACTGTGATGGCTCAGATGCTTCTGTTGGACTGCAGGTTTTTTTGGAGGCTGCTACCCTCAAAGCATCTTCAGATGTTGAGACCAGATCAACCCCTGAGGACATGGTTGGGTATGAATACTGTTAGTTCATAGATGAGGACTCAAGTTTGTGGAACTGTGAGATTATTTTGCAGGTAAAGCAGTAATGACAGCTCACGTCATGGTGATGGAAAAATTCCACTGGCCTCTTTCTATCTATGTTCTCAGCATTGCTGTTGGGGTGGAGCTGTACTAGGTAAATGACTGATGGAAGAAGCTTGCTCTGGGCTCCGGTGGGGAAGCTTCTGCGTAGGCTCAGGCTACAGGTGTGGAAATGGTGCTTTGCTTTCCCAACCACCGGAAAGATTTTCCTGTTAGCAAACACATTTCCTTTTGTGTGACATTATGTTAGGGACTTCCTGGCTATGTTCTCAGTATATATTTTCCTTTCACATAACATCAGGATGTTGCTCAGTTGAACTGAATGGATGATTGTCTATAATCCTGTTGGATGTCTGTTGGGTATTTTTCTGAGGAGGCTACTTCCATGGCTAGATTAGAAGAAAAAAAGACTTGCTAAAGACAAAAGTACAGGGGCATATCAAAGCATGAATAATTACTGCATGAATAACAGTGATCGAATGTGGTTACAGAATAAGTTGGATGGGACATCAACAAGACCTCTTTGCCAAGGAGAACAGTGAGCAATCGAAAACTACTCATGGGTTACCCACAGTTCACACCCTGGCATGTAGTAAACTTCCAGCATAATAAATAACTTGGTCATGAGTAAGGCTAGGGATGGTCCTAGAGATGTAGAATGAGAATGGCTCTGATGCATGGTGTCCAGTCTTCTCAATAATTAATATTCTCCACCCTCCTCTCAGGCTTCATGAAGAATCCATAGCTTTGGTACATGTCTGGTAATGACAACTGAAGAGGACAATGTTTCCCAAATAGGTTTTTGTCATGAATCTCTTTTTTGCCAACCCTGTTTTTGGGTGAGTGTCTCAAATGAGAGGACATTATTGCTCAGATTGGAGAAAGAAATGCCATCCCCATACAGAATTGTACCAAACCTTCCCAGTAGGACCAGATTCCTTGCTCATTCATCCATGTATCTGACTGAAATGACCACGGCCAATGCTCTCTCCATTTGCCTTCCCTAGGTATGTTTCTTCTGGGTATCCTACATGTTTCCAGAGCTCAGCTGCCTGCCCAGAGTTTAGCTGTTCAGATTAATTTTGATCTAATCTGGCTTCAGCTCCATTTAGCCACCTACAACACAGAACAATTGTCTCTTCCTTTGCTCCCCTATATCTCCTTTCCTTGCAGAGATGTTTTATGAGATGTCATAGTCTGATGGCTGGGCTCAGGAGTCTAACGCACTAGGAAAAATATGCTCCCCTGATCCAGCTGAGTGTTGGATTGATTCAGTTTAAGCTAAACAGATACCAAAGATAAACATTGATATATGGTGGTCAGAGAAAGGTGAGTGAACTGTGAGTTCAAGGATGTGAATGTAAGCCTGTGGATGCTTAAAATCAAAGATTCGGAAACCTGTCTGGAATTTGTTTCCATAACAAAGAGGAAAAGTGGAGAAAAAAACATCCACAGAAGAATAACTGTGGCCTGAAATGGGTGAATAAACGTTTCAAAGATTATACTAGGAATGAGAGGGAAGCCTGAAAGAATGGAAGGGAAAACTGAGCAGCAGACAAAATTACATGGCAGAGGTTAAGAAATACATGAAGTAAAAGTTTGCAATAGTCAAAATGACTTAGATCTCAGGAAGGACATTAAATGTTTAAATTCTTCAGGCCTTATATTGGGACATGAAAGAAGTGAAGACGTGATAGATGAAAACTGAGTATTAAATTAAACCACTTACTTATTCAATATAGGAAGGGCTTTTGACTTTGGGGGTAAAGACAGCATAGAGACAGGAGTCCAGAAATAGAAATAACCACATCTGAGGTGGAATGAAAAAAGTTTAATGTATTGAAATTGGGGCAAAGCAGGACAGGATGTTTTCCATCACACAACTCTTAGGGAACTGGCATACAGAACAACAGGTCCAGGTCCACTCCCACATATTGTTCATAAACTGATCGAGTTCAAGACAGTATCACGTGGTCAGAATTTATCACCTAAGTTAAAGAGGGGAGGGGTAGAAGTCCTTCAGTCATTTGTCTGTCCTGGATGGCATGCCAGGATTAAGAACAATTTTTGAAGGAGGGAATAATGAAAAACATGAAAAGGCTTAAAAACCAAAATGATGATCTTCCTTGATTTCACATTAATAAAGTCTGGTTTTCAAGAGTTCAGCAAAGTAATAAAACAGTATAACACGGGAATATTTATTAAGATGGCACAATGCAAATTAAGTCAATATAAGCTGAGTGAGAACTTTTTAAATGACTGGAAGTGGAAGAGTTTAAAGTTTTTTAAAGTGTTGGGAGGGGGCTATGAGCCTGGGGGAGGTCAGTGGCACAGTTCCTCAGGAACTGGTCTTGGAGTACTCTTGTTCAATATTTTCTCTAAAGACCTTAGCAGATGCTAAACGGGATTACGTTAATGAAATTTACTGATGATATGAATTTGAGATGCATGAGCAGTGCAGAGAAGGATCAGGACATCGTAAACAACCAGGTGGCTTGGATGCAAATCATATACTAATAAGGTCATATACTGTAATAAGTAAGTTACACGGTAAAGTAGGAGGTCACCTATAAATGACTGGAGAGATGAAAGACATGAGAATAATGGTTGATCACAGGCTGCATATACATCAGACATTTGATGAAGCGTGAAGAAAGCTGTCATGATTAGGGGCTGTGTCAGTGAGGACAGTGCAGGGCTAAGGTCATTGTGCAAGACACCAACAAGACCACACTTGCAACGTGGGTGCGTTTATCACCACCCGTGCCCAAGGGAGCTGAAGTCACATACAAAAGCTAATATGAAGACAGGAATGGACAGCATATCAGGCTAAAAGAGCTGGGATTTCTTAGCAGAAGAAGAAAAGATTCCAAAATAGGGACATACTCAACAACAGGCAACTCAGAAGGTGGTGGCACTGGATGGTGGGATCTGGCAATGAAAAAAAACAAGGCTGGTAGTTAGAAATGTGTGCATAAGTAATGAATTAGTCATCTAACAGGTGGGGAAATGCATGAACAGTTTGATCAGAGTATGATCTATTGAACAATCAATTGCCAAGATGATGTGTTTGGTGTGGCACAGGAATAACTTCAGGAATCCAGGAGTATCTCTTTCCTTTCTAAGTTGCTCTTAAAGCTGCATTGGTTTGTGCTGTCAGAGGATGTGGTCACTGCTTCTTCTGCAGTCAGTAGAGAGATGGGTGGCCCAGTGAGTGTGAACTGACTCTAGCTCACAGAAAAGCTGAACTAGGCAGGTCCTTCTCCAAATAAACGTACCAAGATTAGATTCAGCCTGGGAGCTGCTCAATGCCAGAGCAATGCTACGTGTGTGTGTGTGACTGGCAAATTGGCATGGAAACACAGAAGCAAAAGCTGGTTTGGACTAAATAAAAGAAGCAATCTTGCCAGACAATTAAGCACAAGGGCTTTATGTCCTTCTCAGGAGTAGCCTTCCAGCAGAGCCTTCAGCAAAACATTGGTTTCCTCAATCTTCAATAGGAAGGCCACGAAGATGATCAGAGGGCTGGAGCACCTCTGCTGTGAGAAAAGGCTGAGAGAGTTGGGTTTGTTCAGCCTGGAGAAGAGAAGGCTCTGGGGAGACCTTATTGTAGCCTTCCAGTACCTAAAGGAGCTACAGGAAAGCTGGAGAAGGACTTTTTACAAGGGCATGCAGTGATAGGACGAGGGGGAATGGCTTCAAACTGGAAGAGGGCAGGTTTAGATTAAACATTAGGAAGAAATTTTTCACTTTGAGAGTGGTGAGACACTGTAACAGGTTGCCCAGAGAAGCTGTGGCTGCCCCATCCCTGGAGGTGTTTAAGACCAGGCTGGATGTAGCCTTGAGCAACCTGGTCTAGTGGGAGGTGTCCCTGTCTATGGCAGGGGAGTTGGAAGGTCCCTTCCAACCTAAACCATTCTATGATTCTATATCCATTGTCTCAGAGAGCCTAATGGTACTGCCCTGTCATACAAGGATGTTGGATAGATGCGTCATTTGGGATTCTAGGTGTGCAAATAGCCCCCATATGTAGAAATAACAGTTCATGGACAGGAATAATGCTCAGCTCTGGGTACAGACAAAACAAACATTTCCATACGCCAGGGCTCATTTTGTCTGCGCCAGTGCTCTGGCCATCTGGGTTGGGGTAACTCAAAGGGTTTGGGGTACATGGTAAAAAGAGGTGATGAAGGAAGAAGTGACCAGGCAGCATTGCTGTTGGGTTTGAGGAGACCGAGGTAGTTTTCAAAATTATTCTACGCATGAGCAAGATGGGAGTCATTTGCACTTCATTTCTGCTGAAAGGACTGATAAGTCTAATGTCAACTCTGGCTAGATGCTTTTGAAGACTGTGATAGTAAGGATGACATAAAAGAAATGTTCACTTGGTTGTGATGTGTGGGGTCTGTTTTGGGACAGCAGTGTTATTCCTGAACTCTGTGTTTGCCTTAGTATCCTGTTAAAGATATTGATGTAGTAGATGAAGCTCTTCTCCTCTTAGGCTCTTCTTGGACAGACAGACCTATTGTGTGAGGTAGACCAGCACAGACCTCCTTCACCAACCTTCCTCAGAGAGTGTAATCATAGTCACTTTGCCTCCTACATCCTTGGTTTTCTTCAAGATGATGTCTGCTTCTTATCACACATTCAATAAGAAAGAAGTGGCTCTATGTTCTACTTGAGCGTGAGGAACTGGGGCTTGTTTATGTCAACATTTTAATCCAGAAGCATGGAAGCAAATGTTTCAGTGTAATTTCTGTGATGCAAAGGTGTCCACTGTTTTTTATTTCGTGGTGAATCACCAGGGTGGTGATGGCAGAGAATTTACCGTGAAGTATCCACACAGTGCTGTAGATCCGCTTCCTGTGTATTTCTGCTCCACCCTTTGCATTTGGGGATTCTTTACGGAAAGCATGGTGGAATATGTGCAGGAAAATAGCCAGCTGGTCTGTTCCACACCTGGGAAATAAACATCCTTCCCAGACTCCAGGTCTGATATTTTTGTTCTTTGCATATTTTCCACTTTCTATAGAAAGGTCTCTGGGGATGAGACACTTCCCCAGAACGTGGTTATTGGAAAACAAGGGGATACAGTGCCATCTGTGGTTGCCCTCAGCCTCTCCCATCACAAGAGTCACACAGGTTTGGAGGTCTACCTTTACAGATAAGCAAGCTGGTCCAGCCTAGGTATTAATGAAGCCTGCTGAGCAAGGAGAATACAAATATGCAGCTGTGGATCTGAGGGCCTTGCAACAGCAATGACTGTTTTGCAGACCTTGCCTGGGGTTGAAGTAGGGACTGGCTGAAGGGACTTCACCAAGGGTTTGGACAGATCTAGGCTGGGATGGAACGGTTCAGCCTGAGAACTTTTGGGTCTGTTTGGATGAGGGGTTTTCTTCATTAGAATACTCAGCACCTAGCAGCTGCTATTAATTAATGACAAGCCAGTTACTTTATGCAGATTGGTGCTGTAGCAAGAGAGATTTACACCAGCTGTTGGGTCAGACTAACCATCCTCCCAGAACAGAGTCTGCTGGCATAGCTTCCTCTGCTAACACAGCTGTAACCTCTGGGCCTGGAACTTGCTGGCCTCATCCCTGGAAGGCTGTAAAAGTAGTAAGTTGTATTTTGTGTTCGATGGTTTTGAGGAAAATACTTTTCTCATCCTTCACCCACCCTGCATTTCTGGGACGTATATGGGTATATCCCACCTGCAGTGCTTGTTAAGCAGCGTCTTAGAAGGTAGTATAATGGGTGGCACGGCTACTTGTTGCTGGGCTTGATTTATCCCTAAATGGGCCTCAGAACCCATGCAATATTGTAAAAAGTTCATTGCAAGGGGTCAACATATTTTTGTGGAGGCCCAGGTAATGACTACATTTGAATTTCTTTTGGCAGTCCAGCATCACTGAATTCTTGACTCTTACGGACACAGATATCACTGATAAAAGCCCTGCAAGAACTTATGTTTTTTCTTAGCGTAGACTTAATATCTTCTTATTAAGCTCTATGCAAAAATAAGACTGATGAAGTTTTTATAGTAGCTAGGCAAGATTTCCTGGGTTAGCTGTTCTGCCCTGTGATTAACCTTCCATCAGAAGCTACTTGTGTGCACTCCAGTAAAGTCTCAGTGCTCAGAAAATATGTTTCTATGTGAATGAATGATTTTTCGGTTCTTATCCTCTTTTCTTTCGACTGTCACACTTATACATACATACATGTGCCCTTTCTGCCCATCTGAATATCTCTGAGAACTTTCAAACCAGAGAGCCATCCTGTCAGTGGAAAAGGGCACATGGTCACCTCAGCTCTTATAGATGTTAAGGGAAGTGACAGATGAGACTGGCCTCCAGACACAAATCTGTACAAAACCAGGTCATGGAAGTAGTCGTTGAAATCATGGAATGGTTTAGGTTGGAAGGGAACTTGAAGATTATCTAATTCCAACCCTCCTGCCGTGGGCAGGGACACATCCCACTAGATCAGGTTGGTGTAGCTGAAATATGGATAAGATAAGAGGGAGGTAGGAGCAGGGCATAGTCTGGGTGAGGGAAGGCTGTTGGTTTGATTGCCATGTCCCGGTGCTTATGATGGACATAGGCATTGAGTGGACCAGGAAGGAGAAGAAGATAAGAGGGATAAGAGGTATTTTTGTTGTTGTCCTCAGAGGTCATTTTGAGTACAGGGAGGGAGTGACAGTGAGATTCAGAAAAATGTCTCTGTTCTTTGCTGCCTTTAATGCCAATCCCTGGTGCCAGCCAGCAAAACAAATGCCGTATCTCTCATGTCCACACATGCTCACCCTTCCCCCCAGGTGTGCTGCTTGCAGCATCTGTATTCACAGGTGCCAAGGAGGTGCAAGGAGGTTTCTCTGTTTGCTTCTTTGGGCTTCTGTAAGGCTCTTGACTCACAACATCCCTGGGCTTTGGGACAGCAGCTCTTTCTACATTAGCAAGATGAGTAAGGGTTGGCCTCAGACTTCTAGAATGTGGAATTTGGGCTGATTTTCTATTCCTTCTGTGAGTGCCCCTGTTTTCTGACATGAATAGCTTTTGTTTGCTGGGTATTTCTTCATGCTAGGATTGTTCTCTCTCATTGTCTTTGTGTCAAATGCCAGCTTTTCAAATCATCTTTTCTGGAGTAGATTCAAGGTTGAGGAGCAGCTCACGTAGCACTTCTGACATGGACATGCTTGTAACTGGCTTCAGACTCCTTGCTTCCCATGGACACTGGAAGACATCACATCAATAGGTCTCCATGGCAAAGGGAAATGCTTCTTTTCTCCATCCTCCTGGTGGAAGGATGAGGAGAAGCAGGGTAGAGCTGCTGCATTTGAAAAGGACCTGGTAGAAGAACATTTGCTGCAAAACCATCAAAGGAGAGAAATTAATTGCATGGGATTATGAAGGGCAGGGAAATAGCTGTCTTTGATAGTACATGGGTGTGAGAACTGTTGTGAAATGCTCTTCCATTTTAACATGAGACAATTGGGGCCAGTCCAGAAGCAGTGACTGCACATGAGCACTACACTCCTGGCAAAGGATTGCCGTTCTCTGCCTCTATGGCGTGCAAGAGGAAGAGCAAAGAGGGTTGTTTTCTTTCAAATATTCCCATTTAAACTTTGAATAGTCAAATTCTTATGTCAACTCTAACCTTCCTTTATTTTCCTAAAGCTCATTTGACGTGTAAAGGAACAGAATAGGTCAGATGTATTCCAATTATCACATCTCAACTGACTATTTGAAACTTTAGCCACACCTTCCTCTCTTTTTAATTACTACAGTTGAAGAGGTGTCAAAAAAGCTAGTCTCTGCCCAAACATCAGTATTTTAAGCAGGATGAATGTTTTTGTCTTCACTACAGAAACTTTGGATGTTACAGACATGAGATTACATCATTTTCTCTTGAATTTTTCTGTGAGAGCAGGCAAATATTTTACCCTTGCTACATTGCAGAAAGCAAGTTTAAAGGATGCAGCTGAACACAAATCCAGAGCAGAAGACACAACTAGTTTGGACAGAAGGCACCCGTGTGTGTGGCACCACACAACCACCCAGGAAGACAGGCGGGTCCCTGCAAATAACTCAATGTGTAGTGACCCCTGATGAAAACAAGTCCCTTCCCTGCCCCATCACTCCACTTTTACTCACCTGCCGTGGGTGAAGTCCTCATTCCACAAATTCCCTCAAGGTCAGGTTGAATCTTTAATGAAAATAACAAGAGGTGAAGGAGCAAAACCTTTTCCATTCCTGACTCAGCCCCATACCTGTCGTCTCTGTTGCAGTCAAACTACCCCAGCCATGGAGGGCCACCAGCAGAGCTGTGAAAAGGTCCAGGGATGGGTCACGGTGTCTCGAAGTGTTTCATGTGGGGAAGCACTGGCAGAGGTGAACGTGTGCCCATGAAGGGCATAAAGGTTATTTCAGTGTGGGTGGTGAACACAGCCGGTGAGAGGTGTTATACTGAACTGATGACTTTATAAAGTGATGCCCCCATAATATGCGCTTGTGGATGAGGAATCAGAGAAGCCATATAGGGAGGAGGTCAGGGCTGCAATAGGAGCTGTGGGTTGAAAGCATCAACAGAGCAGTCATGGGCGCAGCATCTGGTTTGCAAGAAGTCCTGTGATTTAGCTTAGAAGGGCATTAACAGAGCTCAAGGTAAAGTCAGAAAGGAGCTGGTGAGGGATCTCTCCGTCACACAGTTGTCAAGCGGCAGGATGGGAGTGGGATTAGTCAAGATGGCATGGGATGAACTTGGCTTCATCAGCCTTGTCCAGTCAGCCTTGCCCCGGGTGAGTGGTGGGTACAGTTACTTTAGGGACATTCTGCAACCAAAGGACGCATATTTTGATTGCTTTTAGTGACTGCTCAGTGGCTTAATAGTTGGCAGAGTGGAGCTAACTGCAGGCTCTCTCTCCGGTCTATTTGGATCACAAAAAGTCTCATTGCACAACACTGCGTGGATAGTTCAGAGCAGGAATGTGGCTGTGCAGGGTGGTAATCATTTCCCAGCTCTGTTACGCTAGCTGACTCTATTTGAGCTTATATTTTTAGACTAAGTCTCTCCCCTGGCCCCATTAAAGTCACTATCTGAGCATCTTTCCATGTATTGGACCTGATAACATCTGTACAAGGCAGAGGTTTGGAGACGCTGTGTAATTTGCCTCAGGCCATGAAGGAAATGTGGAGCACAGCAAGGAACTGCTGGTCCATAAATGCCAACTCATCCGGCCTCTCTGCCCCAGAGACTTTCTCCAGGATCAAATGTTTTTAACCAGCTGCCACAAATTGGGTTGAATTCAGGGGAACTTGGCAACATTTTTCAGACCAGGTGCAGGCAGTAGGTGTACCTTCTACTGGACCATAGGAAATACTGTGTGCCCTAATCCCTATCCACAGAGATAATGAATACTAGTTAATACTGCCAGTAGCAAATACAGCATCGTAAGAATAATATAAGCAACAATTTTCTTTTACTCCAAACATATGTCTGTAAAGTTTCCTACCATAAAAATCATACCAAAGAGTTACTCTAGATCAGAGTTGCTTTACTTTTCCCACCTGTAAGAGGTAACCTCACTGCAGAATTCAGTCCATAATGCGACTGCAGCCTTTGGAAAAATGCAGCTCCTGCCCTTGAAAACAAGAAACCATCCATTTTGTTGTCCAGCTATATATTATTTAAATAAACGAACTGCAGTTTGATCCTGGAGGAATAGAAATCTCTTGCATACATGATGGATTGAGTTGTTTAAAGAGACTGTCCTCATTTTTAGGCTTTTCGATAAGTGTGGAAGGAAAAGATAGGAGAAGAACTGATAAAGCTGCTCAGCCAGCAACGTCAAGAAACAACTTGCTTGGGCAAGAAAAAAAAAAAAAAAGCCTTGTTTTTCAAATAAACATTGTGCTTGTGCCTCACCCAGCAAACAGCTCTCAGCCCTTTTTCTTACCACCCAGAGAGAAAACCAACCTTCAGCCAGGGCTTGCGGAGTTGCATGATTCCAGATCATCTGAACCAACCGAGCACCCTGTTGACAAAGGGGTGCAGAGTAGAGCAGGAGGGACTGAGTTCTGTTTATGTGTCTTAGGGGTTTACAAGTCAGGAGAGGACGCCAGCCTTTCTGTCAACGTGCAGTCGCAGCACCTGGGAAAACAGTCCTCTTCCTGGTCCTGCCCTGGCCCAGCCCAGGTTCTGACCCGTGACCGAGTCATTTATCCGCCTCAGTTTGCCACCTCCTAACCCTTCCCAGAATTTAAAAGGTTGTTTTGGAGGCTCTCTGTGGGTAACCTGGATGGAGAGTGTAATGTCATGCTGTTGCAAATGCCATGCCAGGTACCCATCAAGCAGCAGTGAGTTCCACCAGTTAGCACCGCACTGTGTCCGCAGGGGCTTCCTACCCTGCTCTTTACTGGTCATGGACTGTCCCAGTTGCACCTTCTCTAAACTATCTAACCCCCCACCCCTACCTCCAGCACTGCATGCAAAAGTTCCAGATATACCCACAGAGAGGATACATCTCCAGATAAATCCAGAGGAGAATCACTCAGTGGTTGATCGTGGATTCCTTCTAGAACACGTGCAGAGAAGAAACTTGGAGGATGAATCATCCCTTCAACCTGTAAGGGTCTAGACATCAGGTCTCAATCACCAGAGCATGGGAAAGTCCCCTCTTGGCTCCAGCAAAAAACTCCTAAACGCTGCGCTCCAGCAAGTAGATGTCATCACCACATGGGACCGATACGCTATAACACAGGTAAACAACCTCCATTCATACTAAAGACTTTTGACATCTCTCTTATTTTCAGGGCTGAATGTGTTTGACCTCTCCAAGAGCTGGAAGTGGCTGTGTCTCACCCAATGACCCTGGGGACTTGAATGGCTCTGGTGTTGGCTAACACGCTTTGGCCATTTCCGTACAGCTAAACTCCCAGTCTCCGGGAAGGGACGTTGTAGCCAAATTGTTTGGCCACTGGATGTGGACATGCCTGACTGCCTGGGAATTGTTTCAGAAAGTGGGCAGTGGTGTGTCAGGGACCTTCTTACAGTGCAAGAAGATGAGCCCCCAGACTGGAGAGCTCATGGACTTGGTCAGCCATGCAGAAAACAGCCTGGCTGGGAGATGTACAGCTGGACGGACCCCCTCTTCAGTGACTAAGACTCAGGAGGTTTGCAAAAGCCAGAATAAATCATCTCACCTGTCCCATATCCTCCTTCCACCAATAACCAGACTTGTCTCATATGAGGAAGGTGGTTCCTTGTGGTTTTTCCTTCGGGGAAACCCCTTCCCTGCTTCCTACAATTAGCAGCTTGTTAATGCCTTGCATCCCAAGAGTTTATGTACTTTTTTCTTTCACAATAGCAGACAATCTTCTGACAGCTGACTTCATCCAAAATTTGATGCTGGCTCTTGTCCCATGGCTATGGATCCCCCAGAAAACTCGTTTCCATCAGGTAAATGCTTCTTTGTTATTTCAGCCCATGGCTCTCCACGTTCTTTGCAGCTCCAACAGTTCTTAGGGTATGAGAGAGAAAAACGGGTCTCTTGGCCAATCTCCCTCCCCTTTTAGTCCCCCACCTGCTGCTGTCCTGACTTCACAGCTCCTTGACTTCATGGGTCCAGCCTGGCTTGGCACTCCCAGGCTCATCTGATACACTCTGTTGATACCAGCGTTGTCTTCTTTTGTTATTATATTGGGAGGAGGCACTTGGACACTGTGGCCTTCTCCAGAATGTTTTCTACCTTGTTTTTTCAGATCTCTTCACGTATGTGTTGCTTGGAGGTCTTATTTGAGACTTTCTTTCAGGCAGCTTTGTGTGGTACTTTCTCTGCTGCTATTGCCAAACATTGTACAGGATCTCCCGGTGCAGGGTGGGAACACTCAAGTTTATATCCTTAAAATGAAATATCTGGAGAAGGCAAACTATAATTTAGAATGTATAACTGTATAGAGGGGCTACAACTGTATAGGAGAGATGTTAAAACTATAAAGTCTGCCTTGCACGCAGACACCTCACTGGTATCAGTAACAGAGAGGGCTTGAAATGGTTTTCCACATATTTAAAACCGGCATTCATTACACCAGTAAAGGGCAAAACATAATGATTGTATCAGTGCCAGAGGTTGCTCTAAGCTGCTTCTTCATCAGACCTTCATCTTCTACATGTGATGAGTGGTGAAAGCCACTCTGGCTTCAGCAGGGGGTCCCAGGAAGAGGGAAAGATCAGTGGGTGAAGAAGGGAAATTCTTATTATAAGGAAGGGAATAAAGGGCTCTGTGGGTATCCTCATGACCTCAACAAATCTCCAGGAAACACCAGTCTCACCCTACTCATCTGCCCTCCTCACGTGGGGGTGGAAGTGGGTGTGTGCCCACAGGTGTGTGCTCACCTCCATGATCAAGTTACCCAGAGGTCAAAATGCGAGCTCTGATGTTTACTTTCTCCACTCTCCCTGTTCTGCTAGGCAACCCCACAGGACCTTTAAGATAAACACCTTTTCAGCATTATAACAGGACCTGTGTCCCAGGCTGTGGCATGGGGAATTGATCAAAGAGGAACTTGGAGAAGAAAGCTTAAGAACCTACCTGTGGGAGATGGGAACCTTTGGAGGGTGCCACTATGGCCAGGATGGAGACTGGTAATCCCAGAATTGGCTTAGTTGACCAAGACACCATGGGGGCACCCTTTCCACTTCACTCCAATGGTTATTGCCCAACGTGTTGCTTCAGGTACCCAAACGTGCAAACCTGCCCACCATCCCAAGGATGCTAACACCTATGGGAAGGCGTATGAATGGCTGTATGCCCACGTAGCAGGGAAGGTGAGCACCGCTTTTGTCTTGTATGGTAGCTAAAAAAGTGCAGGGTCCCAGGGTGCTTAGGTCACAAGGAAGTTCCCCTTCAGCTGTGATTACATTTCATTGGTTTTCTTGGGGTATGTGCCCTCCAGAGTTTGTCATAAGCTGGAGCCCCTCAAGCTTTGGAGGTACAGATGCCACCTCGATTCTGCTCTGCCACGGCACCTCTCGGCACATATCACCATTACACAGCAATGACCAAGACTGAACGTTGGCCAGACATGCAACACAGCCACTGCAGTTCCTGCTGGCTGCAGAAATACATGACTAAGTGATATACAGGTAACAAACTCACACTTGGTTCAGAAATAAGTATATTTTAGGTGTTATTCAGATTGCATGCACACATGTTTTCTTATCTGGTAGCACTAGAGCAATACATTAACAGTAACGAAGAAGCTATCATATGGCAAAGATCTGCCATCAGCTCCAAGGATGCTGTGTGGTCAACACACCACATTGCTCCTGGTTACAATTCCTGTGAGAGGGGTGCTCCAAGACTTTCTGTGGTCATGGGAGTCCTCTTTGCTCCTCACAGTCTGTTGTTCAGGAAGGGCCAGAGCACGCTGGCTGCTATCCCTGCTGCCAGCCCGTAGCTGTACCTCACGCTGCCCGCAGCGTTGACATTGCAGAGGTCGCTGCTGCAGCAGGAGATATTCCTGGTGCCCACGCTGAAGTCCTGATAGACTGATTCACATGCCATGTCACAGCCCTTGTTGATGATGCTGAAGACCCCTGCGACCTCTGGAAGGAAAGCAGGACCATTATTACAAGGACTCAATGCAAGCCAAGCCAAGCCAAGCCAAGCCTCACGGAACTGAATAATGAGTTGTTAATCTTGTCTGAGCTCACTTATGGGAGTAAAAAAAAAAAAAAAAGTGTTTCCCAACAGCTGCATGTTTTACAGTAGCAGGCTGTATTTTCAGGGTGTCAGTTTGTCAACAGAGGGGGAAAGGTTTCAACCCCCAAGTGTTTGCTTAAGGCACTGTATTCCACAGCACAATTCTCAGGGGTTTCTAAAACAGCACCAACTACAGATAATCTAATAATTTAATTAATTATGAAAGTAGGCATTAACACTTCTGTTGGGGAGCCTAAGCTACTAACGGATGAGGAACAAGCATGTGGGGTGATCTTTGCTCCTATCCCATACGTCTTTGTTGCACAGAGCCTTTCAACACCCAGGGAAGTTATGGAAACATGGCTATTCCCATTTCACAGATGACACAGTTATTGTTTGATTTGTTTCTGAGAGACACAGCCCATTTTTCTGTGGCTGGTCAATACTCAGTAACTGCTGGTTACCAGCAGATTATGGTCTGCATGAGATCTCCTGACTTTGCACAATCGATTCTGGGCACCAAGTCTTTGACATACATAAATTTAGCATATAGGGCCAGTGAGTTATACAATGTGTTGGCTTTCCTGCGTGTGAATCCATGGCCATGGGTTTGCACGTTTCCAACAAGGACAATGCCTACTGGAGATATTGCATTCACTGCCTGGCAGAGATGAGTTTGAACATGCCACTGGTGGGTTTTGTGCCCCAGGTCTAAGAGCAACTGAGCTGTCACCACAGATCTGGACAGGGCAAACATTTTTTTTCACCAGATCTAGAATGGGAGAATTAAATCATAACCTTTTAAAGGAATTTACCCAAAGACACACAGATGGCTGCGTTCAGAGCTGGCTGTAGATAGGCCTAAGTGAAATTCTATGCTTTTCGATAAATTCACCTAAAGTCAGCTCTGTCACTGAATGCTCCTGACTTCGTGAGTAGGTTTCACCAGACTCAGCCCCTCACATTTTAAGTCATGTTCCAAATTTTTGAAAGCCATAAACTTAACTATTGCCCTTGTAAACAAATAATTTTTGGTGTTCTGAAAGAGAAATAAACCTCATTTTGTACAGGTGAGAGACATTGGTAGGTATTTGCCATGTCATAGAATCATAGAACTGTCTAGGTTGGAAGGGACCTTTAACCAACCATCAACCTAACACTGCCAAAACCACCACTAAACCATGTCCCTCAGCATCACGTCTACCCATCTTTTAAATGACTCTAAGAATAATGATTCCACCACTTCCCTGGGCAGCCTGTTCCAATCTTTGATAACCCTTTCAGTGAAGAACTTTTTCCTAATATCCAATCTAAATCTTTCCTGGTGCCACTTTAGGCCATTTCCTCTTCTTCTATTGCTTGTTACTTGGGAGAAGATACCGACCCCCACCTCACTACATCCTCCTTTCAGGTAGTTGTAGAGCGATAAGGTCTCCCCTGAGCCTCCTCTTCTCCAGGCTGAACAACCCCAGTTCCCTCAGCCACTCTTTGTAAGACTTGTGTTCCAGACCACTCACCAGCTCCATTGCCCTTCTCTGGACATGCTCCAGAACCTCAATGTCTTTCTTGTAGTGAGGTGCCCAAAACTGAACACATTACTCAAGGTGGGATCTCACCTGTGCTAGTACAGGGGGATGATCACTTCCCTAGTCCTCTTGGCCACACTATTCCTGATGCAGGCCCTGATGTCAAGTGCAGCTGAACCCTCCTGAGATTCCTTCCAGGCACCGGCACTGTACTGGCTGTACTGCTCAGTTTTTAGCATGATCTACTGGCAAAAACTGAGGAATTTATGGGGTAAAGCATGCATGTGCTAATATGACTTTGTAATCACATTCTATTGCCCACTGTGGGGAGAGGACTTGCTGATGGCCAGCACCACTCCCTAGGGACCACTTATCACCAAGGGATAAACATTTTTCTTCTGTCATTTCTACTTAACTTGAAAGTCATCTGAAAGCTTTTTTATCACCTTTTCTCCCCAGATGGCTTTTCTCTTCCTGCTACACACTGAGCTTTTCTGGTCCATACCAGCTGGTGTATCTAGAGTAGGTGGGGCTGGCTTGGACACCTGAGGCTGGCACCATGCTTGGCTCCAACATCACAACTAAGACATTGCCCGCCCCCACTTTGCCTTACTGATCACATCTGTCTTGCAAAATTCCTTCTCCTTGCAGTCCACTTCCTTCTGGCATTTGGAGTTGCTGACCTGTGTCATGCAGCTGTAACACCGCAAAGAAGAACCTGCAAGAGACCAAAAGGAGTTATAACACAAATCTTTCTGAAGGTCTCTAGAGAACCCAGCTTAGTGCTTGCACTGGGAAACACGACCATTCCTGTGGGTCCTCAAAGGAAGATAGCATCTCTGTTATTGGGAAAACAATGCTTTTTCGATTTTTGGTGGGGAATAGTACACTCGCTTGAGGTAAGAATCAAATTTTGCAGTTTCTGAAGGTGTTTCAGATGTAGTCAGTGCAGTGAGGGACCAAAAAGAGACCAACTGGATAGCTGGTCTCATTGACTGGTCTCATCAGTCAATGGGAAGTGTTTCCCAAATGTTTCTTCCTCTGCATCTCAGTTCCTGTCTGGAACAGGCTTTTTGTGATATTTCCACCTGGGATGAAGGGATGAAGTCCCCAGAAGCACAGGTTGATATTATTTGTCTGCCACTATAGACATTAGTGTTTTACCAGGTGGGCCTGTAAGGCTTCGCTGAAGCATCGCCAGGGTTGGGTGAAAGAGGGAACACCCAGAGGGAAGAGAGGGTGAGGGAGGGGTGGAACAGGCAATTTGCAAGGTCTCTTCTAGCCCGTTGTCTCAGTTAGACCAATTTGTGACACATACTCTCCATCACAACCACACCCACACCCCCCCTTAGAAAGCAAAGTGCAAACATGGCTTTCTCCTCCCTCTGAAAACCGGGTCACCGCGTGTTCCCACCCCCTCGTGGACATGCCACTCTATGGGGGACGCAGGTCAGCATCGTTAACAGCTGCTGTGCTGCTGTGCGCATCAAGCAAAGGCAGAATAAGCATTGCAGCTTACAAGTGTCTAGCCCTGATGAAAAATAGTCCCCAGAGGAGTCAAGAGCATGGTGCAATTACCTATTCCTATTACCTACCCATGCCCCAGGACATCACTGGAGCCTTGCAAGTGTGAGAACTGATGTATATATATGTACTTTAACCTCATGACCACAGGCTTGTATTATGAGTCCCTAAAGTCAACACCCTAATGCCTAACATACTCTTTTAGGACACAGAATAGAAATTAGTGTTATGCAGAGAAGGAGCACGAAGAGATTTGAAGCGCTTGGTCTCCCCCTGGCCAAGCCGTTCTGGTATAAATGATTGACGCAGTCATAGAGGCAAGGAGCCAAACTCCAGTTTGTTTGTAGTGCTGCACTCTGCTCTCACATTTCTCTGACTTTTAATGCAATGAAAGTCAAATTTCAGAGCACCCTGATGGAAGCTGGCAAAAGAGAGGGTCTGGCCAGGACTGTATGAGACCCTTCTTAGCCTATTCGGCATCCTCTGCTGATTGAGCAACATTTCTGCTCAGTTCTGTTTCTTCTGTTCTCTGGTAATAGGAGAAGCTGGTTTAAAACCATCTTTTTCCTAGTCAGGCTGAAAAAAAAGTGGTGACGGTGTCCAAATCCTACCCATCCCATTTAAAAAATAACACGCCATGGCATTATCCCTTTATCTCTCCTATTAAAATTCTGACAATCTGTGCAGCGTCAGAGGCTACTTTTGAAATGAAGAGTCAGAAAACAAGTTGGAACAAAACTTACCTTTGCAGAAATATTGCAATTTTGATAGCCTGGGAAGAAGGCAAATAACCCTCCCACCCCACTTAAAAAAAAAACCAAAAAACACAGACACACATAACTATGTGGTCTGGCTTAAATAATTTTGATTTTGATTAAATTCAGTTTTGTATAGGATTTATCTTTCCTGGAAGCTGCACTATCGAGCACTAGGATCGCACCATCAGCAGAGTGGGACTACGCATCTTTTCTGTGCAACACCCAGGGCATCCCATCAAAAAAGCAAGTATCTTCACGCGACAACTGCACCAGCATTTCTTCCCTCGCTGCCAAACCCCATCACGAGTCTTTTCTCTGAGCTGAAGATCTACTGGAGGGGACGCGGGGCAGACTCTCCACGCTGTCTTACCTGAGTCCAAGCACAGGACTGCTCCCAGCAGGAGGACAAGGAAAACCTTCATTTTGGGAGAGCCTCTCTCGTGCCAAATATGGGTTGTTTCCTCGTGGGGCAGTTTATATACCCTGGGAGGCAGCAATCGGGCATGCCCAGGAGGTTACCCTCTGAAGGCACCTGAGCGAGGCTGGACCAAGGGAGGCGTTGGTTTGTGGTGGTGATATTTGCATTAGGTGCCTCTCCTATCTGACTGTGACTCTCGGAGCCTAACAGCACCTCCTCTCCACCGCTACGCCCCCGCCTTTCCTCCTACCCTTGGGCAAAGTGTTCACACGAGTGGAAAAAAACCCAAATTCTTTAGAACAAGGCTGGCCTTATGCATTTCTCCAGAGCCAGTGAGGCTGTGGTTGCACCCTGTGAACAAGGCTCTCCACCCCCATCGCTATCTTGAGTGGAGCTATTGTGTTTAAATCAAGGACACAAAGTTCTTTTAATAAACACTTCCCGCTATTTATCCGCGTGTCTGAGTGTCTCTGTGACACTCGTGGCATGTGGTAGCAAGGTATGTGGGCAAATTACGGCGTATTAGCCTCTTCCAGGTGTCCAGGTGCTCGTTTGCCCTTATTTGTGTGTATTGTTTGTAGTCTAGTAAAAAACAATGGCCAACTCAAATTTTTTATGTGTGTTGAAATCAAAGGGACTTTGTGATGGCTTTGTTTTGTATTGTTTTTAGCTGCCACGTCTGCACTGTGGCATGCTTCTCTTTGTCTGCCGGTCTAGTATAGGTTGGGTAGGGTTTGACACTTAGACTCCCAGCAATGGGTACTGCAAACAATTCAGGCTTGTAAAAGAAATGCCACTTCTCATCACAGATGAGGGTAAGTTCAGCCACATTCCAAACTGACGTGTGAATGTTTGCTTTGGTGGGTTGATTGGAGACCTCTCCCATCCCTCATGTCCTTTGACCACTTCTCAGTACACGCCGGCGTAGAAGAAACCAGGTCTTTCTGCTAAATTTGATTTGCCATGTTTTCTTGCTTTATTTCGTGGTTTTCTTAAATCTCAGGAACTTAGTGCTTTGCAGTAATAGCTTTCAGGGACTTGCTCTCGCGCAGTTTAGCTCTCTGGACACCAGGCCCTTTTTCAAATTGAAAGGAAGGTGGGCTGGTGTGTTGGTGGATCATCGCTCTTGATCAGTGGCTGTGGGATGAGTGACAGAGGGTCAGCTGGACTAAGTCTGCTGAAGTTAATGACACTGCCCTGATTTACGCCAGTGGAGAATCTGGTGCAGGGGATGATTTTGCAAATCCTCTTTCCTCTGCGGGGATCTTAACTGCTTCCCCTTGGACTCTTGAACTTCTGCTTAAAAAGAAAAAAAATCCCTCAACCCAACACCTTCTTTCAGTGTCTATTGGTTTTTGCTTCACCATATGTTTGTAGAACATCTCGTTTATAGCTAACTGTTATGGAATAGCTGGATAAATAAAGTAGCAATATGTTCTCAGATTCTGGTGTTCTTTATTCAGAGATATTTAAGGTTATTTTTCTTTTTTTAATCCCTTATGATAGTCCCTATAGGGTTTGGTTCCTTGTGCTAGGGAAGAATAAGGCCAAGGGGAAAGCACAACCTGGTGCCCCCAGCAAATCCACCCGAATCTTGAATTAAATATTTCTTTCTTCAAGCAACTCATTGGTAAGCAAGAGGGAGTGCTCTTTTCATCCTCAGCAGCCTGACCTGCTGCCAGTCAAACTCTCCTAGTACCATTATTTCTTTTTATTCTTTTTCTAACAGCATCGGGGCTGCCAGGGAAGACCGGGACTCGTGGTGCTGTAAAAGAGATGCACACAGCTAAGAGCCTGTCCATGCCCCAGTCCTGCTTGGCTGCAGCCCGAGGCTGTGTGAGAACCCAGTAACTCCTATATCCTTACCTCAATTGTTGCTTCTCACTGTTTTTTTTTGAACATTCGTGTGCAGTTCCTGCTCGACTCCAGAAGATGGCAAACGTACCCCGTTATAATTATTATACATACATTAACATGCAGTTGTCCGTAGGATGGTGTGTGCTTGGTATTTTTTATTTTCCTGATGTTATAAAATCCCAAGTTCATCTAACTGCAAGAAGACGACCATCTATTTCCCCTGGGAATCTAAGGATGTCTACAAATCACTTGGGTTTTGGTGGGTATTTTTATATTATTTTCCTGATTCCTGATAGATACAGGTCTGAAACTTTCTGTTGAGGAGGGAGGGAAAAAGGGCTTGATTATTTGCTGTATCCTGATTCACCTGCCTGGTGTCAGGTTGGGAAAGGGGTGGTGGATCGCAGTGCAGAGCATGGTGTCACGGATCACACTGAGGGGATGGATAACAGTGTTTCATGCTTTTCTTAAACACTAGTAGGCATCAGCTGGAAATTTGGGGACAAGAAGGGCACTAGGTAAAACGAAGCCTGGGAAATCTGGACAGAGATACCAAGTGTCTCCAAAGGCAAAAGAAAGTCACTCTGATTTTCTGGGCTGCGTCAACTGTTTGGCTAGGTGGTCTGAAGCGGCTGTAGTGAAGCCTGCAAGGTGACAGAGATAATGTATTAAGACTTCAATCACAGACTACCTTTTTTTTTTGTGGGGATGTCTCGCATAAGCAGAAGAGAAAAAAACCCAAAACCCAACAGAACCCAGCAAAGAGGAAACTGAGATGGAGTTTCACACACTCATCCATGCTCCTGAATGAATTGCAGTCCTTGAAAGAGCCAGATCATCAGGGGATCCTGCAGATCCTGCAACCCCCAAGCTCAGAGGTGTAACACCTTCTCGGATGCCTTAATTCAAGCCAGAATTAAGTGCAAGAACAGGAGGACCTGCTGTCCAAGCCTGCCCTTGCTTGCTTAACATGAGTGTGGCTTGCAGCTCCTTTTCAGAATGTCCTGGAGTAAGTGTGTGGAGGTTGCAATGGGCCACAGGAAGGAATCTTATTGACTTTTCCACTCCTGGAAGATGTTTGGTACCTGTGCAGTGAATACGCTGGTGATGACTGTGAATCTACTCAACCTGTGGGGGCGTAGGATGTACAATAAGGGATTTTAGTAGCCAATTTTTGGCATCGAAGTGGGAATTTCTAACAGCTGCACAGCTGTGTTCCTGGGAATACAAGCAGCTTCAGGAGCAGCGAACTGTCCCAAGTCAGAACGAGTGGGGAATAAATGAGAAGTGAGTCACTAGATGGCAGTAAGGCAAATCGCATTACAGACTTGTCCGTAAGGAGGGAAGCATGGATCCTAAATGAGGCATGTGATTGGATAGACAGGAAGACAGATGGATAGATAAGGGGAGAGAAAGATTTAAAAATGAGTAGATATACAG
This sequence comes from Anarhynchus alexandrinus, assembly GCA_008711295.1. NCBI lineage: Eukaryota > Metazoa > Chordata > Aves > Charadriiformes > Charadriidae > Anarhynchus > Anarhynchus alexandrinus. Next base: position 1,143,655 of record VUYV01000187.1, on the reverse strand, counting down.
ACGTCCACAGAGATGGATGGGTAGCTGGCAGTCAGGAGGAGCTGGGGTAGCTAGTCCTCTGTACCCTCTTCTAACTGTGTACGTGATTACAGGCATACTTTGCTGTGCTTGTGACAAAAGGCCACAGTATGTCCCCTCTCTCAGCCTAAAGTATTTCTTATCGACCTCTCAGCTGTTTTCCACTCTCCCGAGCACATGCCTTGGGATGGACAGGCATGATGCTGGCCCAGCAGCAGGAAACATGATTCCTGCTGCTCCAGGGCTGCCCTTTACTGCCAGCGGAGATAAACTCCAGCTGCTGTGTCTGTAGATGCTTAATGCTGTTTCATGTCATGGTCTAGCTCACACTACAAGGGTTTACGTCTAGGTTTGCTGTTCAAATAATCTTCAGAGCACATGGAGGCAAGGCTAGGCTGCCTGCGACATCTTCCAGAGTCAAGCAACAGAGACCGGAGCTGTCATTAAGAGCAGAACATTGAGCAAAGACAGAAAGGTCCTGAGGTCCTTGTCACTGGGCTGCTGAAGGACCTTTGGCATGTTCCTTCCCTTCTTTGTGCCTCTTCTTCCTCTAGTGGCAAATAGGGCTCATGACTCCTGCATCACAAGGGAAGTGTTTTGAGCTATGTGGGTGCAAACAAGTACAACCAGTGAGCATTATAAAGATTTGACAAACAAGGAGCCTGTTTGACCTTGAGTATTTCCACAAGGGTCCAGGCACAGACCCAAACATCCAGCTATTCCCATTTGGGATTTCATATTTTGGAAGCTAGCCTGACCAGCCTTGGAGAAAAAGTTCTCCTTCACATCACACACGCTCTTGCTGAGAGCCATGAAATCAATGCATTTGCTGCAAATTAATCCCACCATGGTGCTAATCTCGGCTGCGGAGCAAACTGTAGATGGACAAGATTCTGAAGGCTGTAGAGGTTGGAGATCCCCATACGGTGGTGCTGTTGCTACGTTGCTGGTGCACAGACCTTTCGGTGTGTGGGAGCAGCCCAGACTGTTTGTTTAAAATCTCAGCAACTTCAGAGCATCAAAAATGCATTTGACATTTTTTTGTTATTTTGCTAATTGCTAAGCTCTTTTGGTTGTAAAAGACTTGGAGTGTGGGATTCCTGCCAGCTTCTGCTGGCGATGCCTCGTGCATCTCCGAGTTGTTTGCAGGAAAAAAGGAGTTCATTTTCCTCTGCCTACGCCTTGGATTTGGGGTGAAGTGTGGGGACAGTAGCCTGTGCTATGATCACAAAGCAGTTCTGTTCTTGCTTTGCCATCACAAAACACTTTCTGACCCCCTCGCATACCAGGCATTGCAGTTCCCTATGGACAGAGGTAGCAAAAGGTAGTTTGAAACACAAGTAAAAAACATGTCTTTGCTGAGATCACTCAACAGGGCAACATCAGACCTCAGACAAGGACCCTCAAGGACCCTAGCTGCTTCGTAGTCTATGTCCTTTTCCTTCCATCATGAAAATTATTTAATTGCTTTGGCCCCTATAGGAAATCATGAATATTGATGGGGAAGAGCCCAAAATTTCCAATCTGGCTGCTGTAGGCAGAAAACGGTAGACCTGATGGCTGGACTCACCAAGCCCCATACAGGGCCAGCAGGGACAATTGCTCCACATGTGGCAGTGGGTGAATTCAATACATGGCTACTTACGGTTCCTCCTTTGTACTCCTTGCCCTCCTTTTGAGGCCAAGCACTCGTGGGTGGTACTGCTTACGCCACTTTAACAAAGTTTAGGGAAGAAACTTTGGCGCAGGAGCTCAGTTCATGGTCGTACATGTGGGGAAAGTATTTTCTTGAGGAAACATATTTGTCAGGGCTATTTTGTGACTTGGTTGTGAATTTGCTGACAAAATGTTGTCTGGGTTGGAAAATACCATTTTGTTGACAAAGAAATGTTCTGCAGAAATAATAAAGCTATTTTAAGTCCAGGATGGATTTTGCAATCAAACCCATGTAGGCAGTGCAAGATCAATCTAGAATAGCCAATCTCTGCTGGTTAGGACATGCAATTAGGATGCCGGAGATAAAGGATCAGTTCTTTAAAGTCCTGTTTCCTTTTACTTGAGCAGATGCTCTATCCACAGACACTGGAATTTAAATTGTACTTGTCTTTGTCCCTCTTCTTAGAACTGTTCCACTTTGTGTTAACTAATTATTAACTAATTGGGCCAGAGAGATGTCATGAAGCAATTTGATTTTGATGAATTGGCAAATTCTTACAAAAACTGTTTCATTAAAAGAAGTTTTTTCCTGGCTGCTTTATCAAATGCTCCAATGCTTAGGACGGCAGAAGATGAGTGGTACAAACCAGGAGAGATAATGGGAATTCTGATTAATACCTGTCATTTCCTCCTGTTTTAACTGTTTAACTGAAAAATTGATTTGAAAACTCAACCCACAGTTTCTTGGCATCGTTATGAAAAGAGAGGGGTTTTGCTAAATACAGTGTATATGAATGGCTCTAAAGAGAGGGCTTTATTCTGGCTTTATATCCTATTTTAAGTACTGGCTAGGAGGGTCTTTGGCAAGCAGCACCAGGGGAATAAAATTGTTTCTAACTCCAAACGTTCCCCTCCTATCCTGACAGCCAAAGTAATCAATACAGATTTGAAAAAAAAAAACCAAACAAAACTAAAAAAATCATTACTTCATAGTTTCCTTGCCATATCCTTAAAGTTTTCTTTGGTGTAGCCTCAGAGTACCAGTTTTTAACTGCTTGTGTCACCCTCTAATTCAGTGATCCTCTGAGTTTCTTCCCACATCAACCACTAACAATGAGCTCATCTGATGCTATTTGGGCATTGTATCTGGCCAGAAGATCTCGAGGTGTTGTCCAACTTATCCTAAAGCTGACGCCTGAATTTGATCAGACAAATTGTCCCCCCCAGCTCCATTTGTCGGCAAAATCTCTACTGACTACAGTGGGAACTGAGATACTCAGCCCTAAATAGGCCACTGCCTTGCAGACGGTCATGTTTTGTCAGATGCTCAACAATAAATGCACACATAAAAGGAAAAAAAAAAAAGGGTTTCATATGGTGTGACTCAAAGCTGTTCCCAGCAGTTACATTTTTTGGTTTGTCACTGGAATGGAATCATCCTTCACACATCCCCAGGCAGGAGTCAGAGATCCCTTCCTCTGCTTGACCTTTACATCTTGCACATCCTGCTTCGCCGTAACCTTTTCAGAGGTGCCCCAGACCCCAAGCATGGATTTCTTGTAATCGATACCACAGCCCTGCACAGAGCACATGACTTAACAACTGCCTTCTCAGTCTCTTCAGTAAAAACCGTGATGCCAAAAAGATGGAGACAGGAATGCGCCTGGGATTAAAACAGAGATCCAATGGGACCCAAAGGGAGGAGATGGATTTATAGACTTTTGTAACCTGGGCGCAGTCAAAGAGGTGCATTTTTCTGATGGGCAGCAAAACTAGTGAAGCATAATGTGGTGGGCTGACCTTGGCTGGATACCAGGTGCCCACCCAAGCCACTCTATCACTCCCCTCCTCAGCAGGATGGGGCGGGGAGAAAATAAGACGGAAAAAACTTATCGGTCAAGGTAAAGTCAATTTAATAAAGCAAAAGCAAAGGCCATGAGCGGAAGCAAAGGAAAACAAAAGATTTAGTCTCTACTTCCCATCAGCAGGCAACGTCCAGCCACTTGCCAGGATGTCAGGCATCAGCACGCATAGTGGTAGCTCCAGAAGACAAACGTCGTAATAACAAATGCTCCCCCCAACTCCTTTCTGTTAGTTTTTATTGCTGAGCAGACTTCATATGGTATAGAATATCCCTTTGCTCAGTTTGGCTCAGCTGTCCTGGCTATGTCCCCTCCCAAGATCTTGCCCACCCCCAGCCTACTGCTGAGGGGGGTATGTTGGAGAGACAGCGTTGATGCTGTGCGAGCAGCAGCCAAAGCACTGGGGTGTTATCAATGCCTTTCTAGCTACTGATACACAGCACAGCACTATGAGGGCTGCTATGGGGAAAATGAACTCCATCTCAGCCAGACGCAATACATTTAGTTTCCCGTGTACATGTACCCTCTGTCCTCTCAGCTCCCAGTTCCCTGTTATGTAGTGTTAACTGCCTTTTGGTTCCACTCCATGACTCCTTTATTTTTGGTTGGGCAAAAGGCATGATGTCCAGGGTATGGATTTTCTGTCTGGCCAGTTGGCTGCTGCTTCTAAGAGTGGTTGAGGAGCTGAGATCCCTTTGGTGGGAGCACTCATTTTGGTATTTCTCCTCTGTTGGACCAATTTTCACAAAACTGAGTATGGCTAGAGCTTTGAGACCTTTCTCCTCATTGAATTTGTTTGAACCTGGGCAGGGTGATAACCAGCCAGATGCGTGGGCAGAGAGGGGGAGGGATAGACAAGCAATGCAACTGCATAAACTTTATTTCTATAGATGAAGTTAAGACTTATGGAACTGTAAGAACAGCATCCAGAGATGAACAAAAAAAAAAAAAACAACCAAAAAAGAAAAAGAAAGAAAAAAGATAAAAGCACTAAAGAAAATGTCAAGGTTTTCAAGAAAATATCACGGCTGCTACAAAATAATTGCTGGCCAGGGAGCAGATAAAGAGGCAACAGGAAAGGTGATGGGTGACGTTCCTCCCTTGTGGGCGACAAACCCTGCATGGAAGAAAAAAAGAGTCAGGAGTCCAGGGACAGTCTGTTTCTCCCATTTTGATGGTTCACATTGGATGGACCTTGGCTAATTCTTCTTCACTGCACAAAGCAAGGTCGTATGCTCTCAGGGGCATAGCAGCCTGGTTTGAATTAATTTTCTATTAATTACCGGAATGATTTTAGCATGAATAAGCAATGGCTATTTTTAGCAGTGGGACTGATTAAGCATCGAAAAGAACTACCCAGGGAAGTTGTGGGGTTCCTGCTGCTTATGAAGGGGAGAATGGCCATTCCCGGTCGGACCAAAGCGACCATCTGGCTCATGTGCCACCTCTGACATTGGCACATTAGTGCTTGCACAGAGAAAAAAACAGAAAAGACTGCTTTCTCCCACAATATCACCCTAATTTTGTCTTACTGTGACATTGTGGCTTTATGAGCAGGAGGTGGCATTCAGACCATTCTGCTTTTTTACGAAAGACCTGTCTTGATGGATTTCTCCCACCCATTTCTCAGGTTTTTGTGGGTTTTTTTTGGCACTAAGATACCCTCTGTAAAATGTTTGCTTATCTTCAGCCTCACATCTGCTCTTTCCAAATAACCTCAGTACTTTTTCTCTTTCCTCCCTGGCCACATTTTCTTGACCACTGCTGACTGTTTTGGATCCTCTCTGGATCAGCTCCAATAGGTACATCTTCTCGCTGAGGTCTTCAGCTTAATGTTGGAAGCCTTTTTAAAAGAGAGATTTGTGCCAAAGGTGAGGTATTGCTCTGAGTGCAGTGCCAGTGGGGTTAACATAAATTCTGCAGGAACTGAGGCAATGTGGTCTGCTTTTTTTTCTTTCCTGGCCATTCGTTTCTGAAGCCATGGCAACCTTTTTAAAAATTCCGAAGACAAGGTGACAAACATGTGCTTTGAAAAGCAATGCCTATATAACCCTTAGTAAATTAAATATCCTTGTAAGGGGTTTTGTCTGTTTGTTTAGTTGTGGGTTTGTTTTTTAATTATTATTTTTGCCACTCAGACCAATGGGCAAGAAGTGGCTGTGCAAATTCTAAAAATTCCCTTACCCTCCTAAGTAAGAGGACTGCATCAAAGCTATTGGAAATAGTCCCTGGCCCATACTAGCTTCTAGCTGTACAGAAATTTTTGGGGACAATTGTAGACATTTAGTTGCATTTGTTAGACTCAGTGCTGTATGAGTGTTGAGTATAAAGACTGCTCTTAAATGTAAAGAATATATAGCAAGTTACTGGTAAATGATGCTGATGGGGATGTAGTAGGACAGATGAAGTTTTGCAGAGTTATCTAAGTTAAGATTTTTAGCCTAAGATAATCAAAAAAGAGACATCAAGGTAAGAGAGATCAAAAGAGCACAGGTGAGAGGGGCAGAAAGAATGAATTTTCCATCTGAACAGCCATCATCAGCCACAGTACGAAATCAGCCTGGTTTAGATAACCACTGAATACACAAATCAGATTAAATTTTTGATAGAGTTTGCCTGGAAACAAGTTTATAAATTAAGCATATGCAGTTGCCACATTTGTAATAATGCAGCTTTATTTTAGGGACGTTATGTTGCAGAAGAAAAGATGTGCCCTGGAGACGCTGTGATTCCCACGTGTGGGAACACACAGACTCACACTTTCTTCTAGTTCAGCACCAGCAGCTTTAACATGATTTAGCCCCAAATATCTCACCCCTGTCAGTGTTTCGTAACATTGTAAAACCCACAAGAGTTTCAGCAGGAATAGGTTATTCTTTTTGCTATATTTATAAAATTGTGCTACTTGTAAGTTTGGACTATTTATAGTATTATTCCATAAAGCATTGTGTAGCCTTGTTTTAATTTGTTTGCAATTAATGTTTGCTGTGAGACACGTCGAAATTCAGTTATTTGTGATTTTTTTTTTTTCCCCCTCAAAACAGCAAGGTGCTAGTTGACCTGGACTAGAACCTTTTCAGGGTCAGGAGAGACGATGGTGTTCCAGTACAGGACACATCGTTAAGCTCTGTTTAATTTATAAGCACAGAAATAGCCAGTGTTTGCCATAGGGAGGTTGCTTTTATAGTGAACCGAGGCTTTTTTGGCCATGAAAACATCAATTACAATCCACTAATTGAGGCGGCTCCCACTTCCATGTTGAACCTGGCTGCAGTAGCGGTACCTGAGCTGTTTGACCAGCTTTGCTTTGTGGCTTATCTGGGAGGAAGGTGTTATTGAATTTGTGTCTAAAGGCTATTAAAGCACTTTGCATATATGAACCCCATTCCCACCAGTGTGCTCCAGGTAAGGAGCACAAATTGGGTCCATTCGAAAACAAAGAAGGGCAAGTGCAAATGATTTACTTATCATCCACTAAATAATGCAGTTTTTTTTTAAAAAATCGACCTTCAAAAGACATCCATGGGGAATGGAGTAAAAGAGTCAGTTCATCTCTGAATGGAATGGATCTGCACAGGTCAACCACAGTTTTAAAGATAAATCCATGTAAACATGATGTAAATACATTACTTGTTAATTTGTCTCATAGGACTTCATCGGCTGAATGATTGAGCATATCAGGAAGCTCAACATGAGCTGGCAATGTACAATTGCAGCCTAGAAAGCCAACCGTATCCCGGGCTGCATCAGAAGAAGTGTGGCCAGCAGTTCAAGGGAGGTGATTTTTCCCCTCTATTCTGCCCCGGTGAGAGTCCACCTGGAGTACTGCATCCAGCTCTGGAGCCCTCAACATAAGAAAGGCATGGACTTGTTGGAGTGGGGCCAGAGGAGGCCACGGAGATGCTCTGAGGGTTGGAGCACCTCTCCTATGAGGAGAGGCTGAGAGAGTTGGGGTTGTTCAGCCTGGAGAAAAGAAGGCTCCAGGGAGACTTTATAGCGCCCTTCAGTATCTGAAGGGTGCCTACAAGAAAGTTGGAGAGGGACTTTTTACAAGGACATGTAGTGATAGGACGAGGGGGAATGGTTTTACACTGAAAGAGTGTAGATTTTGATCAGTTATTAAGAGGAAATTCTCTACTGTAAGGATGGTGAGACACAGGTGCAGGTTGCCCAGGGAAGCTGTGGCTGTCCCATCCCTGGAGGTGTTCAAGGCCAGGCTGGATGAGGCTTTGGGCAACCTGGTCTGGTGGGAGGTGTCCTTGCCCATGGCAGGAGGGTTGGAACTGGATGATCTTTAAGGTCCCTTCCAACCCAAACCGTTCTATGATTCTATGTATATAGATACTGGTGCTCACTGCAAACTCTGCCTTTCAGATCACGGTTCCCAAGGTGCAAAATACACAGTGATTATTTTCCCTCTGTGCTGAAATGCAGCCTCCTCAAGGGGTGAAATGGGAGGGCTGCTAAATGGCAATGTTGCCTGGCAGCTCAGGACATGCAGTGCATGTCATGATCATTACGGGACTTAGTGTTGAAGAAGGCGTTTGTCTGGCCCGGAGCTTGGCCAAGGCACATATTTGACTCTGTAATTACTGCTCATGGGGAGCCCCACTGTGGTACATCTCGTCTGCAGCTGGAGCTGGCATCTCTGATAAAGCAACACCCAGCACTGCTCTGAGATGGCATCTCAAAAGTGGCTTTTTAATTACCTGGGATTACAATTGGCAAAACACTTAAGGATGTACTTAACTTTAAATGTGTACATAAGTACCATTTGGCTTGGCTGAGGATGCGACTCAAGTGTCTTACTCAATAAACACACCTTCAAAAAATGGATAGGGACATCCTCCACACTCCCTGACCTTTTATTGCTGTTATTTATTCCCACTAATACAGGTATTTCTTGCTTTTCATGGTCACACTTATGCTTGTTGCTCCGTGTAAGGAGAGCTGAGGCACCAGTTTGGATTGAGAGCCACTTGCTTTTACATATGTCCCTGTGAATTTCTCTTTTGGTTCCTCCTCTGGCTCTTTTCCCCGTCTTTTTTTTTTTTAACAACTCTGTTTTCAGGCACCTAAACTGTCTGGTAATTACACTGTCTTTGATAAACATTTCTATTAACCACAACTTGTAAATACCTTGCCCGCTCTAAGTACATGCAATTTATCATAAAGGCTTGTGAAGCCTTTGCTTTCCCTCTTCTCTGTAGAAGAAAGGGAAACAAGAAGTAAACCGACAGTGTTATTTTAAGTAAGATATTAAGAATAGGACTTAGTTTCATAGATCCCCCCCTTTTTTTTTTTAATGAATACAATTGCTTAGACTTCCTTTCGCAGGTTTATATGTCTTGTCTTCTGGCTTTCTATATTGTCTTATATATTGTCTCTTGGCAACACATTTTGTCCCCATCTATTTTGTCCCCATTTTTTTTTTCCATTTCTTTGATCCCTTTTCCATATAATGAAGTCGGTTTATAAAACACCACAGTGATGTGTCTAAGTGCAGACCCCTGCAAAGGAGTAGCAGACCTGTTTGGTTTCCCTTGGGAACACGTGTCGTCTCCAAACTCCATTCAGGTGAGTCCTAGGTCAGGCTCCATCTCCAAGAGATTTCCCCAGTGCAAAAGGCAGGCAGCGAGTTGAGGGAAATTGAGGAAAGTTCTTGTCAAAAAGGGGGAAAAGAAGTGTTGCTTGTCACCTTCGATATTTAGATGATGAACGTGCTATGGTGCTTTGGGCTGCAATGACCGCTGTCTTGTCCCTACCGTGATCTCCTGCTTACTTGCATTTATTGACCTCTTCCACTGTGCTCTTGCCATGGAGACATGTGCGCTGAGATACCCTTTCTAAGCAGAAAATCACTTCCAAGAGGCACATGCAAATGTGGAAAATCCTTTTTACGTGTCTGTGATACAAAGAGTCATCCAAAGTCTTTGCCTCAGCTGTGGTGGGCAGGAGTCATTTACCTCCTGAAAACACAGAACCTCAGCACAGGAGATGTTAAGAAGATGTAACATGAGCCAAACGTTATTTAATAGGTACATTATTATTAACTTTGGCGAACTGCAGCTGTTGATTTAAAATAGTAACATTTTCCCTACCCCTGGTTCCTAGCTCCGTGAATCCAGCTCTTGTGATTGCTGGTCTCCATCTATTTCAGAGAGACTAGAGACTTGAAGTACTTGAAGGTCCTTCGGCTCACATCTGCTGAGAAAGTAGCCTCTTTGAGGCACCTCAGATCGGGCAATTGCTTATGAAGACACTCAGAACCAGTAGGTACTTCTGTAAATTTTACTTTATCTCTCCTGGATGTTCACATTTAAGTGAAAGATGCTTCTTCTTTACTTGAATGATCTCCTGAATTAAGTTGTTTGAAAGCATTCATAAATTCAAGAACACCCAGTGTTTGGGGGTCTTTATTCTCCTCTACCTTACGCTTGTGCAGAACAAAGTGGAACAGATGCTCCATTGTAACAATAATTCTCTTTTATCCTGTTTCTGTTCTCACACTGCCCATGTATCAATGTCTTGACAAAGAACAGTGTCAGCCTTCACATCTCCAGATCTTTCTGGCTCTGGAGGGAGCTGAAGACCTCTGTGCTGAGCACAGTCGGGCTCTGAGAAACCAGCCCAGAGCATTATTCCTAAAACCTGGTGTGGAGTCATCTATAGCTAAATAACTGAGTGCAATTACGACACCTGCTCTGTGCTTTTCCTCCTTCAGCTGCATGCTGCGTTAGACGTTTTCCCTCGACCTCTTTCCGTCCTACACAAGAAACAGAGCTCATTAATGTGGCCCCATGGAGGGATGCGAAGTAGGGGATGTTTGAGGGTTTAGGTTTTCTTAGGAAACCCTTCTATCCCTGTTCCTCACCAGCCACCCAAGTTTCAACGTTTTGGTATTCTCTCTTTTCTTGGTTACATCCGTGGATTTAATTGTTACTGTTGGCAAACCATGTGGCATTTTTTCCTTGTGACCAGTACCTTTCTTGAGACAGGTTTAGTTTGCTATAAAGTTCATGTTGCTCTGTTCAAATGGGCACTTTCTATGTCTGGAAAGCAGTGAATAGGAGGAGATTTCTAAAGACGGATAGACTTCTACCACCAGTCTGGTAACCCAACCCTCCATGTCTCTGCTATCTCTGTTAGTCTGTAAGGAGTTCTTCATGGGACAGAAGTTTTCTTATACAACTCAAATATTTCCCCACTGAAACTGTGGGGTTTTTATGGCTGGTTTTGCTTTTCGTTTCCCTTTTTATTTCTCTTAACTGTCAACATCCCCTGGCTTTCAAGACCCAAATCATTGGCAGAAACTCTTTGCAAATCCTTGAATTTGCCAAAATATTTAGAAGAAAGCAACAAAACACATACAACAAAGTTTACACTGTCCCTGTTGGAGAATAAATGTTTGTGAATGTCTCTGCAACCAGTATTTATGTCTGCTTTTCACCTGGAGAAGATTGGGGGGAACTAAGCCTGACTGAAAAATTTGCTTGCGTTTTGCTTGCAGATGTCCCTTACATCCCTGAGCAAAGAGATCAGTCCAGAAAATACAAAACATTTATCTACCTCCCTCCCTTTGGTGGAAAGGTCTGAAGATCTGGCCTGGGTTTTTCCTGTGTAAGAAAGGCAAATTAAGCCAAAATTTAGACATGTTGAAGTTCATAAAACCAGTAGTACCTAACCCTGAGGCTGTAATGATCAAAATCACTGCTCATCATGAGATTGCTTAAAACTGTCTAAAGCTAACCTCTGAGGTGTGGCGCAATGAAGAAAGAAATCAGATGTTCCCACCTCAGCCCTGTCAGATTCAGAGATCCACCCAAATCTCCCACAGGAATCAGCAAGGCTGGGCAGAGCTTGGGGCACAAGCTATTCCTTGAGCGTCTTCTTGGTGACAATCCTTTTGAGCAGTACGTTGCCCAAAGACAAATTTCAATCTTCTGTCCCGTAGGGCTGGTAAGAAACTTTTCCTCACAACAAGGCTGCAGTTCAGCTGTAGACAGGACCAGTACTATTTAACATCTTTGTTGGTGGCATGGATGTTGGGATGGAGCGCACCCTCAGCAAGTTTGCCAATGACACCAATCTGTGTCAAGTGTTCAACACACTGGAGGACAGGGATGCCATCCAGAGGGACCTGGACAGGCTAGAGAGGTGGGCCCAAGCCAACCTCATGCAGTTCAACAAGGCCAAGTTGAAGGTCCTGCATGCGGGCCAGGGCAATCCCATGCACAAATCCAGGTGGGGCAGAGAATGGATGGAGAGCAGCCCTGAGGAGAAGGACCTGAGGGTGTTGGTTGATGTGAAGCTCAACATGAGCCGGCAATGTGTGATCACAGCCAAGAAAGCCAACCGCACCCTGGGGTGTATCAGAGGAGGTGTGGCCAGCAGATCAACGGAGGGGATTCTGCCCCTCTGCTCCACACTGGTGAGACCCTACTCAGAGTACTGCATCCAGCTCTGGAGCCCTCAACATAAGAAGGACATGGACCTGTTGAAGCAGGTCCAGAGGGGGTCATGAAGATGCTCCAAGGGTTGGAGCACCTCTCTTATGAAGACAGGCCGAGAGAGTTGGGTTTGTTCAGCCTGGGGAACAGAAGGCTCCAGGGAGACTTTATAGCGCCCTTCCAGTATCTGAAGGGTGCCTACAAGAAAGTTGGAGAGGGACTTTTTACAAGGACATGTAGTGATAGGACGAGAGGGAATGGCTTCAAACTGGAAAAGGGGAGATTTAGATTAGATATTAGGAAGAAATTCTTGACTCTGAGTGGTGAGACACTGACCCAGGTTGCCCAGAGAGGTGGTGGCTGCCCCATCCCTGTAGGTGTCCAAGGCCAGGTTGGATGGGGCTTCGAGCAACCTGGTCTAGTGGGAGGTGTCCCTGCCCATGGCAGGGGTGTTGGAACTGGATGATTTTTAAGGTCCCTTTCAACCTAAACCATTCTGTAATTCTATGATTTCTGTTCAAGGTGCTGCTTCCTCTATAAAATGTGACTGTGTAGTTCCTAAGGATTGCAGCTGAGAAAGCTTGTATTACACAGGTTTCCCCTGAGTCAACACATGCTTCTTCGGTCCTCCTCCTCACCTGGGAAGAAGCCTTTTTTCCCTCCTTTTTTATCATATTTTACTTTTTCTTCAATTTAATTCTGTGGTTTTCTTGATGCTGTTACTGCTGCATTATCCTGAAGCAGTAGGAAATGGCCGGAGCAGCAGACAAGCTCTGGAGCAGATGACGACCAATTCCCACTGCTTTAAAATGTGTGACTTTAAGAAAGGATTCTGCTCGGTGAAATTGGAAGAATTAGAGCCCAGTCTCAAACAGGAAGAACTGGTTGCATTTCCCCCACCTTCTCTTGAAACGCAGGGTGGTATTTGATTCACCAGGATCCTTTGCGGATTTTACTTAAGGGATATTAATGGATTAATGTTAAAGGGATATAGAGCAGTAGTAGTGTTTGGGCTTTCTGTAGAGAATTTGGCCCATAGCATGTGCTAGGTGATTTGTGTTGACAGTGCTGTTGCCATTCTTCAGCCCACAGGTGGCTTTTAAGGCTGCAGCTGGGAGTACATGTCCCCCCCTAAATCATAGATCTAAGCTGTAAACCTCTTGGCAGGACTGTAGGCTCTTCAGAGCTGGTAGCCAGCACTGTACTTTTCAGGCAGCAGGTATTAATTAAAGGTGGAGTGATGAGTGTGCTCCCTGCCAGACTGCTTTCATAGGGGAGGGAGTGAGCAGGACTGTCTGCGTGTCTGTTTGTGCATGAAGAACAGGTTTGGAAAGCAGTGAAGACAGTGGCATTCATCGAGCTGAAGGAGGGAAGACTGGCGAGATTTCTCTTCTAAACCACTCTACCTTGAGCTGTCCTCTGGGGCAGTGGAGATGTGACAGTGGGAGTGTCTTGATGGATTGCACCCAGGTTATCCATCCAAGACCCAGGGAGACTGGGGGTGATGGTGTAATTTTGCCCCATATATCTACATCTACGTCTACATCTACGTCAGCATCTATAACTACCTCTACCTCTACATCTACATCTACATCTACATCTACATCTACATCCACATCCACATCCACATCCACATCTACATCTACATCTACATCTACATCTACATCTACATCTACATCCACATCTACATCTACATCTATCACCTGTATAATCTAAATCTATATCATCTATCTATATAAAATGAGCATTCTATTACTTTCCATCTCATCCCCTTTTTTAGGGTTCAATGAACAAACAGACAAAAAAAGCAGCACACACATCGCCTGTGTCTGGCCCAACAGATATAAGGGTTACTACCTTTTTGACAAATACGTCTCTTTTCAGCTGACAAAGGAGTCATTGAGCTGTTTCTCATCCCTGGTCCTTGCAGAGGTGCTGATGAGTTTGGAAAATCAACTTGCTTTTGGTCCTGGTTGGCCAGAGACCATGGAAAAAACGATGCTGAGCACGTGGATGAGGGTGGCTGGAAAGAGTGGGAAGGTTCTGCAGAGCGCTGCCCACCCCACGTGTGCAGTGTCAAGACAGTCAGCTGTGCAGGAGCACTTTTCTCCCCTAAGGGGATGAGTGCTGTGACCATCAGGAGGACAAGCTCTGCCAGCAAAGGTTAGCACTGCAGGGAAATCCTGTCTCCCCAACCACTCTGAGAGTTTTCCCCGGCACCGGTTTCACACAAGCTGACGCCTGAGGAATTGATAGGCCTGAGTCTTCCAGGAAAGGCACTTTACCGTGGCTGATTGCACTCTCACAATCAGATTTTGTTTTCTCTTGAAGCTTCCTTGGGGATTGCTGTGCTCATCATACGCTTTTCTGCAGACTAAAAGTGGTTGCTCCCATGAGGTGGGAGCTCCCTTACCAACCCAACAGGGCAGATAAGCATTTGAAAAGTGCATTTCAGATTGCACTGCCTTTGATTTTTCTTTCATCCCAGCCCCTGAAGTCAGCAGGGGCAGCTGGGATCTCACCAGGCAAGAGGTCCAAGGAAACACAAGCGGCAGGAGCTTGGTAGGAACTGGGAAACAATCCCCCACCAGATCCCGATCAGGGGGTCAGAGAACCCCCCAGCAGATATCAGAGGTACATAATGGAGATATGAACATTTTTAACTTATAGTAGAATTTGCTTTTGGCGGAGTGACAGCAGCCAAAATGAGTCAACGGCTTTGCACTAAATGTAACTCAGTTTCCACCTGCTCCCTTTCCTTTTGTACTGGTGTAACCTCTGCTCTGTCCCTTTGCATTGCAATTATTGCCCATCTGAGGCAATACATGTGATGAATTTTCAGAGGTCAGACAGGAATCGGACGGTGTCCAAGAGGGGAGGAGAGCTAGCAAACAAATTAACACAAACACTGTAGAATTATTGCATTCCCCCCGATGGAATCAGCATGAAAAAAGATCCAGAAGCACCCACCGGAGAGAAAAAGGCATCACTGGGCATTGAATGTAGCAGAAAATCACATCTGCAAAACCATCACAGTTTCTGCTCTGTCCCTTCATCTGAAATGATTCACACAGCGCCTACTGCGCTGGGAGCTCGCAAATTGTCGGTGGTGGGTAACGCTGCGAGCGGCCAGCTCGCACTGCCTGGAGCGCACAGCTCAGTCGTGTGGAGTGGCTCCCAGGGCTGATGGGAGGATCACCCCCTCTTGGTTGCCATCGTGCTGCTTCTTGTAAGTTGGGTGAGCGTAACTCATCTTAGAGACCCTCCAGGGTAAACCCAGGTGATTCACTTGTTTGAAAGCGTTCCCCTATGAGTGTTTTAACAGAGCTGCTCCTGAAAAGGAAGGCACACAATAGAAGTGTTCAAAAAGCACAACAACAGGAAGATCTTAAAATAGGAGCATTTGCAAATCATTCAGGTGGATTATTCACGTTTATGTTTGCTTAGGCTTTGGCTTTATTTTTTCTTCACTGCTTAACCTCTAAGAATGGACAAGTGGAAAACACAGGTTCCAGCCTGCTCAGTACCTGCTTCACAGCTGAGCAAAACCTAGCAGATATGTAGCATATCAGGGCAACCTGGTCTAGTGGGAGGTGTCCCTGCCTATGGCAGGGGGGTTGGAACTCGATGATCTCCAAGGTCCTTTCCAACCTAAACCATTCTATGATTCTATGATAAGATGTTTCTGGATTTCACAAATATACGAAATGAATGGACAAGCTGAAGTTTTACAGTAAGATCAGACTTGATACGCTGCTTAAAAGTGCAGTTCTCCTTGGATTCTTCTCCTAGAAGCTGAAGGAAATACATGATGGGGACCATCCTAAACCCACCCGAACCCACCAGAGAAAAATTGAGAGAACAAATAAAAAGTGGAAAAAAGATATATATAGGAACCATTCTGGAATAACTTTAGCAGAGTTAAAAAGAGCAGAAATTATAAAAAGGAGAGTTATAAAGAGCAGAAGAAGGATTGAAAAGGTACTATTATTGGATGTGGCCTGGGACCCTCCCTCATTCTTTGTGACCTCGACTACCCGAATGATCTGTCTGCAAAATGTGCCAATCGGCATATTGATTATGGGTCAGGGCCACGTAATCAGAGCTGGTCTTATTTAGCATTCCTCAATAGTTTACCCAAAGCAGTTTAGTGAAGAGGCAAAGCTCACAGCTAGGGGGGGAAGGAATGTTGTTTATGAGACCAACAGATGCAACTGGAGAGCCCTGTTGAGCTCTCAGGCGCAGAAGCCCCTCATCAGGTCTGAAACTGAAGCAGCAGGCTTGCGCATAAATACAGCTGAGAGCCAGATTGCCCTAAGTTATCTTCACGGTGTTAATTGGTGAGATAATTTGAGAGGAAAGGCGTCTTGCACTTGTGGAGCAAGCAGGTGTGTTTGTAGGGCTGGAAAGTGATAAGGTCATTTACTCGGCAGGATGGAGAGACAGAAGAGAAGCAAATGTAGTGTTATTATTCTCCATTATACACACTGGGAAATTGAGGAACAGAGCAGTAAAGAAATTTTCTAAGGTCACCACACTGACGGTAACAAAGCTGAGAATAAAACTGAGAGTCTTGAAGCTCAGTCCATGGATCCTGGGATTTCCCTGCAATAACTGTGGCACAGTCACCATCAGTGTGAGTAAGGGAACAAACAAATGAGCTCTTGGCAGGGGACGTTGGGTCATATAGAAGAGGACTCTCAGGAGCTGCAGCTGGGAATGTTGTTCTCCAGTACAGCTCCTTTGGTCTGATCCTTCTGGAGTGGAACCAGTTTCCTAACTCTAACACATGAATGGTTGGACATTTCCTGAGCTGGGGATGAGGGTCTGAATCTGAGACTCTATGACTCCTTTTTATATTTGTTATTCAATGCAATGTTCTCTCCTTCACATTCAGGATTCTGCCCAGTGCCCTCATCTCCAAGTGTGACCAACATCCCCTGCACAACAGACCCTGCTGTACCTTCCTTACTGCGTGTATGATAACGTAACGCTGCAGAGTCTGACCCAAAGGCCGGAGGGCAGCTCCAACCATGCTGACAGGTCTATGAGGTTGGAAAAGTTACCCATCATGATATGGTGTTGTACTAGAGATCATAATTGCTCCCTATAACATCTATGGAGGAGATAAGAGTTAGGGCCATACTGGTCCCAGTTCTAAGGTTACCTTGACTGGCATTAGCTCAGGTTTCTGTGCTTCACTGCATGGTATAAATGTGCCTTTTCATCCTACCCAAACTTTTATCTACATGACTGTTTCGTGAAGAAATTGTCCTTGTTAACCCAGTGCACTGTCTACCTTCCTCATCTTCAACCTACTTCAGGCATGAGGTCCACTGGAATTGAATCGGGAGCATCTTCATGCCAGCCCAGTGGGAGTAAGCACCATTACTCCGAGAAGAAAAGTCAAGGAGCTAATAGTGAGGGAGAAAGAACTTCAGGGAGCTTTAGGGTAGAGATGTGGGTAAGCTCACTGGGGACTTTGCTTTGCAGCTGTCCTTTCATACCGCTCTTCATAAGCTTTCATCACGAGTCAGTCCTGATTTAGCTGTTACAGAGAAATCTGCTGCCAGTCGAAGACTTAATTGCACTAGAGGCCTTCAACAACCTGCACATTAATGAGACGGAATTCAGATATTCATGACTTAATGAAAAACACAGTAGAAGGGCTGGCCATGGGCTTCAGGCAATTCTACGCTGAACGGAGGAAGCATTTGCTCTTGGTTAGGACATTAATACAGGGAGGATAGAGGAGAGTGGCTTGTCACCATCTGTCAGTTCAACCTGGAGCGCAGCCAGGAGAGCCAGGCAGTTAATTAGAAATAAGAGCTGCTTCCTTTCACAGACATATATATATGTTTATATATAGGCATGTGTGTATATTGCCATTAGTGGAAGTATCTCTTTCCTTTCTAATTAGATGAGCCAGCCAAAATTTTGTTGGATGATATTAGCTCTGGAGAACTTCCTCAGCCACATCAATCTGCTTTTGCTTTTCATTTCTCTTCATGAGCTCTAGGACAAGCTTAGAGAAACACAGCTTTACGGCAAGGGATGATATAACACCCAGGTAGCTTGCTCTTTTTGAATGGGCTTCAAGAGGATGACATTAGCCTAAGAGAAGAAAGCCATCATCTCTGTTATAGGGTTTATTCTTCTTGCTGGTATCAACAGAATCGTAGAATCATAAAATCATAGAATTGTCTAGGTTGGAAGGGACCTTTAAGATCAGCGAGTCCAACCACCAACCTAACACTGCCAAGCCACCACTAAACCATGTCTTTCAGCACCATGTCTACCCATCTTTTAAATACCTCCAGGGATGGTGACTCCACTACTTCTCTGGGCAGCCTGTTCCAGTGCTTGGCAACCCTTTCTTTGAAGAAATTTTTCTTAAGATCCAATCTAAACCTCCCCTGGTGCAACTTGAGGCCATTTCCTCTTGTCTTCCCCTGATGTGTTCAATAAGCAATGACTGCAAATATACCTTGCTGGCAGTTACCATCCTTCTCCCATTGTGTCCAACCAGCCACCTGGGGTAGCCAGTCTTGGAAGCAAAGGGGCTTCTTCTCAGGCCATTGGGATCCAGGTGATGAATACAGAAAGGCTGTGAAACTTCAAATAACCAGATGTCTAGCAAGACTGGCCATGCTCTGCAGTCCAGAGCAAGCTTTCAGTTGTCCTATGGACAAAATACACTTCTCCATAAACAATGGGTCCTGACAGAAGTCCTCTTTGTGGATTTGGTATGAAGGGTTTACAGGGTTACTACCTCTATATCTCCACACAGCTTTGAGTGACAAAACAGAAGACGTATCTGTCCAGAAATCAATTCATTTTGAGGTGTAACATCACCAGTTAAAAGCAGAGATTAAGGCAGATTTCCTTTTAAGATATGAGGAGGTCCACATGCTCTTAAAGCTCTTGTCTCTGGTTGAGATGGAGACACCTGCACACCAGTGTGTAGTACCACCAGAGATGTGAATGTGTGTCCCACCAGGACTCCAGCATCTGCTGTAGATGGGCACAGGTTTGCCCTGGACCCTGCACCCAATCAGCCAGTGTCCTGCAGAAGTCTTGGCTGCCTTTGGTAATCTCAGGTTGCACAAGATGCCAGAAAAGCATCTTTTTTAGCAAAAAAAAAAATATCTTTGCTTCCTTCAACCAAACTCAGTCCTGCTTAGTCACAGGAGCATCTCTGAGAGAAGAGAAGGCAGCAGCTGGTCTCNCCTGCTTAGTCACAGGAGCATCTCTGAGAGCTGCTGGTCTAAGAAAATTTCTTATTGTTCCTGCTGAATGACCTCATCTTTTCTTTCTCACTGACCTCAGCCAAACACTGGGGAGTTTAAATCTTTTCTCTCTCACCCCTCACTTGGTGATATCCTTATGGCCCTAGCTTTGTGATCCTCCTCCTAACTCTTCATTGTTGCTTTGCTCTTTCTCCTTTTTACAACGACTTCCTTTCTGCACAGAGAACCTTCCAGTGCACCTCTCCCAGCAGATTCCCAGGTGTATCCTTGTCAGGAAAACTCCTTTGGTTTTTTTGGTAAATGACTCCCAGAAGAAATGCAACATGAAGAAGTGATTATACTGGGAAGGAGGAAAGAGCATGTGTGGAACTGGTTTGCAGGGACTGTCTGTGAGGCCTCTTGGTGGGCTGTGAAGTCTAAAGAGTCTGTTTTTTCCTAACAAGCAGATGAAGCCCCAGACAGATGTTTAACATTCAAATGAAACCAGTCTCCATCCTTCTGCTTCTAGCAGGCATCAGTGTGTGCACATTGATAAGAGATGAGCTAAGGTTCACAGCTCACTTGTGGAATGACTCATCCCTTTAATTACATCCCTTTAATTACAAATTAGCCTCCTTGACCTTTTCTTCTTGCTTTCTTCTGAGTGCCACAGCACAGTCTGATCTCTGTGCTGCCAAGAGCAGAAGTAAGTGACGTCTCTTGGTAGAAACACTGTTTGAGCTGTGGCCACAGAATCATTTCCCTTAATCCCATGAGTGACGCCAAAGAAGCTGCTTTTTCTTGAAAAGGTCTTTGTGACTTAGAGACGGCTGAAAAACCCAAAGACAAAGTCACCACCTAAACCTGCAGAAGGAAGAAAAAAGTCTAGCAAATGAAGATACTTAGGTTTGAACATAGAATCATAGAATGGTTTGGGTTGAAAGGGACCTTTAAAGATCATCTAATTCCAACCCCCCTGCCATGGGCAGGGACACCTCCCACTAGACCAGGTTGCTCAAAGCCCCATCCACCCTGGCCTTGAACACCTCCAGGGATGAGGCATCCACAACTTCCCTGGGCAGCCTGTTCCAGTGCCTCACAACCCTCATAGTGAAATTTTTTTTTCCTAATATCTATTCTAAATCCACCCTCTTCAAAACATAAAAGCTCTAAAGACTGGGAAGGCTGAAGACCTAGTGCTGGCATTTCTGGACTGATTTGCTGTCATGCTCTCTCTTGAGGTCGTTGAAACTCTATTGAAAGCTGTGATACTACTCTGACACAGAGCTGGAATAACTTAAGGCTTGTTCAGCATGAATATTCCAGCAGAAATGCTTCTTGGCAAGAGCGGACATGGAATCCAACCAGGAGACCTCTAGAAGAGGATGGGTAAACCATTTCTAAAAATGGCAGGTCCTTGGCAGAAGTGAATATGGGAAGTGAAGATTACCTGTGAATTTCTTTTACTTTAGAACATTGAAGTCCTCAGGAACATAAGTTCCTAAAACAGGGAAAACATTATTTGAAGCTATTTGCCTTTATTCATCAGTGAATTTTTGAAATTTTCTACCCTGCTAGAGTGTTTGGAATAACACCAGATTCGCCCACTCTGTGCTGACATTTAACTCATCCCATTATATGTATTACGCCACCACTCCAGCTTTATCTCGGATATAATGTAAGGAACATATACACAGATTTAGAAAAATACAAATTCGTATGTGCTTATTTATAACTGTACATATATTTATAATTATCTTCATTGTGAAGAAAGTTAAGCGTACAGTAGAACAACAATGGCCCCTTCAGCTATATAAAAATGTTATGAAAAGCTCTTTCCTCCCCAGTGAAAAGTTTCCTGAACTGCTCATGGAAAGTTGCATTCTTAAAAAAAAAAAGCTGAAAAATGGAAGTGTTTTGTTTCTAACAATTGATTCCAGTTCAAAGTTACTTTTTCTTTCATTGTAAAAACTATACTTAAGAAGGAAGTGCAAGGTTTTCTATTATGTTGGATGATACACACTGTCTGGGACAAGATGTAATTTTAATAGGGCTTTCTCATTTGGCCCCCAGATTTGAAAACTGAATTATTTTTCTAAATTCCCTTGGAAAACCAAAAGCATCACTTGTTTTCAGAGCTCGAATGGTTCATCTGTATCACTTGCTGGAAAGCAGGACTTAGCATCCCAGGTAGGAGAAAGCCCCAGTTTGGTGGTCACTCTTAACGGTGGGTGAGTGGATCTTTTCCTAAATCAGCCTACATTTTGATCTGAGAAAAAGGACTTGGGGCTGGGAAGGGTACCAAGGCTCATGTAGAGACAAGGTGATGTATCTGCTCCTTAGATGCTCTTCCAGCATCCAAGCTCTGGTATCTCAGCCCACAGCTGCAATACAGCAGGGAGGTGAGACTTGTGGGCCAACTTGGGTTAAGTAGACCCAGTCATCCCTAAGCTCATGGTGGTGATGGGCTGACATCACCCTCACAGGGTAGGAGCTGTGTGGAGTACCATCTGAAAACAACTGGAGTAAGGAGGGATCAAAAGGAGAGGACAAGATGAAAGACAACATATTTGGAAGGAGTTTCTTTAGGAGGAAAACCAAAGGGTGAAGGAGGGTGAGAAGTTGGGGTGAGAAACAAAGGTCCCACCTGTGGCTCATGGCCAAAGGGACAAGTGGGAGAAGTTTTCAGAGGTTCACACTACGTTACTGCAAATTTTCCCGTGATGAGAGCTGAGTGAGGTGAACGAATCCCCATGGGCTTTCTTTCTCTTCTACGAATCACCCTGTTCTGCTGTTTGCAAATGTCCTCACCACCAGGGTGAACGAGAGGCTGAGGTGCGGTTGGCTATGCAACTGAAACCATCCCACACTAAGTGCCAACCAGATGGGAACTCAGTGTTTACCAGGAAGCAAGTGGGAAATTCCACCTTACATAAGAGGCCTTTTGCCGTCCTCCAGAGAGCTCCTCGTGACCTACTTTCTTTGGGATTTTCACTGGAACTATTCAAAGAACTTCATACACGTCTTGATTTGCAAGTTGAAAAGAAAAGAACAGGAATCTTGCTTTCTTTCTTACTGCACATTGCATAAAGCTTTAATAGCGAGTAATAGCTTACATGGGTTTGATTTTATTACACTTAAATGGGTAATTCTCATGTCTCCAACTGTGCCCAAGAGGACTGAATAGAACAGAAGTGACTGTGCCACAGTACAAATGGATCTTTGAATTCCTCTTAGATTCCCATGGCCTGGATTGTATTTAATAAGTCATGCACGGTAAATACAACCAAGAGATGTGAGGAGATTCATTAATACTTGCAAGGCACTCAGGTGCCACCTTTGTGAATACCAGAGGAGAACACTGCAGACAAAGTATGGGAAAAAATGCCCTGTTTATGTCCCTGCCCCTCCCCTCGCTCATTAGTGAAGAATGTTCCCTACCACTAGAGATCCCCAGACATAGCTAATGGACCAAAGCAAACCCTTGCTAATTTGATCTCTGCTTGCTCGTGACAGGGAAACGTAAGGTTACATCTGAAAGTCAACGTCCCTAGCTGTGTCTTTGATGATGGTTTGTAACGTCTCAATGCCTGGTGGCTGCAGGACAGAGGTTTCTTATCGTGTGCCTCAAGCCTTGCCACGATGGCCAAGCCAAACAGTAGCTCAGTGCGAACACTTTGGGTGGGCAACATGAGGACTGTTCAGCTGAAAACGACTGCCAGTTTGGTGGCAGAGACAGCCTAGAACTCTCACGTCCTGTAGATATCTAGGAGCTATCTTCACTCTACTCCTCCCTTTCTGGGTGATACGGAGTACGGAGACCTCTGAAGTGAAGATCTCCTACGCTGTCCCCATCTTGCTGCATCATATTTCAAAGCCTTGTTAATATTCTCACACTTCATCCAAATTCCACCCCTGCTTCTTAATCTGTCCTCACTGAATTCAAGGCCTTGCACAATCTCTTCTGCCAGCGAAGGCAGCCTTCTGCTCCCTTTCACAGAATCCCAGAATGGTGGGGATTGGAAGGGCCCTCTGGAGATCATCCAGTCCAACCTCCCTGCCAGAGCAGGGGCACCTCCAGCAGTTGCACAGGACGGCGTCCAGGCGGGTTTGGAATGGCTCCAGAGTGGGAGACTCCCCCACCTCTCTGGGCAGCCTGGGCCAGTGCTCTGCCACCCTCACAGGAAAGAAGATCCTCCTCATGTTTAGATGGAACTTCCTATGGTCAAGTTTGTGCCTGTTACCTCTTGTCCTATCACGGGGCACCACTGAAAAAAGACTGTTCCCATCCCCCTGGCACCCTCCCTTTAAGTATTTATAAGTATTAATAAGATGCCCCCTCCATCTTCTCTTCTCCAGACTAAAAAGCCCCAAGTCCCTCAGCCTTTCCTCATCAGAGAGATGTCTCTCCAAAATCTGCCTCCGTACACCTTCATGGAGTGAATAGCTACCTGCAGTGTCCCTACGGTCTGTGAAAAATATCCAAATAAGCTACCTCAGATGACCCCAGTGCCTTAGACAAAGCTATGGAAGTTTTCTAGGATGCTCAGTAGCACCAGTAACATCAGCTGGCCTGCGCTGGGGAGCTGGCTTGGTAGGACAGGGTCTTGACCTTCCCACAGATGATTTGCACAACCTCACTCCAATGAAGCTGTTACAGTTACTTAAGATCAGATATCGGAGCCTTTGCAGTCTGTTTAGCAATGCAAAGAAAGAATTACACTGTCTCCTTTAACACTTTGAAGCGGTTAGTATGTCGCTGCTGACAGCTGAATAAATTGTTAACTAATATGCAAATCGGCAGCTCTCCTAGAACCGCCTGGAAAAACCTCGTCTCAAGGTGTTTGTAATGCACGATGTACACTTCAATGTTTGCAACACATTTCATACCAGTAATCATCTGCTTGCCCTTTATAAACAGAACTGCTGTTAAACCATGACCTGTTCCACGCTGGCTTCGTCTACAACAGTAAATTAAAAAGTGTCAGGGAACGTTGCTTGGTGCTGGAAATTGATTTTTTTTTTTTTTAAAATCCTGTTGGATCACTAGTGTACTGTTCAGCCAACTAACACGCTCCTCGACAACTCCTGAGTGTGAGTGGAGGACTCACCCAGGGTCAGGGACTAACCGCAGTTGCAGTTTGGAAGCAGACACTTTGTGTTGGAGGGTAAGGGAGTAACAGTGCAGGGGTGGCTTGTTCCATGCCTGGCAGTCTCAGTGCTGGAAAATATTCCTGAATTGAAAAATACAGAGCTAGCCATTGGCCGTTAAGCAACAGCTCAGTGGAGGGAGCTGGGCCCCACCTCAAATACTGTGTTCAGTTTTGGGTCTCTCACTACAAGAAAGACATTGAGGTTCTGGAGCGTGTCCAGAGAAGGACGACGAAGCTGATGAGGGGTCTGGAGAACAAGTCTCATGAGGAGCGGCTGAGGGAACTGGGGTTGTTCAACCTGGAGAAAAGGAGGCTGAGGGGAGACCTTATTGCTCTCTACAACTACCTGAAAGGAGGTTGTAACGAGGTGGGGCTCGGTCTCTTCTCCCAAGTAACAAGTGATAGGACAAGAGGAAACAGCCTCAAGTTGCACCAGGGGAGGTTTAGATTGTATCTTAGGAAAAAATTCTTCACTGAAAGGGTTGTCAATCATTGGAAGAGGCTGCCCAGGGAAGTGGTGGAGTTGCCATCCCTGAAGGTATTTAAAAGACGTGTAGACGTGGTGCTGAGGGACATGTGGTGGTTTGGCAGTGTTAGGTTGGTGGTTGGACTCGGTGATCTTAAAGGTCCCTTGCAACCTAGACAATTCTATGATTCTATGGTAAGTAAAAGGCCTGGATCAGCTTCAGAGTTCTGGCCAGGATATCAGATGACCTGTTGTTTCAATACAGAATCCTGTTTGACCGTCAATCAGGCATTTTTCACGGGCTATATCATTCGCCATCCTTTCTCTCTTTCGTGTTTATTTCCCCAACTGGGAGGTGACAGCTGCTCGGAGCACTCTTATTGACTACATGCAACATCTCCTGCTCCTATTACTTCTGCTCTTCTCATGGGGATTCCTGGACTTTCGACCTTTTAAACAGGATATATCTCCACCTAAGAACTCATGTAGGTCCTGGGGGAAAGGATGGAGTGCCTTGTTTACTATTACTGATATTTTTAAGCCTTAGGGTGACAAGGACAGACAGGCAACTTTCACAAAGAAAAAAAAAAGAAAGAAAAAAGTCACAAGTCCCATAAAAAGGCCTGTCAACAAAAATTCACCTCTAACAGATGTTCTATCCTTCCTTGTCCTTCTGCATTTCCCTTTGTCACATGTAGCAAACTTCCCCATGTGTCCTGCACGCGTGCTGGGTGGTACTTCGGGGAGATGAAATTGCTTCATTAGAGTCACTAATACCCTCATTCGCAGAACAACGAGATACTTGCACTTTTTGAGATTGCAAAGCTACGCTGGGGTTTTAATTTCCTGTTTTTCTCCTGGTTAATGGAAATTCGGACACCTCAATCCCTCAAAGACTTCTGAGGTTCTTCCTTCAGTATTTTGTATATCTCAGCAGTGTGCGCAGGGCCTCCAAAATATGCAGTAAATCAGCACCGTCCCTGAAGCACTTGCAACAACCAAAGGAGATGCAGCAAGGCTGCGATGTATTTATTGTTCTAATTTAGATCTCAACAGACTATATCAGTTTTACCGCTTATACGCCATCAGCTTACTACCAGTCTCTACCTCCTCACACGATCCTTTGCAACATCTCCAGGACTACGCCAGCCCACTGGAGATGTGCCAAGGGTTCTACACACCGCCTCATGTCCACCGCAGAGCCCATCTTTGGTATTTGGATTCATCATGGCTACTTTTCCCTGGATATCTTGCCTCTCCTACAAGGCTTTGGTCCAAGACTCTAAAGCACTGCTTGCCAGAGATGTGTTTCTGTAGATGGTGCAAGATGCACAGGGAACTGAATCACAGTTACATGACAAGAGGCGGCCTGCTTAGCCTAAACTTATTTTTATAGACAGAGAATAAGTACGAATGAAGGATGAAGTCAGTTTTCACGTTTGCCAGCAGTTTTTCGCCTGTGATCATTTTAGCACTTGCATCCTTGGAATGTTCTGTGTGGTTTCTATTTTAGTCTTGGAGGTAGCAGTTTTCTGTATTTTTTTTTTTTTAGGTGGAGTTGTTCAAAAGCTTGGAAACTGCAAATCAAAGAACGTGTGCATAAAACTGGGCATTCCTGGAGGGTTGCAGATCTCAATTCACAGCACTAGTAGTGCGTCATTGGGAGGAGTGTCTCTGCCTGTATTTCTCAGCTGTTAGAACTGTAAGAGTATAAATAAGCAATGAAAAAGCATCTTGTTGCTATTAATAACAATAATATGGAAAGTATGTCACTGAATCTTGACTGTGAGAGCTGTAGCCACCAAAACGTAACTCTTACGGCTGTCAAGTGTTGTTTTAAAATGGATGCAGTTCCTCTGCGCTCTCTTGATTGCCAATTATTAATGTTGACCAGAGCCCCTGCAAACTTGGATATTTCATCCAAAGCTTTGACAATACTTTACAAAAGATAATTGATTGCAACCCAGTGTGCTGGCCAGACCTTGGAAATCTATCAGACCCCGGTCTCGTTTGGAACCATTGAATACTATGAAATTACAAATAATGAATCATTCTCCATCCCAGAGGGACATATTACATTGATGGATGATGTGATCCCATCCCATTTTGGACCAAACTGTAAAACTTCTCTCTACTTTTACTCAGGGTCTCACTGAAGTAGTTCTGTCAAAAATTGAGGTTTTTAGTGGTTAATCATTTTTAATTTTAATTTCATTTTGATTAAAGAAAGAAAAGATGGGTTGGAACTGTGTAGACTTCACCTGGTTTGGAAATTGAAGTTTGGGTGGTTGTGAAATATGATCTGGTGTTTGCAAGCCTATCTAGAGGCTCGTGAGGCTCACTATGAGTGTGCCTGAAGTCCCCATGGCCATTATTGGGTTTTTGTCTCATGAACCAGCTTGACAGTGCAACATTCCCTTCATCTCACAGAGCATACGTGGGAAGAAGAGACTTGTTGAGGATCAGAAATGGTCTGATAACGAAACCGCTTTTCCTGAGATCCTAGTCAGCAACCACTTTTTGTAGGGGTCAAAGACTGATGGCCCGTGGGATTGGAGGTGGGAGAAGTGGCATCTGGTGAAGCAGTGGCTGTACGACCTGTGGCTTTCCCAGGGGCAAGATTTGTCCGATGAAGTGATGGCTGGTATTTTACTCCTGTGCCAAAGAATCTCATGCAATTATATATAAATTAATAGATATAAATATATAGATATAAATATAACAGATATAGATATAATAGAAAAAAAAAAACAACCAACAAGTTGTCCCTTTGAGAGACAGTTTTTCCTGATGACTATTTATTTTCTACTTCCATGCCCCACTTCTATTTGAGAAATGAGAAATTCAACTTGGGTCCCTACAACTAACACGTGACCCATCTCAACATAAGGTGGTTTTTCCTGCTTTACCTGCATTGGTTTTTTTTTTCCTTCTAACAGTTCTGGCTTTTGCAGCACTCAAACCAGCCCTGGCAGCCATAGACAGAGCCACGTATTAAAATAGTTTTGTCTGCTTAGATTGTCCCTCAAGAGCTGTTCAGATGTGAGAGCTTAATTTGAGCTCTGAGTCAAGCACAAGCACAACCCAAGAGAGTGGGGAGATGTTAAGAGAGTGGAGAGCAGGACAGCTCTCTTCCTTGCTGAAACAAGCAGTTCATAAAAACATTTTGGCCTAAAGGATGCACTGCTTCCCACTGAAAAGAAGGTGTTGGAAGATAATGATGGACTGTACCCAAAGATAATTAATCTGCAGATGGAAACATCTATTCGTGTGTACTGTCTTTATCCTTTCATTCTTTTTATAAAGCCCCTTCAAGTCAACAAAGAAATTCTGCTGCTTTCCAGGCACAAAGTCCTCTGTGCCACCCCTCTGGTGTCTGGCAAATTCTCCTTGCACCGTGGTACTGAGTTCGACACTGATGGGGCTAACAAGGAGCAATAGCCACCACTTCTTAATACTGTGAGGATATTTGCTGCGTTCTCATCTATTTGGGGAAGTAAAGAAAAGGCTGGTTTAATTTATTCTTCTAGTTCTCCATGGTACAGTGTCTCCCTGGGTTTCCACAGCAATCAATTTGTTACCTGTTTCTCTAATGACGTTGGCTAAAGATTTTAATGCAGTTATGCTTAATCACTATTTTGTACTTACAATGAAACCTCTGCAATTACCCCCAGGGACAATAACCACTTGGTGAACCACACTGTGGGTTAAACTCCCCTCTCTGGTTAAAGAAAATCCGTCTCTCAAGAAGAAAAATGCTTCACACAGGACACTGCGACGTTTCTGCCTGTTGATGCTGTTGTGCTCTGCATAGAAATGTGTAAATATGCACTGAAGTGAAGATAGCAATGAATAGGCTTTATAATGTGCTGGTTAGCACACACACCTGCAAAACGCAGTCTTCATCTACATTTGCTGTAAATACATCAGGCAAAAAAGAACAACTTCAGTGATAAGACCAGGAAGAGCTTAACTCCAGCATGGGTTAGGCACTCTGCCAATGTTTAAAAGGTCTGAACGAAAATGCGGTCTCTGCTTTAATACCGAGCCTGAATTTTTAACCGTGACAGTGTACTGAACAAACTCAGTAATCACGCTCATTGTTGCCTTTCCTGCTTTTTTTTTTATTGCCTGTTTCAAGCAAGCATCCCACAGAAAAGCATTTTCCTTTGTATCAAACAAAATTGCGCACTTTCAAATGCACATATTTTTATTTCAAAATGAAAAAAAGAAAAACAACCAAAGAAAAAAACACTAACTTTGAGTTTATTTGACCTAAGATCTATTGGGTAGGGAAGAGAGGAAAAGTTTCTTCAAATTTCTTTGCTGCTGAACCAAAATGTCCTTCCCAGCAGAGAAGGGGTTTAAACACAAGCTTTCCACCCCAGGGATGACTGTTCTCCCTTCTGCACAGGACTTGCATAAAGTAACTGGGGAACACAATACACATTGGTGAGTAATACGTGGTATTCAGTTCTTAAAAATACAGATGCTTCCGGTTCCAAGGCTTCCATGCATCATCATACCTGCAAGTGTGACCGAATCCTTATGAGATCTGTCACCTGGAAGTGGCTCTGACTAATCCTCCCCCAGCACAGTCACAGTTTGCGTAAGGGAACTAGGATGCGCTTCTCCCCTCTCTGCAGCTATCCTGATTTTTGGGGTAATCTCACAGAACCACAGAATGGTCAGGGTTGGAAGGGACCTCTGGAGCTCCCCCAGTCCAACCCCCCTGCCAGAGCAGGGGCACCTACAGCAGGTTGCACAGGATGGGGTCCAGGCGGGTTTGGAATGGCTCCAGAGTGGGAGACTCCCCCACCTCTCTGGGCAGCCTGTGCCAGTGCTCTGCCACCCGCACAGGAAAGAAGTTCCTCCTCATGTTAAGCTGGAACTTCCTATGGTCAAGTTTGTGCCCATTACCGCTTGTCCTGTCACTGGGCACCACTGAAAAAAGACTGTTCCCATCCCCCTGGCACCCTCCCTTTAAGTATTTATAAGCACTAATAAGATCCCCCCTCAGCTGTCTTTTCTCCAGACTAAAAAGCCCCAAGTCCCTCAGCCTTTCCTCATAAGAGAGATGTTCTAATCCCCTCACCAACTTTGTAGCCCTTTGCTGGACCCTCTCCAGCAGTTCCCTGTCCTTCTTGACCCGGGGAGCCCAGAACTGGACACAAAATGCTCCAGATGTGGCCTCACCAGGGCAGAATAGAGGGGGAGGATGACCTCCTCGACCTTCTGGCCACACTTCTTGATGCCCCCCAGCATGCCATTGGCCTTCTTGGCCACCAGGGCACATTGCTGGCTCATGGTCATCCTGTTGTCCCCCAGGACTCCCAGGTCCCTTTCCACAGAGCTGCTCTCCAGGAGGTCAGCCCCCAACCTGTACTGATGCATGGGGTTATTCCTCCCCAGGTGCAGTACCCTACACTTGCCCTTGTTGAATTTCATAAGGTTTCTCTCTGCCCAACTCTCCAGCCTGTCCAGGTCACGCTGTAAAGCAGCACAGCCTTCTGGCGTGTCAGCCACTCCTCCCAGTTTAGTGTCATCAGCAAACTTGCTGATGGTACACTCTATCCCTTCATCCAGGTCATTGATGAATATATTGAACAGGACTGGAACCAGTACTGACCCCTGAGGGACACCACTCATTACTGACCTCCAACTAGACTCTGCACCACTAACCACAACCCTCTGAGCTCTATCTGTCAGCCAATTCTCAATCCACCCCACTGTCCATTCATCTAACCCACACTTCCTAAGCTTGCCTGTGAGGATGATGTGGGAGACACTGTCAAAAGCCTTGCCGAAGTCAAGGTAGACAACATCCACTGCCCTCCCCTCATCCACCCATCCCATCACACCATCATAGAAGGCTATCAGATTTGTCAGACATGACTTCCCCTTGGTGAATCCATTTTGACTACTTCTGATAACCTTCTTTTCTTCCAGATGCTTTGAGATGACACCCAGAACAAGCTGGGTTTGACTCCCTAGCTAGAGGTAGCTGGTTCCATTCGGGCTCTAAGAGGGGCTGGACAGAAATTGCAGATGAGTGATGATTTTTCCCCAATCAATCCTACGTGTGTTCCTTTTTCTCCCTCTGGCTTTCAAAGGCACTTTCAGGAGAGAGAACTGTAGGTCACTTGGGGTGATGGAAGTGATACCTGCAAAGGGGAGAAGGAACAGCAGCTGCCATCGGCATAGACGTTAAAGCCAAGGAAGTCTCTATACCCAAAAAAAAGACACATCCCGCCTGCTTCACCTTTCTGCCTGGTTTTTCTGCAGAGGGAATTTGTTGCCTGACACTAGTAATTATCACACTGCAGAGGTGCAGGGATCCTGCCGACAACGGCATGGACGGGTGCTGGTGAGAAAGATGAACAAGCAGAATTTTGGGGGCTCCTTATGTCTCTCCAGCCTTGCTTGGTCTGCAATGACAGCTCAGCATCATCATAGCCCCCCTGTCTACACCCAGCGGAGGTAGTTTATGTCTATATATAGGCTGTATATATGTAACATCTCCTGAAGGAAGGCAAAAGGGAATAGTACTGGATGTAAATGCAAGAGATGTAGATGCATTATATCCAATGATCAGTGAGGCCACTGACTTTCTGCGTCATCTTCAGTGTAACTACTCTTACTTTTACCTTTCCTTCTGTTCCTTTCTGTGATGTAAGGTGAGGGATCCCAGTTTCTGAGGGTATCCCAAGGCTCAGCTTCATAAATGGTTAGCTGGATACTGGGCTGCAAGGAGACAGGATAAACAGCAACCATAACCCTCGCTTGTGCAGGAGTATGAGATGGTATAAATGGGCAATAGGAGGGAGAGATTAACATGAAGGAAATAAAAGATTGATTGGTGCAAACCCGATGTCAAGGAAGAAGAAGGAATTAGAACCTTCCCTTATGGAAAATGTGCACACAAGCTCTGCAAAAGGGATTCCATTAGCTAAAGGCAGTGCAGGGATGCGAGAGGAGTGTTAAGTGGAGGTGGGTCTCAAAGGGAGATGTCAGAGTGAGGTGGGACCTGCTTAGTTGCAACTTGGATGACCACAGGCAAGATGGCAGGGGAGGAGGGCAAAAGGCAGATGAGTTATCCATAGTTGAGGACAGAATAGATTGTCTCTGTTTGCTAGAAGAGGCAGAGAAGTCAGCAGGACATATCTGCTGGAGATTTAACCCAGGGCTAAGGGAAGGGAATGGAAGTAGTGTGTTACAACATAACCTATTTTACCAGTCCATATACAGGGGTCCTTTTGGGGGAGTGCTACACTATCACGGTACACTCATCATCCCAAGGAGTAACAGCTATGCCCCTGAGCTGAATTCACACCAGATGGGTTTGGAGTGGGGATGCAACAGATTCAGTCGATAGGGCTCAATTCCCAGGCGTAGGGGTATGCTGAGGCTAAAGCCATCTTGCCCCAGCACAGGCACATTGTGCCGCGGGGACGTCCCAGCCAGCCCAGGGCTTGTTTGTGGGATTGCAGCGTGGCACTGCCATACATACCCAGCAAGAGGTCTCCACCCAGGAGGATCCCAGAGCCCTTTGCCAAAGAAATTGGCTGAGTTATTACTTCTGTGTGTGTCGAGAGAGTCCTCAGTCCTCAGCTTTGCAATGCAGTCTCCCTTGGTGTAATATGTGACTTTGGAGTCATGTCCAGCTCTTCCTCTAACTACTGATTTCCAGCCAGACCAGTTGACTTTGCCACCACAACACTGGAGACCAAACTAAAGATTGGATTGTTCTCTGAATCAGTTCTGATGGACTGTGGTGATAGCAACAGTTGTAGTAAGAGAGGTAATGGCTTCAGACTGGAAGATGGTAGATTTAGATTAGATATAAGAAAGAAATTTTTCACTCTGAGGGTGATGAGGCACTAGAACATGTTGCCCAGAGAGGTGGTGGATGCCCCATCCCTGGAAGTGTTAAAGGATGGGTTGGATGAGGCTTTGAGCAACCTGGTCTAGTGGAAGGTGTCCCTGCCCATGGCAGGGGAGTTGGAACTCGATGATCTCCAAGGTCCTTTCCAACCTAAACCATTCCATGATCGGTTGATTCTATGAACAAGCTGGGCTAAAATCTCCTGAAGTAAGTGAGAATGTTTTTTCCAGTGACTGCCAGTGTCATGGGACGAGACCGCTATAAACATGTTATTTTAATTGCTTGCCTGGTGACTGTGCATGCCCACAGTGGTCACAAATTGTGATCCTCATGCTTTAAAGATGAAATCTGGAAGGAAAAGAACCCAGCAGCTATTACCCAGTGTGCTGTTATACAAGAACATGCAGTATATGGGTAGTGTATACCAGTTTACATTGCTTTACTGGCCCTCTGGTTCACTTGTTTTCCTTAAAAAGGGATAGTAAAAAGTGGAAAAGATTGTAAAAAATAACACAGCTGTTTTAAAGGGAACTTTCAGTGCATTATGTGAAATCCCATTCTGGTTTTATGGATAGCTATAAATAAGTAAACAAGAATTAGGCTACATCTTTGCAGTTTTTTATTTTCTCTTTGAACTTTGCTTGGTGGTCAGTGTTAATTACTGAGTCTCTGCATCTGACTGGAAGATTTATATATATTTTCTATAGAAAGCACTATATTACAAGCATGCTTTAGAAAGCCCCTGCTTAGGAGCTGCCCCCTTTTCAATTCATTGTTAATCCTGCTGTAAGATTTCATTAAGCTTCAGAAAATATGTTCTTTCAGTCTGTTTCTCTTCAGCTCCCAGCTGGCTGTGAAAGAAGAGCAAAAGAAACGACCACAAGCTTTTTGTCACTCGTGAGAAAAGTTATTTTATAAATTGAACCCAAACTGATGAGTTTGGTGCACAAGGGAAATTATTTCTCCTCTGAATATTGTTACAGTCATTATTATTTTTTTTTCCCCCATCTGATCTCTCAGTTGTAAAGGTTGAGGTCTCCTTTTTTAGCTGAACCTTATGGGAGATAAAATAATATGCAAAGACAGCTCAGGGCTAAGGTATTCAAGCTACAGTGGTATTCAGGCAGAAAAATACTTAACCAATACAGACTGGCTCAACTGATTAAAAAGTCAAAGTTAGCAGTATTGCACACATAGACACAGAGAACATCAGAAAATCAATGCTGTATTTATTGACTTTTCCTTCTGTTATTACTATTTTTTGCTAATTTCGCTGCAATTTTGTGTGTGTTTCTTCATCATGCTATCTCTCCTTCTCATAACTCTCCCTGAGGGTCTACTCTTTTATTGCTTGCTTCTAGCTGTCTGGTCATCACATTTCATCACTTACTGGCCTCTGGAAAGCAGAAGGTCAGAGGAGAAACACCCCGACAGCACTCAGTGTGAGCCTTCCTGACAGCAAACTGCATTTTGAAATTAAGCTCTATGTAAGATATCCAGTCCAATTCCTTAATTTCAGCTTCACTTCCTAAAGGTGCTATATTTGCCTTACTTCCCTTAAATGTACAGTGTACTCTTTTTTGTTTTTCTTTTTTTTTTTTTCTTTCTTTTCCCTCTCATAATTACTTAGGGCAACGCTTGCAGTTCCAAGAACGAAGCACATACATTTGATTCCCTTTCTCTAACACATAGTGCTCTGGAATAGATATGTTAAAGAAAATCCAATCAAATCAGCACTCCAATTTACAAGCTTTTTCTCAGAGAAGAAGATTTTTCCCAGGGGAGAAGATAAGAAAGCGAAGCACTATGAGAGACATTGTCTATGTTTTTTAATGCAAAGGAGTATGTTCAGAGCACTAAATACAATTGTACCTAGCTTGTTATATTATCTCTATATATGTAGCTAAAACTCAGATAACTTAAAGCAATACATTCTCCTGGGATACTGATATGGGATATGTTATTATTCCCACTTTCCAGTTGGGGAAAATACAAACAAGAAGGCCACATATGGGAAGCAGTAATAAAGACAGGACTCGTGTCACATTGCCTGAGCAGTACCATACTGATTATTTTAGGTTTTGATTCTGTCTAACAAGTGACTAATCCTGCTTTTTCTGTGAGCAAAGTTATAGCCGTTGGTGGACAAATCATTGGCTGATAATCCTGTTTCGTAACCTGCAAAATTAAAAACTTGATTATTAAATAATACCATTTATTTTGCAGACCCACTGCTTTACTTTGGTGGTCTGTCAGATGAACCTCTGAGCATAAGCAATGTTAATCCCAAGGTTCTATCGCAGATAATCCCTTAAGAAGACTTCTGCATTGTGCTATTTAATTAACAGTGATGTCTAATATATTATTATTGTACTTCCTGTATTTTATTAAGAATTAAAAGCCTCTGAGAGAAGGACAGGCCTGAATGGGCAGTCAATGGCAGGAGGAAATACAGATCCTCAAAGCTTCTCATAGCACATTTCTTTGGGTAATAGTAGCTCTAAACTTTTTTCTTTTTTTTTTTTTTTTTTTGGTACAGTCTCTTTTCACCTTTCTGCACTTCTCAGATTCAACAGCTGTACAACCCCCTTGAAAATCCATCAGCCCAAAAGGTTAAATGACTTGTTTTCAAGAGCCAAAAAGGAAGAAGGAAAAAGTATGTTGCTAGAAATTCACTGCTGTTAGGAACCAAGCAATTAAAAGAACACTAGTGACAGGAAAAACAGGCATGCGGAGCAGGGTGGGAAACAAGCAAAGGTTAGGGAGCTTTCTAAGACATCCTAGAGATGAGGTTCTCTGAGCTCTGGACACATCAGTGTGACCTTTGAGTATGTGCTGAGCCTACCTTGTTCCAGTCTACGGTGCTGATGTCTGCAGAAGGGAAGGAGGAGGTCTGAGCACTCATTTTTTTACATCAGCTATTGCTGCTGGATAATCGTGATTTGCTGTATCATTGAGGGAAAGGAAGGTTAAGTCACCAAGGACTTGACACCTGTGAAGATCTGTGACAAGGTCGAGATTTTTGGAGTGGGTGTGGTTCTTTGCAACACAGGTGAAATATGGAGGAGTGTGTGGAAGACGAGGCTTCAGGCACTTTCTGTCCCTCTTTTAAACCTTTTTTCCCAAGATGCAGAATGTCAACATAGTAATTTTACATCCCCACTTTGCAAAGAGAAGCTAATGCTACGTAGAGGTGCAAGATTCCTTTCATCACCTCATCTCAGGCGAGAGTCAATAGCGCAACAAGGTCAGATGAAATGTGCCCTGAAATTGCTTCTTTTCCTCTGTTGACCATAGAGCAAGTCTGAGATGATAGACTGAGATCGAGAGCAGCCCTGAGGAGAGGGACTTGGGGGTCTTGGTGGATGAGAAGCTCAACATGAGCCGGTAATGTGCGCTAGCAACCCAGAAGGCCAACCGTATCCTGGGATACGTGCTGCATCCCCAGCAGTGTGACCAGCAGGGTGAGGGAGGGGATTCTGCCCCTCTGCTCTGCACTGGTGAGACCCCACCTGGAGCGTTGCATCCAGCTCTGGAGCACCCAACATAAGAAGGACATGGACCTGCTGGAGGGGATCCAGAAGAGGGCCATGAGGATGATCAGAGGGCTGGAGCACCTCTCCTATGAGGACAGGCTGAGAGAGTTGGGGTTGTTCAACCTGGAGAAGAGAAGGCTCTGGGGAGACCTTAAAGCCCCTTCTAGTATCTGAAGGGCACCTACAAGAAAGCTGGAGAGGGACTTTTTACAAGGGTATGTAGTGTTAGGACGAGGGAGAATGCCTTCAAACTGGAAGAAGGGAGATTTAGATTAGATATTAGGAAGAAATTTTTCACTTTGAGGGTGGTGAGGCACTGGAACAGGTTGCCCAAGGATGTTGTGGAGGACTTATCCCTGGAAGTGTTCAAGGCCAGGTTGGATGGGGTTTGAGCAACCTGGTCTGGTGGTGCCCCTGCCTATGGCAGGGGGGTTGGAACTAGGTGATTTTTAAGGTCCCTGCCAACCTAAACCATTCTATGATTCGATGTAGGCATGTGCCCTCTAGGTAGGTGAATTGAATCCTACCCTACAAGTCTGAGTGCTCTTGACCACAGTGACTCCCTCACCCTGTCTAGGGGCATTCAGTACTACTATATCTCAAGTAATAATGACTTGATTTGTGGTTTCCTTTTGCTAATGACAGATATTTCTCTTTTCCCTGGAAAGTGAGGATGAATTAATGTCTGTTAACCATCACAGAGCTGGGAAGAAGACAAGATGAAGAAGGAACCAGAAGCTAGGCAGGAGTCAGTATTATGGGCAGAACTTAGTATAATGGCTTAGTGCTGGACTTTTGTCCCCCACAGCGCTTTGTAAAGGCACAATAGCACACTGCCTCTGTTTTTCCTAGACTGGAGCTCTCACCAGGAGAGAAACATTCATGTCACCTTCAGTATTCCCTAACTTCCATAATAAAGCAGCTTTTATTTTATCTTAGTTCTTGCAATCCAAAGCTTGGAAGAAAAAGGTGAATGTATGCAAACAATCAAAAGCAAACTGTTCTGTGCTGGATCTGGGTTAAATGGGTGAGGTTATGAATAGGTAGCACACCCACAGCCATGCTCAGTGGAGGATTCAGGCACGTGAGAAGTTATTTAAGTAGAACTTACACATCTAAATCCAAAATGTTTGGATAATAGTCCAACACTATCTGACAGCTGATGGCTCCACAGGAACCTCCTTCTTTTTCTTAGCCGTGGTCCGGCAGCTCAGAGCTTCTGCACATGTCCCAAATTGGCCAGAGAGGAATTGCTGAGTGATAAAGAGCCAAACCCTGACTGGACTTCTCCTCCAAAGTCACTTGAGGAGCAGGTACAGCCTTTCTTCTCAGAAAAGCCTGATTACCTCTGACAAGACTGAGGCACCAAACAGTTTAACTCTTCAGTTTCTTCTGAAATCCGGCCAGAATAAAACATCCTATTGTACCTAGCCAGTGAAAATCATTGCCGAGTCTTCTTTGACTCCAAATTCAAGACTCCATCATTCATATGGTTGCTGGCATCAGTAAGGGAGAGCAAAAGAGTATTTGCCACCTTTCCTGTTCAAACTGTGTTATGATATAGAAAATTTCTTCGGCCAGAAGAAAGCATGGAACATGGCTTCGTGAGCAGATTACTCAGCTACTCACATCATAGGGAAGACCTTGGGTTTTTCTTGGGCTCATTCCAGTTCAGCATGAAGTTAAACAGTCCAGGCAACACCAAAAGACCCACATGCCTGCAGGGATCATCTCTGGGGATGTGAGAAAAGTCATCAGAAAAGTAATCTTCATTGCCAGACAATATTCTTGAACACTGAAGTTATGTTTTCTACACAGCTAAATTGTAAGAATGGTGATGATTTTGGTCTGTATCAGCATTCTCCAACAAATCTTAGGCACAGTTTAGGAGTTTAAATGGGCCAGGGAACAACTCAGCAGGCAGCATGGATCCCAGCCTGCTTTGGGAAGGAGAGAGAGTTGAATAGTATGGATAAGCCAGTTGTTTTCAGTGCCAGATGTTTTAATCTATTAGCAAAGGCATACACTTAAGAGTTTAGAGAACGAATTCCTCCTCTCCATGTAATCCTGTCTTGGGCAAGGCACAAATTGGTATAGCAAGGAACAGGCTTTTCTGTTTCTCTCTGGCAGTGTCCTTTTGGAGAGGTGATACTTGTATGAGGCAGACCAAGAGCTTGCGTCATGGTCTTTCAGCATGCATGCACCTTGATGTATTAACCTCATTACACAGCTACACGGAGTTCAACTCCCGGCTTGTTAAGCGCTGTACTCTGAGTCATGCTGGAGAGGAACAAGATCCTGTAAAATGACGCTGTTGTCATCAGCTGAGTGGCTTTTCTGAAGGTCTGCAGATCTTCTTGCTGTAGTATGGAGAGTGTAGGAACAGTTGGGACTGGACTACAACTATCCAACATGTTAACTTCTCACCGGCCTATTTTAAAGTAGCTAGCTCTGTCTTTTCATGTATTTTAGGCCCATGTTTTTCCCATGTCAGTTTAAAGTCTTAAATATCTTCAGCACTGACTTCTTTAGCTGATATGAGAAATTACTTCACAAAAAAATATTAGGGTCCTGCCTACCTGACAATATGGTTATTCTGATTTTAAAACCAAAGGCACATGAAATTCTTACAAATGCTATGAAGAAAACAAAAGGGAAACAAAAAAAAAAGAATTTTAAGAACAAATACCTTTATAGCCCTGAGCTAATGTATTTATATATTATGGAAAGGATAGGTCTCAAAAGGTTTTGATATTTATTTCCTTGCTCCTACAGGAGCAAAGGGAGGAAAGACATCCTCAGCTTGGTCCACAAGGGGAGGAGAAGGAGAAAAAGATATTTTTCTGAATTTCTGATACTGAAAAGAGCTCAGGTGTCAGTGTCTCAAAATTTGCCAAAGGAGAGGGCATGATGATAAGCAGAGGAACACAAGGACGTAAGCCATGAAACACTCCAGAGATGTTTAAGGCAAAAAAGACCTGTTTGTAGACTGACAGAGAACAACTGCATGTATTGTGCTTTTACTGCAATCTCTCTTAATTTTACGATGTATAAATGTGAGGTATTTTGTACTTTAGGAGGCTTGGCTTTCCGTACAGCTTTCTCAGCACATTCTGGTTCAGGAGAGATGTTTTTCTGAGCTGGCAGATGCTGATGGATCCCTCTGCCCCCCCCCCCCCAGTCTTTTCCTCTAATGTGTTTGTTTACCCGTTTACCTGAAATTTATCTCCACTGGAAGCATCACTCCGGAGATTTTATTAATCACTGCCAAGTAACACAACAGGCAGGAGTTCGTCTGGTAACATCTTAGATGGAGGGAAATCTTCCTTTCTTGCGTACGTTCCTGGAAACATCTCCCTTTTTGATGAACTAGAGTTGCACAATTTAAAAAAACAAAACGAAACAAAACCACCGATGTAAAATTTCCCAGTTGGTCCTTGGGGGACAAATAACCCTCTATCAATGGCATGATAGATGATGGTGCCACCAGGGAAACATTTTGGCAGTGTGTTCCCCCCATCCTCCTGTGAGCCGGTTAGATTGTTCATTTATCTCCTGTACGTACAGTGACTGACCTACATCAAGATGGATAAAGCCTTTAACAACCCGATTTTTCCTTTAAAGTCAGCCCTGCTTTGAGAAGGAGATTGGACCAGAAGTCTCCTACCCACCCTATGTCTACATGTAGTGGACATACCACAGATGTCTTCAGTTTCTGTTTGAGATCCAGATCCAAGCAGTATGTTTTGGCCTTGAATTCAGTTCCAACCTCCAACAAG
Source organism: Anarhynchus alexandrinus (assembly GCA_008711295.1). NCBI lineage: Eukaryota > Metazoa > Chordata > Aves > Charadriiformes > Charadriidae > Anarhynchus > Anarhynchus alexandrinus. Next base: position 1,103,621 of record VUYV01000187.1, on the reverse strand, counting down.
CCTTTTGCTGTGTCTCTTCCCTCCCTGGTTAATCTTCAAAAACACTGGGAACCCGTTCCTAGTTTCCCTGGGAAGATGTTTCAGCTCTTCCACACTTGCTCTATCTCCCTTCCCTCCCCTTGTTGCAAGACCGACTTTTCCACCTGACTTTTCCTCAACTAAAGAACAGCTGGGAAGAGCTGTAGTGGGAACTTAATAGATCTGTTTCCTTACTACAGCACTTTATGAGACAAAACCCACCTGAAGACAAACTCCATGTTTTGTCCATTTCAAAGTGAGCTGGCTGTACTTGGGGTGATATGTCCATCAGTAATTTCCTCTTTGATGTTTTACCTTCTGCTCATATCGATGGGGAACGTTGAATTTCCTTTTTTTTTTTTTTCCCCCCTATTTTTCAGTGACTCATCCTCTGTAGGTGTGAAAAGGAGCATTATGCACTGCCGGGAGATATAATTTGTGACTCATGTAACCGTGGGCTCTATGCTTTTGGAGTGATAATTAAAAGGAGGGGGTTGGAGCTGCCCGGGGGCTAGGTAAGTATGAGGTTGGAATAAAGAGCCTTATCCTTCCGTTCAGCAACTGACTGATAGAGCGAAACAAGGCTGAATATGTAAGAAGGCTGGTCGAATTAAAGGTAAGCTTTGAACTTTTCAGCACTGCCTGCTTCTCACTGGGTTTGCTGCATTCTACCAGAATGCCCAATTACACACACTAATTAACACGGCAAGCCCTGAAACCACTAGAGCTATAGGAAAAGTGTCCGAAGTAGAAGAAAGGCACCAGGTTTCCAGGAAAATTCTTTCAGCCATTCTTCCAGACCTGAAACCCAGCCAAGGGTTGACTCAAATGTGGAGCTCCCATTCTCAGCAAAAAAAAAACCCAAACCCAAACTAGAAGACTGAATATCGGTCAGTTTGTTCTAGGCACTGTGTGCTCAAGGTCTCTCCTGAATCAGGATCCATATGTATGATTTGATCAGCTTGGCAATACAGGGAGGCTTTTCTCTTTTTCTGGTGCTCCTTTTTCTTGGCAAAATATGATCTCCTGAAATAATAGCAAATATTCGCAGAGACTGAGATTCATATCACACAGAGACTGCAGAAATGCCTCTAAGCCTCATTGGCTCCTGTTAATTGCGTTTTCCATGGAAGAAAGACAGAAGTAAAGGGATGCATCTCAATCTCTTGCAGCTGAGTTCAATAATGCCCTTCAGATTACCCCCTTTTTTGCTATCTCTGCTTCCCAGTGGTGTGTGCTGGGGATTTTCACTAATTACTCATCTACAAGGAAACTGTCTTTGGTAAGAGAAGCATGGTCCAGGTGTTCGGATGCTGAGAAATCCGAGATCTCTTCCTTACTCTTAGGAAGAGAGCTCAACAGTTGCTCAATTTAGGTGAGATTCACACCACCTAATCTGATGATTATTTGGGATTATGTCTGCAGTTGAGGCATCTCATCTCAACTATTTGTTTAGGCTTTCTCTGTGGATAGATCATGGAAAGGGTTAGGCAGTTCTAGGATGTAATTCTTTTGTTATAAAGCATAACATCATTAAGCACAGTATAATGTCAACTATGCCAGGGACAGTGACAATGTATATGTATGCATCTGCATACTCCAGCAGAAGATACCAGTTTAAGTTCAGAAACCAACAGACCATGCTTGCCTAACACCTTCGAAGGTAGTCACATCTGTCTTTGACCGTAGTCACATCTGTCTTTGACCACAGTTTTTATCTCCAGGTGACATGGTGATGTTATTGTATTGTTTCAGGTCCAAGATCTTCTATGAATTCAGATTCAGTGGATGTACACTCAACCTCATGCTCATCCGTTGACTCGTAATGAAAGTGAAGGTGGTCTACTGGAATGAAAACAAGGGCATCCTACCACAAACTGTCTTCACATTTCAGGAAAGGAGGTGTCTCAGGGAGTATGTAAAGCCTGCTGGGCAGTTTGTCACTGATGTCACATGGAAGTTGCTCAGATATGGAGCTGAGTCCAGAGAAGGGCAAGGAAGTTGATGAGGGGTCTAGAGAACAAGTCTTATGACGAGCAGCTGAGGGAACTGGGGTTGTTTAGTCTGGAGACAAGGAGGTTGAGGGGAGACCTTCTTGCTCTCTACAACTGCCTGAAAATACGCTGTAGCGAGGTGGGGGTTGATCTCCCAAGTAACAAGGAATAGGACAAGAGCAAATGGCTTCAAGTTATGCCCAGGGAAGTTTAGATTGGACTTTAGGAAACATTTCTTCTCCAAAAGTGTTATCAAGCATTGGAAGAGGCAGCCCAGGGAAGTGGTGGAATCGCCAACCCTGGAGGTATTTAAAAGATGTGTAGATGTGGTGCTGAGGGACATGGTTTAGTGGTGGTTTTGGCAGTGTCAGGTTGATGGTTGGATTCGATGATCTTAAGGGTGCCTTCCAACCTAGACAATTCTATAATTCTTTATAGGTTGAGGTTCAGGGTTCATGGTTAAAAACTCTAAGTTAGGGAGAAAAATCTTTCCTGCTTTAGAGCACTCTGGAGAGTTAAAAGGACCTGAAGGAAGAACCTGAACAGTCAGACTTCTTTGTCCAGTTTCAGCCTCTCACTCCTTGTTGCAAACATTCAGATCATCTAAATATTGATTCTCTTCCCTTCATCTCTGCATTGCTCAGCAATGGGAACCAAAGCAGAAAACTTTCAGCTCAAAAACACAAACATTTCCCACCCTGATGTTGAATATTGCCTTACCAGAAGAGAGTCTTTGCTACTGGAAGAAAAACCTACCTCTAAAGCATACTTTAATTTCAAACCAGAAAAGCTGAAAGGGTCTTTAGTCTCCAGTTGGGCTGTATATTAGCCAGGAATTCTCTAGATACAGTGTGGTTTTGGGAATTTCAATCTTTTGTAAAAGTTTTACACCTATTATGGAGTTTTGGAGTTTCTGGAATTGAAAGGACGTAGCTTTTTCTGGAATAACCATCTGTTATTACACCACTGACTGCACTCTTGGGGGGAAAATAGGTCTTGACATGCTCCCTTGTAGATCTTTGTTCCTACTGGGTGGGAGACATCTCTTCTCTCACCTCATATGAGGCAAAGACTAAGTAAATCTGCAGCAATGAAGAACCATACCCATCTGAATGGGAAGTTTCTTTTCATCAATATGAAAGTTCCTGGTTCTTCAGTGATTCTGTATAGAAAATAACACAAAACACAATAACTTTCAACCCAAGCAGATACACTCTAAGTTAGTAAGTATACCCCAATAAATACATATACTTCTCTGATCAGAGCACTCAGCAATTACATCAGCTCAGAAATATGTTTCGAGTTCATTTTAATGTTGCAGCATACTGAAAAATGCATTAAAGCTTTGAAGTAATGCTTGGCTTGGGCTTTGAAGCCAGCTTGAGATACTCAGCTCAGATACCATGATGACAAGTGTGGTTTAAAATACCTAGAAAGAGATGAGATGTCTGGGCAGAACTTTCTAATGTCGCTTGAATTTGGATCCTCATCACCTTTGCTATGAAAAGCTCAAGAGGAGAGAATGGATTTTCTTTCTGCTCAGTAGACTGCACTCCAGTAAAACTTTCAGATGCTGTTGAGGTTATTGTATAGCCACCCAAGGTACGAATGGTATGGGTCAGTGTACACACACCAAGGTATGCAGTCCCTTCTATATATGACATACTTCCTGGCATGCGGGTGTGCACACATGTATGCATACAAATCCAGGCTCAGCAGAGAATGGATCGAGAGCAGCCCTTAGGAGAAGGACCTGAGGGTGCTGATTGACAAGAAGCTCAACATGAGCTGGCAATGCATGATCACAGCTCAGAAGGTCAACCGTATCCTGGGCTGCATCAGAAGTGTGGCCAGCAGGTCAAGGGAGGGCATTCTGCCCCTCTGCTCTGCGCTGGTGAGACCCCACCTGGAGTACTGCATCCAGCTCTGGAGCCCCCAGCATAGGAAAGACATGGACCTGTTGGAGCGAGTCCAGAGGGGGGCCACAAAGATGCTCCAAGGGCTGGAGCTCCTCTCCTATGAGGACAGGCTAAGAGAGTTGGGGTTGTTCAGCCTGGAGAAGAAAAGGCTCTGGGGAGACCTTATTGCGGCCTTCCAGTCCCTAAAGGAGCTACAGGATAGCTGGGGAAGGACTTTTTACAAGGGCATGTAGTGATAGGATGAGGGGGAATGGCTTCAAACTGGAAGAAGAGAGATTTGGATTAGTTATTAGGAAGAAATGTTTGACTATGAGGGTGGTGAGGCACTGGAACAGGATGCCCAGAGAAGCTGTGGCTGCCCCATCCCTGGAGGTGTTCAAGGCCAGGTTGGACGGGGCTCTGAGCAACCTGGTCTGGTGGGAGGTGTCCCTGCCCATGGCAGGGGGATTGGGAACTCTATGATCTTCAAGGTCCTTTCCAACCTAAACCATTCTACGATTCAATGATACAATTTAACACATATAATTTACTTTTTAGCAATTCTTCCATCTATAAAACTCTTCGGCAAATTACAGTGTTGATAAAAGGGAACTGCGCTGGGAAAGCCTTTGTAATTTTTTCTCTGTGCGTGCGGGGAGAAGGGGAGGGCATCTCACCATCCAAGAGTGGTGATTCATTATGGATTAATAAATTTGCTTGCCTGAAATGAAGGTTTCTTTCCCCAAGCAAGCCAACCCATCTGGAGTTTCTGCTCCCTTTTTCGTCAATGGAGTTCAGGGCAGGAAAATTCTTACAGAAAACTGCCTAAAAGACTTTTTGCTGAAGCCAAGAGAGAAAGCCCAGGCACTATTACCCTACAGAGCACATGTGCGTGGTAGGGAAAGGAGGGGGATCAGACAGTTCTCAGCCAGCCTCAGGAAGGTGAGGGCACTGGGGCTGAGGGACCCAGCCCATCTTAGAAAATGAAACTTGCTTAAGGAAAATTCCCTGGGATGCATACCAGCTGGCACTTAGCAACACTTTTTTCCTATTATTTAGCTCTTCTACTTTTCCAAAATGTGGTATTCTCATTTCTTCGACCTGTACTATGTCCTGGCCCATGACTGAGAAGTTCACAGGGGAATAAGCTCTTGGCACGGGCTATTGGTGGGATTTGACCCCACATCCAGCAAAGGCATCTGTACCCCCCACCCTGAGCTGCAGGATACAGAGCGAGGGATGAGTTGTCTCCATTTTGTGCGTTCCTCCTTCTTCATTTTGTCTCCCCACACCGGGACAGGGACCTCACAGCTCTCCCATATGCTGGCTCCAGAGCAAGTGTGTCTGCATGTGGCAAATGAGAATATCCCTCCCTTTAAAAATCAGTGTCTTGAGAAATGAGGCTGAATAAAGCCGCTGCGGAAAAAACGAAGCAAAACTGAAACATTTGCTTCTGCCTCTGTATCAAAGACTCAGCTTTAATGCAACAGCAAAAAGTCCACTCTCCCACACTGACTACAATTATATTTTCATTTATCCTGACTTGGCTGTGACCTGCTCTTGCTTAATGTGAAGTTAGTGTGGTGAAAAATCGATAAAGCTGTATGAGAGTGGCTTTTGCCTGTTTTTTTTTTCTTTTTTCTTTTTTTTTTTTTTCCAGGAATTCATTAACTCCTAACACTGCTGCCTTCCACCTGAAACACTTCTAATCCACCATCCCTCCTGATAGCTTTTCTCATAATAACTGTGTCCTGTTCGCTCTGTGGCTCTTTGATCAGCAGCTGTTTGGGAGGGGTCCTCTAATTCTTTGATCCTTTTCATTTCTAGCAATTTTTTTAATGGTAATTCTTTTTGGCAGGCAATCTCTCAAGTCCAGCATCCTTTTTCTAACTCGGTGATTTAGAGGAAGGTAGAAGGAACTCGGCTGAGCAATAAAACATCCTGTGACAAAGTTTTCTCTACGTACCTGTATTTACAATCTGCGTCATACCACAAACCTGGAGCCCCTTACAGGGTGATTTGATATTTTCTAGCTCATCTGCAGTACTCCTGGCTGTCCTAGCAGACTAACCTAATGCCCAGACGTGTTTTTATTTAAGATCCTGATGCCAATCAAACCTGCTGCGGTGATTTCCACAATGATTTTTGTCCCGTCCATTAACGCAGAGAAGGTCTATCACCCCAGGAGGAGCTGTGGGAAAAAGCGGCCTGGGAGGAAAAGGATGTAACAGATTTAAATCAAAAAGAGGCATAGATGCTTAGGAGGAGGGGAGAGTTTGCTGAGAAATTATCGCTGAGCTCCTAGTTACCAAATTATTTATCTGTGCCTCATTTTCCCTGCTGTAAAACAGGATAATTTTGCAAGCTTTTAAAAAGTTTTGAGACTTGGGTATGAACAATCTCATTAAAAATCTAGACAGCACACTAATTATTGCTACTACGAAATAAGAGGCACATTGTATACCAGCAATCAGCAGAAATTAAAATGGAAGACTCAGAATTCTGCGAAAATTTCCCAAAAAGAGAATCTTCCTCAGAAACCCTGTTTTTTAGACTTGTATTTGAGGATCTATTTCTGCTTTAATTTTTACAATTGTAAAACATTGACCTTTCCCACAAAACACAATTTTGATGCCTCAACCCAGTCTAATAATAATACTTGCATTACTCTGAGCGGGGGCATGAGGATAAATATTCTAATAAATAGAAAGTACTGTGTCATTCCAGCAACAGGGTCCAGAAAAAGATTTTAAACACACAGAATTTTATAACAGTGTGATGTTGCTGAATGTAGCTCTTCTCATGCTCCCAATGCACAGAGGGCTAGATTCAACCCACCTGGTTTTAAGCGCTGAAATGAAGTACCTACATGATGGGGTTATTCAGCTTCCATCAATGAATGATGAGTGCCTTCCAGGGACAACTCAGCTCATTGGTGGCCTGACTTGCCATCTGGAGGTCCCTGTTTCTCGTTATGGGTTTCAGCAAGACTAGAGTAAACGCTAGTGGTAAGAGCCTACATTTGGACAGGATGGATGTAAATTTCTGCTTGGTTGAAAACATCACTTGGACATCAATTGACTGCTCTCTAACTTACAAATAACAGTACAGCCGCGTGTTGATAGCCACACAGACTTCTTATGGGCTGAAGTTGGTCTTGGTAATAGTTTGCCTTGGCTTCCTAGCAGATGGGTCATTAATGTGATTGATACTGATATCACATCATCAGAGCGAACTTAGCCGGGCTATTAAAACTAATTGCTTGTCAGGATGAGCCAGAAACAATTAGCAAGAGACACTGATTGTGTCAGAGGGGATTTATCCTTCTATCAGCTCAAAAGACATCACGGCTTTCAACTCTTCTGGCACCTTGGTTGAGTGGCAGCCAAACTGAAGGCTGGGCAAAGAACTTAGAGGCAATTCAGCATAAATAATAAAGTCAGATGAACAAGCTGGTTAAATCCGTCCATATTTATTTAGTTAATTTTCTCCTTCACTAGGTTGGGCTGTGGAAAGCCGAGAAACCACTGTTAAACAGAGGTGTGAGAGGCAGAAGGGATTGTTTAGGAATATTGCTGTAATGACTCAGAAGAATGACATGTCTGTATTGCCTCCACAGGGTGTTGTCTGATGAGCTTGTGGACACTAAATGGGGGGAAAAGAAAAAAGCAATTTGTTCTTCTAGAAGAGCAAGGTGCTACCAGCAAAAGGGGATTTCCTGGAGGGATTTTTCCAAACCAGTGGTAGGTCTGATGCTGCAGTATTGCAGATTCTGGTGATGGAATGACAATTATTTTTCTTTTTTTTTTATTGAACACAATATTGGAGCCCTGACCAATTTCAGGTATTACAGAACCACATTATGCTTTCCCCACCACATTACATATTTTAGCCCCGAGGCAGCAGCTAAGTTCAATCTGGGGCTATTACATTTTGCCTGTATTTAAATTTTGCTGCACTTCACAGTAAAGCCAGGAAGAATTGTTGGTTTGACCTCTGGAGCACGTTCATCAGCCATTAGAGGTGGACAGTCTTTGATGCACGAAAGATTTCCCATGAAGGCATATGAGAACCTAGAAATAAGATTGGTCTCCTGGTGCACTGCATCTGGTGCCCTCTTGGCAATGGCTACCATGCCTCCAAATCCCTTTTTAAATAAATGAGCTTCCTCTTTAACATAAATAGTGTTCACCCCTGTTTCTCCAAATGGAAGGCTGTTCTAATCAGCTGCAACGTCCTTCTAATTTCTCTCCTGCATTTATGTACAGCTAATTTAGGTCTATTTGTTCTTTTGCCAGTAATGTCCTTTAGTTCAAATAGTTCTCATTCCTTGGCATTTCCCTCCCAAGTGTATTTATAGACAGCAGTCAATTCATGCCCAGCCATCGCTTTGTTCAGCTGCATGAACTTAGCTCATATAGTCATCTCATTAGGTCGGAGAGGTTCTCCTTCCCCGGAAAACCCTTGTAGTCTTTGTTGCACGAGGTGGAATTTGTTCTTTGTGAACGTGGGTGATTGGAGCTGCACATGATGTTCCATATAAAGCTGTACCTCAAACTTGAATAATCTAATTCATTCTTTATCTCCTTCCAAAGTATCAATGACTGCTTCCCAGGGCTGCATTTGTCACATTAGTATGGTTAACTGTGAGTAACTAGAGTGGAGGCATCTATCTTGGCGCGAGTTACTTTAGACTCCCTTGACTTCACAGAAAGTGAGTCAATAAAATCAGGGCTGTTTAAGGAGTTATTTATTCTTCTCAACTAGAAGAAAACACCAGCATTTGGTTAGATGATTCATGTTATTGACTCTGTCAATACAGGAAGTCAATCTTTATTGACTAAAAAAGGGATTTTGGGGTGATTAGCCTGTGATCACCTGTGTTGCAGACAGTGAATGTTAAATGAGAGAGATCTCACCCCACTGAGTTTGATTAACATGCTCAGAACTTTCTTCTCCATCTTTTCCAACTGACTAACTTCCTCGCTAGAGCACATGTTCTTGCCACTGGTCCTTGCAGCTCATGTTGTTAAATTTCTTCTCGTTTTGGATACTTTTATCCTCAAGGTCATTTATTTCTCTCTTTGTGATAGCTTGATCCTTCTTGCTAGGTAAAATGCCTTCTAAATTTGTGTATTGAAGCGAAGACTGTCCTGCCTTTTGCATCGTCATGATTAATGAAAAAAATAAGTAAATTCTATCCCAGGACTGATCTTTGGGTGAATTAGCTAATAACCCTTTTCCAGCCTGATGCTTCTCTGACAGTCCTATTTTTCTTTCATTCTTCCTTCCCCTCCCTACCTTTTCCACTGCTTGTATTAGTCCTAGGAAAATATGCATATGAGCAGCAAAATGGAAGATCTCCCTTTCTTAGTGGCAACACTTGTTTACACAATCTTAAATCGCTCAGGGACCTCCACTGAAAAATTCAGAGTTTACACTGCAGTTGTGACATTCCAGAGCAGGTTTTGCTTTCTGTGTCTCTGATCCTTTTCATTCTTTCTTTATTTATTCACTTCCTCTTTGCCCCAGTGAAATCCAGAAGGAACAATGCAGTGTTCTGGCAATGGAGCATTTTGACCTGTAACAGGCTGGGGAACATGTGAAATGAGAATGATCACAAAATCACAGGTTATCTAACCCTGGAAGGGAACTCTGGAGGTCTACTCCAACAACCTGCTCAAAGCATGACTATCTTGAAGGTAGTTTCAGCTTCAAAGTCAGATAAGGTTGCCCAGGAGTCCAATCAAGGCTTAAATATTCTACAGGTATAGAGACTGCATGACCTCTCTGGGCACCTACTTCAATGTTTTCCCACCCTTATGTTGATTTTTCCCCCACTTAATATCAAATCAGAATTTTCCTTGTTGACACTTGTGTCTGTGGCTGCTTGTCCCTTCACTTTGCTCCACCAAGATGATAGCTATAGCCAGTGAATGATGGTCTCTTCTAAGCTTAGCATGTATTAATACGCTTTATGTACTGGTCTGGAATGGTAGAGGCAGATCCTTTCAGAAGGTGGGATTTTATAGAGCAGTGGGCCAAGCACCCAGATTGAACATTATTCATTAACTTAATCTGGATAAAAGGCTTCATGTTCGTGTCAAAGTCCTGATGCTGCTTAAATGCTTGACTTATGTTGCTTTAGACCTAAAGCACTGCAACTCTCGGCTGCAGCTGGCCAGATCCAAAGTTGTCTTCATTCGATGGGAGACCGCGCAGTGGTCAGCAAATGGGGATTTAGTCGTGTTTACTCACACCCTTCATTTTAAGGAAAGATATAACAAGAAAGTCTAAAAAGGGGGTTGGTTGTGGGAGACACACTGATCGGAGAGGGAAGATTCTTTTTATCAATGTGAATCAACAAGATGAATCAATTCTCCTTTTAAAAATCCAGAGTTAAAATACATGGTGTTTTTTTTTTCTTCCTTCTGCTCTGTTTTCCTTTATTTTTTTCCCATTTTTTCTTCATTTTGTTCCTAGCTGAAAGAATGCAAAGGGAAAATAAAGAGGGGGGGAAGCAGAAAAATGACTTTGAAAACCTATTTTTAACTGAAGTTGAGAAAAGGGAATTCTGTTTGACTTTTCCTTTGCCAAAAAAAGAAACACTAATAGCTTTAGGACTTTCTCAGGAAAAGCATTTTCATCAACAGAGTCAATGTGACTGTCTGCAAGACAGAGATCACCTCTTATTTCCAGCTGCAGCCCCTTCCTGAAGTTTTCAGTATATGACCTTTAATGGCACTGTTTTGTGCTTGTACTTCCTTGATTTTTTGAGGTACTTTTGTTCTTCCAGCTCAAGGCCAAAGTCCAAACTAGGCAACTGGGAAAAAATTGAAAAAGGAGAGGAGACGCTTCAGACAGAGCGAACACAGGCTTCCATCTAATATATGGAATACATTTATTTTTTATTGTTTTGTTTATTTCTCTGCTATTCCTTTTAATTAGAATACCAATTGATTTTCCATTGTCAAGAATAACTAGGTTCCAATCAGCAGAGTCTGGAATATTAAGTAGACTTAATTTTTTTATATGGAACCCATAACAATGTTAATATTAAAATGTCATCAGTCTCGCTGAGATACATAATGAGCATGAAATGAACATATTTTTTTTTTTATCCCCCTCCTTTTGCAGATCCAATTTAAATTACAAATGTTCTTGATAAAAATTGCACAGACTAATTCGGATATCACAGACAATTATTTCCAGTTCGGTGAGGAGAAAAAAAAATCTCCAAAAGAAAAAAATTTGGAGAGGATTTTCAAACTGAGCGCAATGGGTCTGAAGCATTCCTTATACTCATGGGTCCATCAAGAGGGACAGTTTAAAAAAGTTAAGTACTTATCCTTTTGAAATGGCTTCTCTCTCTGGGGAGCAAATCCAGATTGATTCATCTTTATCAATTTCTCCTCTGAATATGTATATTTTACAGCAAGACAGCCTTGTTTCAAGTGAACTTAAATCCATTTCAGGGATTCATTTGTCATATGACTTGTTTACTGCGGAATAATAACATCCACAAAGTGCGTTAATTAAGAATGCTTTTTTCTGCTTTAAATTAACATCCCAACTCTATCTAAATGAACTGTGATGTGCAGACTCTGTATGCTGTGAATAAACTTTGCTGTGTGTTTCCTAATGTAAAGGGAGGCATTTCAGACCAGCTTGATGGGTTTTCAAAAACCCCATAGCAACGGGGTTACTTGAGGTCTGCTACACTGAAAATGGCCTTGTCACTACACAGAGATGAAATAGTACTACTTTTCATGTGGATATGGTTACACCTCTGGAGAAGTACTTATATCCACACAGATAATGCCTGAAGAGCAGGGAGAAAATCAGAACAAGTGGCTAATAAACCAGTCTGAATGCTTTCCTAGAGTCTCTCCGCAGTATGCATTTTGCACTAAAGAATGCCCGACTATAGTAATTATACCTATAATTAAAGTGGGCCTTAGATGCTCATTTCTTCATGGCAGGGTCTATCTTTTTATTAGCTGATCATATAAACTTATTTATATATGCTTATTATGTAACACCCAGAACAATAAGGGCACTGATTTATAGCTAGCTACTGCAATAAATAAAAGCGACTAACAGACTTCGGTGTTGTAGTCCCAGATCATCCATGGGATGTAAAAATTAATGGAAAATGGGGAGAAGTGGGATAATTTTTTGCTGCTTCCTGTCCTTGTGTTGTTCTTCCTCCCTTGTAGGCTTCAGTTTGATTTTAAAGGGGGACTAGACCCCTGGGTCAGGGTCACATACGGTGGAATTTGTCTCATCTAACTGCAGTTGTTTATAGTGTGGGGGTTTCTGTCTGAGAATCTTTATTATTATTATTATTATTATTATTATTATTATTATTATTATTATTATTATTATTATTATTTGCCAGCAGAGAGTGATTTTGGGAAGCTAATGGAGATCAGGACATGTTTCAGCCAGTTGACAGCAGACACCCATCTGGAATGGCAGCAGCTCTCTGGTCAGCAGTTGGTGTGGCTCCAGTCTGGTGTTGGGAGTTCAGACTGGACAGAGGCTCTCCAGCACAAAAAAAATGCGTATTTACTATTCCCATTTTACTTTCCATGACACATGGGCCAGTATAGGTCTCTGTGGTTTGGACACAGAAAATAAAAGGAATAACCATAAAGATTTGATCCTTTACTGATCCAAGGGCATGACTAAGTCTCTTTTATGCCAGTGTCCCAGCCATAGGGGAGCAGAATTGATAGCACTGGAGAAAAGGGAGCAGAAAAAGGCATCAAGATCTGACCAGGCAGAGAGGTAAGGCTGATAGATATCCCTTGAAAGCATCTGCCAGGTAGAGAGAGCTCTCTCCTGTCATTCACTGAGTAGGCTGCAGTCTTCAACCCACACTACTGTGTCATTATGTCTTGTTGTTGTAGGATGACGTCTTCGCGCATTTGAAGTTCTTATTTAATCAGCTTGCATCTTTCTGGATTTGAGAGGAAAAGACAGTCGTCTTGTCCTTGTTTTGCCTTGGAGCTTCTCAGCAGAAAATAGGTTTGGAGATGTCTTCCACTGGAGATCAAGAAGTGGGAAATCTCAGCAACTGTTCTTCTGTAAGATAATGTAGGCTCTGTCAATCTAGTTCCAAATAATAATTTGTAATGGACTTCTGAAAAGATCAGTTTTTGGCCCTTCACTCTCAAACATTTTCCCCTGGTTAGTTGCCAGGAATAAAATATAACTATCAATTTTTATAGATGTCACTAAGCTTTGGTGAGGCTAAATAAGAAGGATGGGATTGTCTGTATGGTGACACATGGATCATTTGGTAAAGTGTGTTCAGATAAATAGTGTGTATTTCAATGAGGTCAAAATTCTACATACATCTAAGAGCAAATAAGGCAGATCAGTCATCCATCAGGGGCTGACTTCATCCTAAAAATTAACATATAGAGTGGATTGATTCTTTATAGGGCTTATATCAAGCAGTAACTCTGAGAAAGACTTATGGCAGATAATCAGCCAAATATGAGCTCCTACTTCAGTGCAAGAGCCAAAAAGGGCTAATGTGATTCCTTGAGGCATAAACATGGATCTTCAGTTTGGCCGAGGTTGTGTTAATTCTGTGTTTGTCACTGGTGAGATTATGGCCTGGGTTACAATGGAAAGAAGTTGATAAATTGGAGAGGGTTGAGAGAAAGGCTATGAGAATCATTAAAGGATTGGATTTGGCTTAAAATGAAAGGAACAGAGCCTACTTATTAAAGAGAAGGTCAAGAAATTGTTTGATCACAGTCTGTAAAAATTTACATCAGGACCAGACTCTTTAGCCTGGCCAACAAAGGTATGACAGCATCCATCTGGAAACTGAAGCTAGATAAATTCAAAGAAATCTCATTCAAATTTCTTCTTAATATTAAATATAATCAATGGATAAAAATTTTGAAGGGCTACTGAGAAGCATAATTCATCATTGTCAATTTCTAAATCAGGATGGGAAACATCTTAGAAGTGTGTGAGAATACAAACAAGTGTTGGCTCCAGTAAATCTTCTGAATATCAGACTGGCAGCAAAAAAATATGCATTGGAACATAACGAACTTTGACTACTCCTGTGGAGAGCTTATTCTGTGTTCTGGAAATGTAGGACTAGATGCATGTCATACATTTTTTAGACTTTTCTCTTCTGATCCCCAGAATAAAACAAGATAGAGGATTTTATCCACGGGATCCAACAATTCCTGGACAAGCTGAAGAACACTATTGGAAAGGCAAAACAATATTAAAAGTAGAGTGTTCTGCAGTGAAGAACATTCTGTGGCTTCTGATAGACTACTGTCATGTCTAGTTATCTAAACTGCTGAAATGATTCTTTTTCACCCAGTGTGAAGAGTCTTTTACAACTTCTTGCCTTCGCATCTTGGCAGTAGGTGTCCAATCAAGATCCATTTAAAATCATGCTCTGTCTCTAACAGCAGCAAAGACGGGACTTTTGAAGAAAAGTCCAAAACGTCTCTAATACTGACCAGTCACTAAATAGCCACCTCGACGTTCTTGATTCAAATGTGAGGGAGACAGAAGGAAGGCAGGTGCCACACGTCATCGCAAAATGATCGCTGCCAAATCCTGGCTGTTGCTGATGATTTTGCTCTGCTATTGTAGTGTAAAGATGGTGACGGGTATTCTCCCCCTGGCTTGTGGTGGTGTGTTTATCTTAGAGGACATGCAGGAGTGTTGGAGGCATTTTTATTGTGTGAGGTGTGGCACAGTTACTTCTGTTCAGAGTGCTGAAAGGAAACCTGCGATACCAAAGGTAATGGCCTGGATCCTGAAGTGACAGGTCTGTTCACCAGTAAAGCCTGTATTTATGGAAAGTAAAAATTATTTGAATCCTTGCAATACGTGAGCTTATATATCTTCTACAATCAGGCTTTTTTTCTTTAACTCTTCCTAATAATATTCCAGACGTCTTCCATTATAATGTACAAATGATTTATTCTTAAATCTCTAATTAAATTCAGATTTCTTCACAGTTTTCTTTCTCTTCAGTTTCAAGGTGAAAAAATAGCTAAAGCATCCCCAAATTTTCAAGTGCGGTTCACTTGTGCCCTGGCATCCAAAAGGACAAACTTCATCCTGGGGTGCACCAAACACGGCATAACCAGCCGGTCAGAAGACGTGACTATCCAGCTGTATTCAGTGGTGGTGCAGCCTCACCTTGAATATTGTATGCAGTTCTGGGCCCCACAATTTAAGAAGGATGAGGGGAAATGGCTTCAAACTGGAAGAAGGTAGATTTAGATTAGATATTAGGGAGAAATTTTTCACTTTGAGGGTGGTGAGGCACTGGAACAGGTTGCCCAGAGAAACTGTGGCTGCCCCATCCCTGGAGGTGTTCAAGGCCAGGTTGGATGGGGCTTGGAGCAACCTGGTCTGGTGGGAGGTGTCCCTGCCTATGGCAGGGGGGTTGGAACTTGATGATTTTCAAAGTCCCTTCCAACCTAAACCATTCTATGATTCTATGACGTGAAGGTCCTTGAACGCATCTAGAGGAAGGCAACAAAACTGGTGAAAGGGCTGGAAGGCATGTCTTATGAGGAGTGGCTGAGGACTTTGGGGTTGTCTAGTTTGGAGAAAAGGAGGCTGAGGGGCAACCGCATGGCTCTCTACAGCTTCCTGAGGAGGGACATGGAGAGGAGGGTGCTGGTCTCTTCTCTCTGGGATCCAGTGATAGGACGCGTGGGAATAGTTCAAAGCAGCGCCGGGGGAGGTTTAGACTGGACATGAAGAAGCTTTACTGAGAGGGTGGTCAAACACTGGAACAGGCTTCCTAGAGAGGTGGTCGATGCCCCAAACCTGTCAGTGTTTAAGAGGCATTTAGACAATGTCCTTAATAACATGATTTAACTTTTGGTCAGCCCTGAACTGGTCAGGCAGTTGGATTAGGTGTTCCTTCCTGTTGGACTGTAGGTTCCTTCCAACTGAAATTTCATTTCATTTCATTTTGTTTCATTTTGTTTCATTTCATTTCACTTCATTTCACTTCATGTCATTTCTATTCTATTCTATTCTTCCATTCCATTCCATTCCATTCCATTCCATTCCATTCCATTCCGTTCCGTTCTGTTCTGTTCTATTCTGTTCTAGTCCAGTCCAGTCCAGTCCAGTCCATTCTATTGTCGTGGTTTAACCCCAACCAGCAACTAGGACCACTAGCCGCTCACTCATTCCCCCCATGGGAGATGGGGGAGAGAATCAGAAAAGTAAAAGTGAGAAAAAAACCTCGTGAGTTGAGATAAAGGCAGTTTAATAGCTAGATCAAAAGCTGCACATGCAAGCAAAGAGAAACAAGGAATTCCTTCACTACTTCCCATTGGCAGGTAGGTGTTCAGCCATCTCCAGGAAAACATCTCCATCATACGTAACAGTTTCTTGGGAAGACAAATGGTGTAACCCTGAGTGTCTCCCCCCTTCCTTCTTCTTCCCCCAGCTTTATTGCTGAGCATGATGTCATACGGCATGGAATATCCCTTTGGTCAGTTGGGGTCAGCTGTACTGGCTGTGTGTCCTTCCAACCTTTTGTGCGCTCCCAGCCTACTCGCTGGTGGGATGATATGGGGAGCACAAAAGGCCTTGAGAGCTTAGCAACAACCAAAACCACCAGTGCACTATCGAGACAGCACTCATCCCAAATCCAAATCACAGCCCCACACCAGCTGCTAGCAAGAAAGTTAACTCCATCCCAGCTGAAACCATGTCATCTATTCAGGCTAATTTAAAATGTTTTGGGCCCTCAAATGTCAGCTGGAGGACATTTTGTCCAAGGAAGGAGGGAAGAGAGAGAAAGAATTGGAAATCATTCTGCAGGCCTCTTGCCAAGAACCTCCCAACCCTACCATGTTTGGCAGCTCAGAAGGAAAAACATGCCATCACTTCTGTTATTTTAAAGTGATACAGCGGAGTGGAAAGTGATTCAAAATGCTGAAGTGCCTCCAGCAGCATTAGAAATGCTCTATTTATAGAGCGATCAGTCAACGCGTTGCCAGCGTGATGGCCACTGATACAGTGAGCCAATTAAAAATATATGCATTCAAATGCAGTCAGAAATTAAAATAGAAATTTTAAAAGGATGAGAGCCCAACTAGTACAAAAAAAAAAAAAAAAAGCAAGAAAAAAAAAAAAAAAAAAAAAAAAAAAGGCAAGAGAAATCAAAAAGGTACCAAGCTATTTGTGAGCAGTAGAACCAGTAAAGCTGAGATGCTTTTACTGACTTCTCTTCTGGACTTTCTGATGGGTATGCTTAATAACCTTTGCTTCTTTGGGGATCAAAATTTGGATCTCCCTTTCATATTGTGAAATGTCCAGGGACCAATATAGTTAAGATCTCTGGTGCTGTCAAATTTGCTTGAAACTGCTCACTGGGTTTCAAGAAATTTTAGGAAGTGACGGGCAAACATAAGACTCAGATAAATAGGAAAAAAACCTCACTTTTTTAGGAAGCTGATCTGGGGAACCATTTTTTAAAAAATGTGAAGAAAAAACCCTTCTTGCTCATATTAAAAATTATTTCAAATTCCAATCAGGCCTGCATTTGCGGCAATATTTTTGTGTGTGTGTGTGTGTGACTGGGTAAAAGAAAGTAAGAAGCAGAAAAAGCCAGATGTGATTCAGCTTTTGAGAATAATCCTTAATGCAGGAGAACACAGAGGGCAAAAGGATGCTGAGGGACCATGTCCCACGCCAGGATTTCTGGAATGACATCCTTTTAACACTTCCTGTAGCATCAAGAGTCCCAGCCCAGTGCTGGTGTCCCCATGTTCTCCTGCGGGACTGCTACTAATGCTGCTCATGTCTTAACAAGAATAGCATGGGACCAAAGAGCTGTTCCTCCACAAAATATAACAACAAATAATGGCACACAGAGATTGTACTGCAACTATGAGCAGAAAAGTGGCTGCTGACCTGCAGGTAATGGATGCACCTAAAACCAAATGAGGTGTAGCATTGTCCCAGTCCATTTCTGGAGATCCAGATCTTGGAGCCTACTCAATATCACATGCTATGTTAGTGCTGGGAAGAAAGCTCAGGTGTCTTGGCTGCTAGCCTGGTGCACTAGCCATCAGGTTACTGGAGCAAATCTTTCCAAGCCTGAGCTTAGCCACTGCTTTTTGCATGGTCCATGGCACAGCCCTCTGGCAGATGGAGAAGTCCCATCTACAGCTCCTTTCTGCTTCCAAAGACCCATATGGAGCTACAACGTCAACATTTCCAGCAGCCCAATGAGGCCAGTGGCTCAAAATTCAGCAAGAGCAAAGGGATAAGAATGGGAAGTAATGGGGAAACAGGTCATCTGGGGTAAGTACAAGGGATCTTCTCGCTTCTCAGGAAAATGAAACAGAAACCTCAATTTGAAGTTAGTGCTGGTCAGCTCAGCCAGTAGCACACCCCCCTTGCAGCAGAGCTCATTTCCTGTCATGCCTCCCAGCCCCAGGAGCAGTGTGGTCTCCATATATTGACCCCAGTGCAGGGCCCAGTGCCACCATGGACAGAAATGCTGTAGGTGCCCATGTTAAAGACTCCCTGACAATGAGATAATCCAAGGTGGATGGATGTGGACAAGAACATGCAACATCAAATTTTAACNGTAATGGGGAAACAGGTCATCTGGGGTAAGATCTTCTCCCTTCTGAGGGAAATGAAACATGAATTTTAATAATTTTGTTATTTTTCAGTTCAGTTCTCTCTCTTCTTAGGAAGCGATAACAGATGCATTGGCCAACAAAGGATTTTCACTCCAGGTTGATGGCAGGTGTCTGCAGCATGGGAGGAATACGGAGTGTCATGAACAGTCTGGCTGACCTGTTCACCTTCACGCACTTGGGAGAAAAGTTGCCTTCTCCATATGACTCTTGTGACATCTGCTGAACTCCTGAGCGCTCCCCCATGGTGGAGTGTGTCCTAAGTATTGCTCTTCTGCAGGACCATTGCTAGCAGTCAGAGGACATCATCTTCCTTTTCCTTTTAGAGGCTGAATTGTAACTGGTCTAAAGAGAACCTGAACCGGCTGAACTGAGGTGGCCCTTCCCATTGCCAGGGGTGCCCTAACACAATGAAAAACTTGTCACGAAAAGCTCACAATTCAGATAGGAGGATTAATGGAGAAGATAAAGCATGGAGGAGATGTGGAGGGAAAAAAGGGTTTTTACACAGTTATTGAGAACATTAAACCTGGGAGTGGGAATAAAAGGCTGGTCTTCTGACTGCTAGGTCAATGTTTCACCAGCTAGATCCCTGTCTCTCAAACAGTGTATTTTTGGGGAGCATGTGGCTCTCTGGGTGTCCTGTCCATTGACTGTGTAACTCCTACTAGCACAGTGACATGCTCAAAGAGGACCTCCATGAGACAGCTGTTTCCTCCAGGCCTGTGAATAGCAGACCCAGCATTGCAGGTAGAGGTACATCAGGAGGCAGGTAAAGGGAAAAATGAGCTGTCGTTCATGGTCTCGACATCTTCTTCTCAGGCACCAGTGATATGCTGGCATGGCTGGTGACCTGGAACCAGTTGAATAGTCAGACATACCATGGATGGAGAAAGGTCAGGATGAAACAGATGGGTCATAACAACCATCTAGGAAACTTTCTGACCTGTCTGACCCTCATGAAGATGGGTTCCTGAGCTTAGTCTTTGTACTGACGATTTCTCTGCTCGTCTTCTCCAGTATTCTTTCTCTTCTTCACCCCAGTTCTCCTCTGTCACATAATTTATGTGTAACTTTATTTATCTCTCTCACCTGCAAAATAAGCAGAAAACCAACCATACTTTGTCAGATAAAGGCCCATATAGACACTGTCTTGTCCCTGAGTGACCAAAAGCATCCTCTAAGCATGGGAAAAGCATAAGTAGAGAGTGAGCGCAGAAGGATCTTTTTTTTTTTTTTCTCAAGTCTTCCACTGTTCAGTCATTTTTAGCCCCAAGACTTCCCGAGACAGTGATGCTTTCTGTGTCCTAGCAGCCTTTGATGGATTTATCTTCCAGGAGCTATCCATTTGTTCCATGAACTCAGCTAAGCTTTTAGCATTCATCATATCCTAGGACAGCTTAACTACACTTGGAATGAAGAGCCACCTGCTTTTGTTTCCTCTGACTCTTCCTCCTGATGACCTCTCATCACCACACTGGAGGAAATAGAACAATTAACCCTTAGCTATTGTCTCCAAGCCACTCATGATATACTCCATCAAACACAATAACTTCCAAGTTGGTAGATCATTTGCTTAGTGAACCCTGCAGGCCTGGCAAGTGTATTTGATCTTTCTGTGTGAAACCTTTTCCTACGGCTCTCAGAAAATGCTGCTGTCAGGATTTGGTAGCATGTAAAGAGAAGAAACTTGCAAGAAAAAATAGAGTTTGGGGAAACACAATCCAGACTGCCATTAAAAAATAATATATCTGTGTTTAAATTATAGCATGGTGACAACCAAGCACCTATTTACCTGCCAGAATATGGGTTTTTTGGGTCTCTGATGTAAAGAATTGGCATTTGGAAAGTTGTAGTTGTTAAAAAATAACATACTTGTCAGCAGCTCTGAGTCAACTTGATGGAGCTGATCGAACGGCTTACCAGGAAAACACGCAAACTCAGATTAAAACCTCAGAAAAGTAAATCATGGAGATGCTGGCAAGTTGCAAGGGATACAGGGCATATCAAAGAGCTGTAGCCCTATAGGAACATTTTTGGGTTCTAGAAACCATGAGCTAATATGATAACACAGCCCTATGAGCCGTAAGTGTCCCATACCCCAACTTGGGGGTGAGTGATAAAAAATTGGCGTCTCCTTAGACACAGATGTAATGCTACTACTGCTTTTTACCTTTGTTTTAAACTGAGTGTCAGAGCACTCAGACATTTGAAGGCTTGGATTTTGGTGGCTTTGCAGCCTGAAAAAAAAAAAGTTTAAATCTTCTGTTTTGATGCGAGGAAGAGAAAAACACTTTCTTATTGTCCCAGGGCAATAGTTGCAGGGTCAAGTGGAGGGCGTAGGNAGGCTTGGATTTTGGTGGCTTTGCAGCCTGAGAAAAAAAAGTTTAAATCTCCTGTTTTGATGTGAGGAAGAGAAAAACACCTTCTTATTGTCCCTGGGCAATTGTTGCAGGGTCAAGCAGAGGGTGTAGATCTTTGTGGGTTGACACTCAGGAGGTCAGAGAGGTGTCTCGGGCCCTGCTCCTGTTCCCAGGCTTGTTATTGCTGCCCGTCAGATCTCAGGCATGCAAACTTTCTAGTGAAGTGGCGAATCCTTTAACAACCTTCAACAGGCTTTGAAACGGAGGGCCTTAATTACGCGGTGTCTTGGGCTGCCTGTCAGCTGTTGACAAAAGGTGGGTGCAGAATGCGCTGTTTATTGATGGGATGAACACGCCTTTCTCTGGCAGGACATAACTGGATGACTGCTTTCCAAACAAGGGTGACTACAAAAGCACAATTACCTCCCCCAGCCAGGGCAGAGCGACTGCACCTTGTCAGGACCGGCATTAAGAGGATGCAGCAGGACACTGTCAACTGCACTGATTTACCCGCCCACCTGGAGGGCTTGGAGAGTAAGTGCTGAAGCAAAATCAATATCCTGAAAGAATGAGCACAATTGATTTGGGCAAACATTGAGCTGAGGGGGGTGGTTTCCTCCCCCAGGACAACCATTTGGGTTGCTAAACTGCAATTACAGGGTTTCGGCCAAATGAAAATTGTGCTGTCCGAAATCACCGGCCCAGAGTCATAGAACCAGAGAACCATAGAATAGTTTGGGTTGGAAGGGACATTTAAAGGTCATCTAGTCAATACTGCCTGTAATAAGAAGGGACATCTTCAACTAGACCAGGTTGCTCAGAGCCCCATTCAACCTGGCCTGGAATGTTTCCAGGGATGGGGCAGCCACCACCTCTCTGGGAAACCTGGGCCAGTGCTTCACTGCTCTCAGCATAAAAAATTTCTTCCTTATGTCTAGTATGAATCTATCCTCTTTTAGTTTAAAGCCATTGCCCCTTGTCCTATCGCAACAGGTCCTGCTAAAAAGTCTGTCCCCATCTTTCTTATAATCCCCCTTTAAATACTGAAAGGCCTGGCGTCAAAACAGNCTGTTTTACCTCAAACCAGGACAGCCTGGCATCAAAACAACCTTCCAGCCTTTCCTGTTGCTAACTGGAAAATGATCATTTGCAAAAACACGTATTCCTCCTGCACGCACACAAACACAAACAAATGTGCTTTGTATTAAATATTTCATCATCAAAATCACTTTGTTTTAAAACTCTCCCTCGTAAGGTTCCCCATGTCCTAGCACCTACACAGGTCACTTAATGACCATTTGGAGTCTTCTGCCTTCATGAATAGTGGGGTTTTTTCAGGTCTTCCAGATGATTGCACTGATTGACAGGTTTGTTTTTTTGCCATTCCTGTGTATCCCAGCTTCTTACAGGGTAGCTGAAATGCACAGAAACGAAAAGCAACAAAGAAGTTTGAAAGAACAGCCAAAACAAGAAGCGGGTAAGAAAATTGTTCCATTGTTCCATGTCCCACAAAAATGGAGTTAATTTGCAGCCCTACACCATCACTATTTTAAAGCCTTCCTGCTCTGCTATTGATCCTGTCAATCTGATGTCTTCTGTGGAAGACTGCCAATCAATTCTTTTTGCCTGATACTTCTTCCTTGCAGAAGGGACTGCATCCCTCTCATGTGTGGGACAGTGATAACAAGCTGAAGATGTCCCTGTCCTGATGTCCTACATGCAACATGGTGGAAATGACTCCTCCCTTTCTGGATCATGGGGATGTGCCAACCCCCAAACACAGCATGACACCCCACATGGCACATATGTGTGGGCATTACTCAGTGAACCAAACCATGCCTATGGCAGGGGGGTTGGAACTCGATGATCTTCAAGGTCCTTTCCAACCTAAACCATTCTATGATTCTATGATTCTATGATCCTTGGCAGTGGGGATGAAGAACATGAAGAAGTCTGTGGTCTAGCCATCAAGACCATAGTTGCATGGGGAGGCAGAAGGAAGAGGAGGTATTTAAGTGTCATGGTAGGAGGTGTGCAAAATCTAGAGAATTCATGGGGGAAAAGAAATGAATTAATACAGAACAAAGGCTGCTTTTTAGGAAGAGGAAACTAGTTTGGCTTAAGAAGACTTGTTTATTGCTTTTATAGGGGAAACTCTGAGATACAATGTGATCATTGTGGGAGGGCAGAATTCAAAGACAGGAGCTGAACGCCCTTCTCCTGACATTGAATATGTGGGCTAGTGATAAGCGACAATTTTTATGATGCCAGGCACCATCACAGGGCTGTTGAAGCCCCACCTGGGTGTCATGCCAGAGTGTTTACTGGGAAATTTCCAGGCAAATAGCAGCTCACTGTTTCCACACTTCAAACCTGCCCACCACACCACCAGAAGGCACTCCAACTCTGCATGCAAAGCTTGAAACCATGCATAGCACCATGAAAACACTTCATTACACTAACTCAGGCTCATCTCTAGATAAGTTTAACTCATATCTTCCTATTGAAGCAAAGCTAAATGTCCAGAAGACTGGAGGGAGCACAGAGAAAACATGCCTAGAGCAAGACCTTGAAGAGGGTTACAAGTGGGGGGAAATTGTTTCTACTTCTTCTGGTTCTGCACCCTCAAACCTGCTAAACTTATGTTGCTATTGTTGCTATGTTCTCCACCTTCCCCTTACCTTCTTTTCTTGTCCATTTTTTCCTGCGTAGAATGAGATTGCGAACTGTGGGAAGGACTTCTCTCCTATGTGTAAGCAATGCTAGCCACCGTGTTACCCTGTGTCCATCTTCTTGAGCCTGTCACATTGAAGGAGGAATTAGGTAATAACTAATGCAGTGTCTGAATGCAGGCATGAAAGAATCAGAGGAAGAGAAATAGAAAAAGGACGAACTGCATGCAGCACAGCAATATTCTCATCCTGGCAGAGAGGAGCTCAGGTTTTATCATGACAGGTCAGGTCATAGCTGGAACGCAGCCCAAGGAGAAAGGGTATTCAAAGGCAAGGAATGCTTGCAGGGGTCTCGGCATGCTGCCCATAGTCAGCTGTCTTGGACTTCTTAGCTAATGGAGCCACCTTAAACTTCTTGAGAAGGCTCAGTGTGCATGATTCTCTAACCAGGTAGTCTACATACAAATGTCAGAAACAGAGTAGCTGTAGATCTGCCTTTCACGACACTCCATGGGAGGGGACAGGGCTTTCTGCTTAACCATTCCCTTTCAATGCCTGCAGATGAAACACAAGGAATGGCAGAGGCTGGAATAGGCTCAATATTTGTTTGCAGTGTTTGCACACCTCGGACTTGAGAATAAACAGTAGCTCCATCCATCCATCCATCCATCTACCCATCCCTCCGTAACACACAAAGGCTACCCAAAGTATCCACCTCTCCAAACGTTGATGGACTGGTCCTTACAATGCTACCTTTCATCACTCTGCCACCCTTCCATACATACAAACCAAGATTTTAACACTGCTATTTTCTATTACAGAACCAGGGATCTTCAGAAAACAAGGCCAATCTCTGGGAACAGCTGCCATGTTACAGACTGGTCTCCCTGGCATGTTCTGCTGAGTTAGTGCTGATTTAATCCGGCACAGCTCTCTCCAGACTCAAACCCTTTGGAGTATCCTGTGACATGGGAAAAGGAGTTATCTAATTCTGTGGGAGAATGATTGATGGTGAGTGAAGGTTTTGCTGGGAACTGCCAGGGCCTGCTGAGTGAACCTCCATCTCAAAAGTAGTAATAAAAAAGAGAAAGCGTGTGAGAATAATTAAGGAGAAAGATTTAGAGAGGGAGAGATCGAATAGACAGCCTTGGAGTGATAAAAGAATTATCCAGCTGTAACAAGCAGACTATGCTCCCTGAGGAACACAATGAAATGTAATAATAAGAGGGAGAGAAGGGAAGGGTGAAGGTTATTATAGCTGAAATATTTAGACTATCTTATTACATGTCAGTTCTCTTATAATCTTCAGAATATATGTTGGAGACCTCCATCATCCCATAACGTACCTGGATAACTCGGGACAGATTCAAAGCACTGAATATGGTCCCTATGGATCCTTTTTCAAGTACCTGCAAACCAACGGGTTAGGCAGAGGAAATGCAGGTGCATGGTGTGTGTTTCAGATGCCAGCAGCCTCTGCCTGACCCTTTCTGAGCCTTTCTGCCTGGCCAGTCAGCTGGCAGAAAGTAGCTGATGTACCTGGCCAGGCAGGATGAGAGAAGCAGGAGTCCACATGGACAGGTCCACAGGTACCTGCCAGCTTGGGACAAGCCAGTTGGTTTCAGGGCTGCTGAATGATGGAATGACTGAAGATCAAATTACTTTGCTGCAGATATGAAGATGGTTTTCAAAGTCTGAAAAACACCCTGGCAACACTTTTAGAAGCTTGTGACCATCTTCTACCCTACTTTGGCAAAGGTCAAGGTAGAGGAAACGGTGCAATGCTTAAGAATAAACGAAACTTGATTATTTCCTAAGGGTGTTTTGTCTTCACTGCTGGGGCCACAATTTGCCAGGGGATGCTTTAATGTCTGTAAGAGCTCTTCAGTTAAAAAAAAAAAAAAAAAAGGGAAAAAAAAGGAAAGCAAGCTTTTTTTCAGAAAAGTCATGAGGTGTGTTTCCTGCAGGTGTCCAGCAGCTAAGACTGTATTTTCATACCATTCTGCCTTTCAGAAGAAATCTGTGGTTTAGGAGTCTGCTGCCTCTCTGTTAACAAGGACAGCTTGATTCCTTAGCTGGAATATATTACCTGCAATGCAATACAGCCTGTGAGCATCCCACAATGCCATCACGTCATGAGAATTTCTTCACATTCTTTGTTTCTGTGGTGTCCGTGACACAACAAGACAATGGGATAATGTCATTTCCCTATTTCACAGTGATATGGAGGAAAGTAGAGCAGGAACCATTTCATTAAATACTTGCTCAGTAGGAATGCTTTGCTAAGGTAGCCTCTATAAATTTCATTTCTATTTTGAAAATGCCTATGTTTTCCAAGAAAATTAATATGAGTTTGTCTCCAATGGTGCTTTCAAAGTGGAAACATTTCATCCTGAACATTTAGAAAGCTCAGGAAATGCTGAATTTTGAAATTCTAACTGGAAAAAAAATAATGAAAATTCCCTAAACGACTTCACTATATCTTTTAAAAAATATTAAGAGATACACAGTTATTGTGGTGACTGGAGCTGGAGCTGTGAAAGATGCAGTTTGGGAAGACTGACCATGGAAATTGGCAGTTCTTACATTGCCTTTGGGAAGTTTTCCCTGCCTGTGAGCTCCTGGGAACAACTCCAGCCCTGTACAAATCAGTGAGAGGACATCCTTCTCCTCTTCCCTCCTGTACTCCCCCAGATGTGGTAATCTCACCCTGGGACTCACCTTCAGTCATGGTCCTCCTCTCACAGCCCATGAAGCAACCTCTCTAGTTGGTTGTTACTGGTCTGTTATCAAGGCCATGACAGGAGTTGTTAGACTGGTATGCTGAAGCTTTACAAAATAAATTTTGGTGAGATTAAAAAAAAAAAAAAAAGAAAGAAAAGGAGCAGCCAAAAAACTAATATCACACTGGAAAAGATTTTTGTCAGTATTTTTCCTTATTCCTCATTGCAATCCATTTTCAGGGATTGCAACTTCCTTTAAGAAGAGTGATAGAAACATGTACCACCAATATTCAGATCCTTCCAGAACCCTATATATTTATTTACGATGCCTTGGAGTGCACAAAGCAAGTGGAAAACTTCATGTCATCTACAGCTGAGCTCCCAAAGCTGGGAGAAATCTACCTTGTTTTGAGGTTGCCATTCCTGTTTATTTCTGTGTTTATGCAGAGTGCGTTCCATCTGTTTATCTGAACAAAATAAGTTAGAGTGATTTGATTAGGCAAATAAAGTATTTCAAAAGGAGAAAAAAAGTCAACAAAATTGCTAACAGCTCTTTAATCCAGCAGAGAGAAGTGTAACAAAAGCCAATGGTTGGAAGCAAGGTTAGAAAAATTCCAATACCAAACAAGACAAGCATTTCAAGTATGTGTAGAGATGACTAATTACCCATTAAAANTAAACAATCTAGGCTTCTCGTGGTGTGGGCAATTTTAAAAAATGTTAAAAATAAAAAATTACCCATAAAAAAAAAAAAAAAAAAAGATTCGCAGGAGAGGTAATGAATTTTTCTTTTAAATCAGGGCAGGTGCCTTTATAGATCCACTTCAGTCAAACTCACAAGACTGGACTGATGATGGGCAAATGAGGTGACAGTACCTTACAGAAATAAGGAAGACCCAGAGAACTACAGGCCAGTCAGTCTCACCTCTGTGCCTGGCAAGATCATGGAGCAGATCCTCCTGGAAACTCTGCTGAGGCACATAGAAAACAAGGAGGTGATTGGTGGCAGCCAGCATGGCTTCACCAAGGGCAAGTCACGCCAGACAAATTTGGTGGCCTTCTGTGAAGGGGTCACAGCAGCAGTGTACAAGGGAAGATCGACTGATGTCATCTACTTGGACTTGTGCAAAGTGT